>CM076581.1:396090996-396624402 GCA_034641835.2 Pinus albicaulis
TATCTATTTTCTTTCATCTCTTAACCCTTTTTATTTTGTATATTGCAAGTATGCTCCTGGCTATCGAAAACCTTTTCGTTCTCCAGAGATTTTTGTCTAAGCTAATCTTTCCGCAACTCTCTCTAGGTATTCCAAAAACAAGTTCTTGGGTCTGCGCTCTAGAATACGGAGTCTGGCACTGGTTGTGCAGTCATGAGATTCAAATTTTCCCTGAAATTTGTTCAATTTAATAAATAGTTTTCTTTTAGCTCCAAAAAGTAGTAATTTTAGTTATTTGAAAACCCTGTGTAGAAAATGTAATTATGTACTGAATTTAAGGCTCATTTTGTATCCAAATGGTTATTCCTCCAAGTTCATACTCGGTTGGGATTCTGTCGAAATGTTAAGTTTATAAGAAATTGGAATTTTGGTCGAGATATCTGTTCTTTCATGAGTTAAATATTTTTCTACTATTCCATGCACTGGAATCTGTTTTGCTTAAGAATTATCTAAGGAATTATTCCTCTGTGTTTATTTGGAATACTTATGCATCTGCATAGTTCTACTATACAGGCTCTTTTTAAATTAACAGATAAATTACCTTTCCTCATATATTTTTGTTACCCGTTATCGATATTATATCGTAATATTAACTGAGTAAATTCGGGGTTTTCATTTTGTAAAGAAAGTACGGTAGTTACAGGTATACAAATGAAATGTTTTGCGTATTTCAATTTAAGAAGGGTATTGAATATTTAGATTTTCTTCAAGTTCTGTACCTCGGGCCGACCGATTAGTCTACCCATTTCCTTTGCATATTTCTCCAGTTTTGTACAAAAGTAAAAACTGCTATGTGCCAATTTTTCTTTTCTTTTGGAATTACAATGTTATTCGCTGTTTACTTTTCTCGGTATTTAATTTACAGTACTTTCATTATTTAGATAGAGACTGGAAAAGAAAAATCTATCCAGCTGACTGGACCAACTTGGTCTTTGTCCGAGATAACCAGATCTGGAAGACGATGTGTCGAGCGTTCGGTTCCCACCTGACTCCCTCGACCAATGGTCTACCCTGAAGTGTTTTACCCATAAATAATTTATCCTGCAAAGATACATTTGTATTTCATAACCTCTCAATTTACTCTTCTCTTAATTAAAAATTTACCATTCTGCGACTGTAATGGTTTATCTCACAATTATTTCACAATGGTTAACAATTTTCCTTCAAACATTGTGAAAGGATATTTATGGTAATAACTCAGATCTCCTTTTAATTTATTACTACTTCAACATATTCTTTCTGCTATTCTATTGCAGTAAAAATCATTTCAAAATCTTTCCTTACTTCATTCTCTATTGCCAACTTAAAATATTGTACAGGCATTAAGCACAGCTTTGGTTTTCGAATATAACATGTGACATATGTATATACTTAATGTATTATCAAATATAAACCATATCCTTCCTATTCAAATCCATTACTATCTATCATAAAAACAAAGTTCTGTCATTAACAGGTAGATACCTATTTACAATTAAACTAAACGTTTTTTGTACAATAATTACTTGAAAATTGCATAGATACTTATCCGGTTATACAGTTTCCACAGCTGATGTCCTCCCAACATTCAAGAGAGGCGATTACGTCCTCCTCTTGCCCCCATGCTCCAATCCTGAAAGGTACGGGTTAACAGTGGATATTTCTGCTGTGACCTCGGGACACCTAGTCCAATCAGTACCAAAAATAAATTCAGGATTTTTCTGAGTGTTTCCACTGATCACAACCAACTCTGGAAAATTATCACTCTCCCTTCCTCATGAACAGAACCCCTATTCCTCACTGGGATCATTCTCTTATCCCAGAGGAGTAGGTAACTGTTTCCAACTATCCCCAACCTCTTTCCATTTCTTGGAAAACATTTACCATCAGATTTTACTTTTCATCAAGTTATTTTCCATAACTAATTTTATTATTATAATTAATAACCTTTCAGCAAAAACATTAATAATTCTAGTCTTTCCTTAAAACAATAATTAAAATTGTCTTTTTACTAGTTAACAACTAGTTATCATTAATGCAGCTGTCACAACTTCCCCCCCTGGAAGTAACATCGTCCTCGGTGTTTCAGTCTAGCTCTGAAAAGAGCTCTGGGTAAGCCTCACGCACAAATCTTTCATCCTCCCAAGTAGCCTCATCTGGGCTGAATTGCTTCCACTACACTTTAACCTAGGTGATGACTCGCTTCCGGAGCATAATTTCCCTCAAGTCAAGCATGTGTTGCGACTCGACCAGAAACTCGTCGTCTGGCTCTACCTAAAAACAGTAAAGTTTCATGTCAAATTCTCATAAATACATCATTTTTCAAGTTAGGATTTTTAATTTTGTCCTACCTGTATATTTTTCCAATGAATTACATGCTTTGAATCATGCATATAACGCTTCAACTAGGACACATGAAATACATTGTGTACTCGTATGTGACTGGGTAAAGCCAGCCAATAGGCCACAGGTCCTACCCTTTCCAAAATTTGGAA
This sequence comes from Pinus albicaulis, assembly GCA_034641835.2. NCBI lineage: Eukaryota > Viridiplantae > Streptophyta > Pinopsida > Pinales > Pinaceae > Pinus > Pinus albicaulis. The sequence goes on from CM076581.1 coordinate 396,093,510, forward strand.
GGGTCCACAGAACCTGGGAGCCAACTTGGCACAATAAGTCCACCGCAAGGTACTCCTCTTAGGTTTGATCCTCACATACACATGGTCTCCCACTTCGAATTCCCGATAAGACCTCTTTTTATCGGCATAGATCTTCTGCCGATATTGTGCAGCCTTCAGATTTTGTCTTATCTTCTTTACTTATGATTCCATTTTAGCAAGCATATCAGGTCCCAACATTAATTTTTTTTCAGGGCTGCTCCAATTTATGGGAGTGTGACACTGCCTTCCATACAAAGCCTCGAAAGGACTCATCTTCAGGGACTCCTGATACCCATCATTGTAAGCAAATTCAACAAGATGCAAATAGTCTTCCCATTTGGTTAGTTGCTACATCACATACATGTGCAACATATCTTCCAATACTTGGTTTACTCACTCTGTTTGACCGTCTGTCTGGGGATGATAAGCAGTGCTAAAATTTATTTGGGTCCCCAGCCCTATAAACTGAGTCTTCCAAAATGTTGATGTAAACTTAACATCCTTGTCTGAGACAACTGCCTTTGGAATACCATGCAGCCTGAAAATTTCCCTCATGAATATGTCTGCTATCTGTGCAGTCTTATAAGTAGACTACACAGGTATAAAATGTGCATATTTACTCAATCTGTCCACTACCACCATGATGGAGTCATTTTTCTTTTTTTTTCCGCGGTAAACCTGTAATGAAGTCCAAGGATATGACCTCCCACTTCTATTCAGGGACCGGTATGGGCTGCAAAAATCTTGTTGGATGTTTATGCTCCACCTTCACCTGCTAACACTCCAAACATTTATTTAAATACTCAGCAATATTTTTACGCATACCAGGCCATAAGTATACCTTTCTAATTGTAGTCAACATTTTCTGGTATCCTAGGTGACTTGCATAATTGATGCGATGATACTCATTCATTATCAGCTCCTTTAGGTCCACACGGTTTGGTACATACGCCTTACCTCTAAAAGTTATCATTTGATCATCATTTACTCCATATTTAGAAGTACTTCCCTGATTTTTGGTTTCTTCCATTTGCCGCCATAGGAATTGATATTCCAAATCTTTTTGTGATTCTTCTTTTACTTGATCTAAGAATTTACTTTCAAGCTAATTGTAGTAAATCTCATAAACACAATGCAGCTTTCTACTTAAAGCATCAGCCACCCAGTTCTCCTTACCTTTTACGTGTTGGATGTCCATATCAAACTCACTTAGAAAGGCATTCTATCTTGCCTGTCTAGAGTTTAAATCAACTTTCTTGAAGTAACTAGTCAAGCTGCTATGATCTGTATTTAACACAAAAATTTTACCCAACAAGTAGTGTCTCCATACTCGGAGCGCATGTACCACTGCTATTAATTCTAGATCATAGGTTGAGTACCTTTATTCATGATCTTTTAAATTCCTTGACTCATAGGCCACTACTTTTCCTTATTGTGATAAAACTATCCCAACACCTTCTTTGCTTGTGTTTGTACAAACTTCAAATTCTTTGTTGGAGTCAGCTACCCTCAACACAGGTGCAGTGGTCAAAAGTTGTTTTATCTTTTCAAAACTGTTTTGACATTCATCATTCCACTTGAAGACTTTTCCTTTTCTCTACAATGAGGTAATGGGAAAAGAGATTATGGAAAATCCCTCAATAAATCTCCGATAGTACCCAGCTAACCCCATAAAAGATCGAATATCTACCACATTCTGGGGTACTAGCCATTCCATAATTGTCTTAATCTTCTCTGGGTCAACAGCAATCCCTTCTGCTGAAATGGCATGGCCTAGGTACTAGATTTCTGTTGTAAATAAATCACATTTGTTGAACTTAGCGTACAGCTGGTGTTTTCTTAGCATTTCCAGCACAATCCTCAAATTCTCTTTATGTTCCTCCTGGTTTTTAGAATAAATTAGAATGTCATCTATAAATATGAGTACAAAATTATCCAAGAAAGGATGAAATATCCCATGCATTAACCTCATAAAGGTTGCTAGTGCATTTGTTAACCCAAAGGGTAACACCACAAATTCATAATGCTCATACCTAGTACGGAAAGTTGTCTTGCATATGTCTTCATCCTTGATTCGAATCTGGTGATATCCAGATCTTAAATCGATTTTAGAAAACATTGTGCCCCCCTTTACTTGATCAAACAGATCATCAATTCTGGGTAAAGGGTATTTATTCTTGACTATTAACTTATTGAGTTGTCTATAATCCATGCACATTCGCATGGTTCTATCCTTCTTCTTAACGAACAGCATTGGTGCTCCCCAAGGGGACACACTTGGACAAATGTAACCTTTGTCCAGCATTTCCAGTAACTGCATTTTCAAATCAGTTAGCTCTGGTACACTCATTCTGTAAGGAGCCCTTGACACAGGAGAGGCTCATGGCATTAACTCTATGGTGAAGTCAATGTCTCGCCTTGGTGGTAATACAGGAATATTTTCTGGAAAGACATCTAGGAAATCTTGCACCACAGGTATATTTTCCATCATAGGTGATTTTTCCTTGGATTCATCATATCCCACCTGAATAGCATATATCTCGCATCCCTTCCTTATACATTTATTCGTTTGGGATGTTGTAATTGGACGTAACTGTAATGGCTTCTTAATACCTTGAATCTCTTTGCGTGTTCCATCTTGCATTCTGTAATAAATAATCTTTTCCTCGCAGTCCACTAAGGTCCAATGTTTTTCTAGCCAGTCCATGCCTAGCAAAACATCGTAGGACCTTAATGGCAGTATGTTCAGGACTACTTGTAACTGATGTTCTGGTAGTTAACTTTCTTTTTTCTCCTGTGGCTAGCTATACTAGCCACGAGTTTTTAAATTTCTATTCTTTTAATTTACACAGTTCCACTATTTTGGGACTAACATAACTTGGACTTGCACCTGGGTCTACCAAAATTGAAAGAGATTGAGAAAGTAATTTACCTTCCAACTCAATCATTGTTGGCTGATAATTTGTCTGTCGATCCTCCAATGCTATGTTGATACAAGGAATGTTTCGTGCCACATCACCTACTATGGAAGCTTCCTGCAGGTTTGCAACTGTGTCATTTCTTGCTCCCTGCGGGCAGTTTTTATAATAGTGTTCCTCACCACACCCCAGCACTATAGAGGTGGCTTGGTCACATGTCCTTGCTCAGGTTTACTAGATGCTTTAGTAGGCTTCTCTTCTGCTGGCCATCTAGTCCTTTGATGATTTCTGCCAAATTGTTTACTGACAGAACTTCATGCAGAATTCTTAAAATTATTCCTTTTGGCGCCTTTGAAATTTGAGTTAATTTTATGTCCTTTCCTTGGCTGCCAACTTTTTCCAACGTCCCCTTTAGCCTTGGACCGTTGATAGCACATTCATTCCTTACGAATGGCTTCGTCCATTGTTCTAAGATTTATGAATTCAATACGCTCTTTCATATGTGTTGGCAAGCTACTCAGAAATCTCTTCACCTTAACTTTTTCCTCTCAAAGGTATGGAACATATCGTAACAGAGAGGTGAACTTAGTGATGTATTCATCCATAGCCATTTGTCCCAGCCTTAAATAATGAAATTCTTTAGATTTCTCATCATAAAAACATTATGTCAAATACTTCTCTTTAAAGTATTGCTGGAATGATTCCCAAATGACATCTTGTTCCTCAATGCTGCAAACATTCTTCACTTATTCCCACCACAAAGTGGCTTTCTCTCTTAACTGGTATATGGTAAATCTAGCCTTCAGGTTGCTACTATACTCATACACCTAAAAGTACTTGTTCATATTTATTAACCATGCTTCTGCCACTTCCTCGGCTTCACCATCAAATGTTGGTGGTTTTATTTTCTGAAACTCCCCTTGAAGCTCTACTTTCTGCTTCTTAACTTCTTGTTGATTCAACAAATTTTCAGATTCTTCTTCATTGTAGTTTTTGTTCTTGTAACCTCGCTGGGATGGGTTTCTTTCCACTCTGTCAGTGGTGTTGTCTCTGGTTTTTTGTTCATCACCTTCTTGCATGTCCCATTCCATTCCTTGATTTTGTTTGTCAGACAGAATTTTGAGTATCTCCTCTTTCTCTTGCATTAATCGTTCGTTATCCCTTCAAACTCGCACCATCTCTTCCTGTAATTGTTGTACTGTGTTCAACAAAAACTGGTTTGATGCTCCTATTCCTCCAGCAGTCTACTAGTTTGCTGGTACTGATCAACACTCAGTTGAACCCACATCTCAGGGTTCACAACTAGATGTGTTTGGGGTTCCCCGGTGTCTTGGGGTGGTTGTTGCGTTGTTTCCCTTCTCATGATGTTTTCTACTATACTTCTATTCTGTGCATCATTATACACAGCGTAAATTGTTAGTTGACCCTTAGGGTCCCAGCATATGAACGGTGCTATGATACCACTTGTAACACTCAACCATCAAACTTACATAAAATAAATAAATAAATAAATAAAAATTATTTACACTACCAAATCGTTAAACCTCTCATCGTAAAACTTACATTGATTCTAATTAACCATAATCATAAGTACCTTATACTTATATTACGTATTCTTATCACCAATCATATAAGTAATGTTTGAGTTTATCATTCATATTCCATATAACCTATCACATAAAACATATGGGATTTAATTATTCCCACAACCCATTTCGATTTAATTAATCATAGACCCATATTCAAGTTATGTTTATAGTTTAATTACTATAGAGTAATAGTGTTAGGTTGTTACAGGACTTTAATGTTGGTTCTTCATCCGAGACATTTGATGTAAAGTCCCCTGTCCTTCATGAATCAATACACGATATTAGCCTTTAAGACTGGAGGTACATGTAACTCATTAGAACATGTCCTCATTAATCCTTCTGCCATCAGTTTTCATTTGGGATCCATGTGCGGGCCACCTACCCTCACGAACTCCGTCCGATCTTAATAGATCGACGGTGAACGTTTCTTGGCGGGATTTGGATAGGTTAACGAGGTTACTCACTCTCATACTTATCATTTGTGTGTTGAGATTCAACAAGATGATGAGCTTAGTGAAAAGAGACGCCTTCACTAAGTGGGCCCGCATGCTATTTTTGGCGCAAGTCTATTTTTAGACTATGTCTATTTTTAGACATGATGATCATATTTCAAAAGTTGCAGAATGATATTTGTGGATGGTTGATCAAGTTGGAAAAATAGATGAAATTATATTTTTAGAATATTGGGCGAATTCTATTTATAGATCGTCAATCTAAAAATAGATGCATGTCGATTATTATTAGCTCTTAATAATAATCAGACTCTAAATAGCAACTTATTCTCTTGGATCACTTCAGTTCAGTGCACAGATGTGGCACATCAGCTGACAGAAGGAATTATGCAATTCCTAAGGGTTTACTGGAGCTAATTCATGGAGGACTCAGTTATAACTCAAGTGGCAGAGTTATGACACAGTTGGAAGAAGTAGTTATGGAGTTGTATTCAGTTTAACTCAATTAGACTCAGTTGAGCTAGTTGTATCTAGTCTAACTGATTGATACACTAGTGACAGTGGAGTGAATTAATTAGTTAATTAGTTCACAAATAATAACTCATTAATCAACTAAACAATACAGCAGTTAACTATAGTGCATGGCAGTTTCAATGGAGACCAGTGGAGAGATAGGTGAAAGGGCAAGATAGACTATCTATTGTGACTATAGTGATGCATTGATTGCATCACACACACATTGGAGGTGCCAATGAGGATTTTTCAGTCAATCCAAGAGTAATTCGAATTCATTCAGAGCTATTCTTCAGCAGGGATTGCGCAGTGGAGGCAAGCTAGTAGGTGGCAAAGATCGGTGCATGGATTTGCAAGATTGGTACTGATTAGTGTATGACAATTGTACTGTACTGAGAGCTTGTGATAATCTTTGTATGCTTGTATGAGATTGTCATATGATCTCCATGTTACATAATATATATTTGGGGTTTTCAGCTTCAGGCTTTCCCGGTTAAAAACTGTGTTATGTGCGATTGAATATTTTTGTTTATGCTTCACATGTGTGTGCAATTAATTTTTCCGCAAAGATTAACAAGTGGAATAGATTCAGTATCTTGCATAAAGTTAAATAGTGTGAGATCAGGTGGATCTTGGACATATGCATGCTTAGTGCATATAATTTATACATGGTATCGTAGCATTGTTGATTGAAGATTGCAATTGTGAAGTGATTTTGTGATGGTGGACAATTCGAATTTGCTACAGAAGATTCTTGGTGCAGAAATCGAGTATACATTGAAATGTCTTTCAACAGGTTAAGATTGGAGTATTCCCTTGATGGGAGCTCGAATTACATAGCCTAGAAGGACAGGATGGAGGTGGTGCTGGAGGATAATGGGCTGAAGGAGTTCATTGACAGCGATGTTCCCAAGCCGAGATCTAGCGATGCTGCATTACTTGATGCATGGCAAAAGAAGACTGCAAAGACGAGGAAGATTCTGTTGGAAGGTGTGAAGGACCATATTGTGTCCAGCCTTCACAGTAAATCCACTCCATTCTTAATGTGGAAGGCTTTGACTGACTTGTTCCAAAGAAAAAGTGACTAGAGGAAGTTGGCGCTTAAATACAAGCTCAGAAAAATAAAAATGGAGAAAGGCGATAGTATTCCAAAATACCTCACGAAATTTGTCCAATGCAAGGATGAACTGGGAAGTTTGGGGGTTGTTGTTGATGAAGAAGACTTGGTGAGCTTGGCTCTCCTTGGGCTTCCGAAGAGTTGGCATAGCTACAAAGACTCTATCAGTGGATGAGAGAAACTGTCGGGAAGGGAGCGACTTTGGTCGGATCTTGTGCAGGAGGAGATAAGGTAGGGTACCAGGGATTGATCTTCATCGAAGAATGAAGATGAAGAGAATTTTGCTTTAGCTGCCAAAGCAAGGAAAGGGAAGGGGAAGAAATCTTCTTCAAAATCCAGTGCTAAAGGCAAAAAGCAGGATTTTTCCAAAGTGAAATGTTTTCACTGTCACGAGCATGGACATTTCGCCACTAACTGTCCACAGAAGAAGAAGAATAAGCAGGCTGCTGGATCTGCAGCTGGAGAGGCCTCAGCCTCGCAATTTGAGCTAGATTTTTCCTTGATCGCATGCTTGGTTTCAAGCTACATGGGATCGGTGTGGTATCTTGATAGTGGTGCGTCTTTCCATATGACGGGAGACAAAGAGTTGTTTAGTGACTTGGAGGAGAAGGACCTCCAGATGCATATAGAGATGGGAAATGATAATCGGTACAGTGTGGCTGGAATTGGGACCATTACCGTTGAGAGGGAGTCCAGTAATCCATTCTTGTTGAAGAATGTCATGCATGTTCCAGGTCTGAAGAAGAACTTGGTCTCGGTTGCAATGCTAGAAGACAGAGGTTATGATGTTTTTTTCAGTGATGGAAAAGCCTTCCTTTGACATAAAACAATAGGTAAAACCAAGAAGATAGGGGTTCGAATTAAGAATATCTACAAGCTGGAGATAGATGGCTGCGCTGCAATGGTGGGCAAAGCAGAAGAAGTGGTGAGCCGAGATGAGGGTGAATTATGGCACAGGAGATTGGGCCATCTTCACCATGGCGCTTTGAAGATTTTGCAGAAGATTTCTACTGGACTTCCCAAGGGTACTCTTGCGCATTCAGATCAGTGCAAAGGATGTACAATGGGTAATTTTGTGAAGACCACCTTTCATGAGAAGGAGAACCATGCTTCGGTGATCCTGGAGAGAATCCACACAGACGTGTGTGGACCATTCTCATTTGCTTCAACAACAAAACATAGGTATTATGTGATATTTGTTGATGACTATTCTCGTAGATGCTGGATCTTCTTCATGCAGAAGAAGAGTGAAATGTTCTCAAAGTTCTGTGAGTTCAAGGCATTGGTGGAGAAGGAGTCGAGGAAGCAAGTGAAAGCTCTATGGAGAGATAATGGTGGTGAATACATCTCGGGGGAATTCAAAGACTTATGTAGCAAAGAAGGAATTTGAAGAGAACTCATAGCGCCTCATAACCCACAGCAAAATGGGGTCGCGGAGAGAAATAACAGAATGATCATGGGTGTTGCACGAGCGATGCTGCATGACCAGGGCCTACCGATGCACTTGTGGGCGGAAGCATGCAACACTGTGGTTTATGTGCAAAATCATTGTCCTCATTGATTACTTGGCATGAGTACACTCGAAGAAGCTTTTACTAGCAAGAAGCCTGATATTTCTCATTTGAAGATTTTCGGCTCACCTGTTTACATTCATGTGACGAAGGATGCCAGGAAGAAGTTGGAGCCGACTGCAGAAGTTGGGATATTTGTGGGGTACACAGAAACACCCCATAACTATCGTGTGTATTTTTCAAACATTCGGATGACTGTTGTGCGACGGGATATAAAATACAATGAGGTGAAAGCCATGAAGTTGTCGCTTGAGAGGGAGCTACACTTGCATGCAGAGGAGGAACTTCTTGTTCCCAAAGATGAGCCTCTAGATGTGGATCAGCCACAGGAGGAGATTCATGGAGCGGAGGAGTCCACTCATGCAAAACCAAACATCATACAAGGCAGAAAGCATACCACAGAAGATGAGAGACTGAAGCTTGATGTGGCATAGAATGTAGGAGTCCTTACATCACAGCGCAAACAAAGATAGTCACCTAACCGATATACAGGATACATGGCTCTTATGAGCAAGTGTATCATAACAGAGCCATATTCTTTCGAATAAGCAGTGCAGGAGCCCACATGGGTAGATGACATGGTGGAGGAGTATGACTCCATTGTCAGAAACAGTGCTTGGGAGATTGTTCCAAGGCCGGTGGGAAAATCAGTTGTAGGATCAAGATGGATCTACAAGGTAAAGCAAGCTTCTGATGGGAGCGTCGAGAAGTATAAGGCAAGATTTGTTGCCTGGGGCTTCTCACAGACATTGGAGGGGATTGACTATGAAGAAACCTTTGCACCTTAGCACGGTATTCTTCCACATGCACCATCCTTGCTCTCTCGCCGTATGGGCTGGCACTTTCATCGTATGGATGTGAAGACCGCATTCTTATTAGGATCATTAGGAAAGAGGTGTTACCTAGGGAGCCTGAATGTTTACATCCGGCATGAAATCAGCATAAAGGCAAGGCTCAAAAGAGCATCAGAGATACAAGGAGCCAGCACACCCTGTGCTTGGTACACTCGAATCGACAGCTATTTCACTGGACATGGCTTCACCAAGAGTGAGGCGGATGCAAACCTGTACCAGATTTTGGTGGAGGGTAAGCTTTTAATCATTGTACTTTGTGTTGATTATTTAATACTAATAGGTGATGAGCAGTTGATACACTCATGCAAGGCAGATCTTACAAAGGAGTTTGAGATGAAGGATTTGGGCCTCCTTCATTATTTCCTTGGATTGGAAATATGGCAGCGGGAAGGTGAACTGTTTGTGTCTCAAGGAAAGTATGCCCGAGAGATACTGGAGAAGTTTAACATGAAAGGCTACAAGCCTATTGACACTCCTCTTCCAGGAAATTGGAAGAAAGAGGATGCTACATCGGCAGAGGTAGTGGATGCCACTGTTTATCGACAGTTGGTGGGTTCGCTCATGTATTTAGTCAATACAAGACCGAACATATTCTATGCAATGAACTAGCTTTCACAAGCGATGGTTAAGCCTACCAAGCTCTTTTGGAAGGTAGGCAAGCATGTCCTGAGATATCTCAGGGGCACATCTGAGTATGGTTTATGGTACAGGCAGACGGATGAGGTGAAGTTGCATGGCTTCACGGATGCAGATTGGGAAGGAATCCCAACAGACAGAAAGAGCGCATCAGGAGGAATTTTCAGTATCGGATCTACAACAATTTCTTGGTACAATAGGAAACAAAGATCTGTGGCACTCAGTTCAATGGAAGCGGAATACATGGCAGTAATTTTAGCTGCATGTGAGGCTATCTGGATGAGGAAGATTATGGTTGGTTTGTTCGGTTCACATTTAGATCCCATGGTGATACATTGTGATAATCAGAGTTGCATTAAACTCTCGGTTAATCATGTGTTTCATGATAGATCTAAACATATTGATATCTGGTATCATCGTATCATATATTGTGTGCAGCAGAAGATCATGTTGCTTCAGTACATTCCTACGGAGGATCAGGATGTAGATATTCTGACGAAGGCACTCACCAAGAGAAAATTAGAATACCATAGAGGCAGTATCGTGGTGAAGGATAATCCCTATCTTGTTGAGAGTGAGTGTTGAGATTCAACAAGATGATGAGCTTAGTGAAAAGAGTCGCCTTCACTAAGTGGGCCCGTAGGCTATTTTTGGCGCAAGTCTATTTTTAGACTATGTCTATTTTTAGACATGATGATCATATTTCAGAAGTTGCAGGATGCTATTTGTGGATGGTTGGTCAAGTTGGAAAAATAGATGAAATTCTATTTTTAGAATATTGGGCGAAGTCTATTTATAGATCGTCGATCTAAAAATAGATGTGTCGATTATTATTAGCCCTTAATACTAATCAGACTCTAAATATCAACTTATTCTCTTGGAGCACTTCAGCTCAATGCATGAAGTGTGGTACATCAGCCTATTGTATGAATTACACAATTCCTATGGCCATCACTGGAGCCAATGGCGTAGGACCTGCTTATAACTCAAGTGGCAAAGTTATGACATAGTTAGAAGAAGTAGTTATGGAGTTGTATTTATTTTAACTCAGTTAGACTCAGTTGAGCTAGTTGTATCTAGTCTAACTGAATGATACACTAGTGAGAGTGGAGTGAATTAATTAGTTAATTAATTCACAAATAATAACTCATTAATCAACTGAACAATATAGCAGTTAACTACAGTGCATGGCAATTTCAATGGAGACCAGTGGAGAGATAGGTGAAAGGGCAAGATAGACTATCTGTTGTGACTATAGTGATGCATTGATTACATCACACACACATTGGAGGTGCCAATGAGGATTGCGCAGTAAATCCAAGAGTAATTAGAATTCATTCAAAGCTATTCTTCAGCAGGGATTGCACAGTGGAGGCAGGCTAGCAGGTGGCAAAGATCGGTGCATGGATTTGCAAGATTGGTCCTGATTAGTGTATGACGATTGTACTGTACTGAGAGCTTGTGATAAGCTTTGTATGCTTGTATGAGATTGTCATATGATCTCCATGTTACATAATATATATTTGGGGTTTTTAGCTTTAGGCTTTCCCGGTTAAAAACTGTGTTATGTGCAATTGAATATTTTTGTTTATGCTTCACATGTGTGTGCAATTAAATTTTCCGCAAAAGATTAATAAGTGGAATAGATTCAGTATCTTGCATAAAGTTAAATAGTGTGAGATCAGGTGGATCTTGGACATATGCATGCTTAGTGCATATAATTTCTACATTGTGTTATGCCGTGAATATTGGGTTACTCTGATATGGCTTCTCTGCCAGATATTCCGCCATGGCATTCCTTCTCGGTGAAGCTAATTCTAACCTTTTCAACGGACAGAGTCGACGTTTGGCTCACCTGGTAGCTACCCTTCACAAGTTTTTTCCAATAGCCTTTTCACTCGGCTCGTCGCCCTCCTCCGTCACAGTAAGATATTCTCTTATTTTTTTACTTCCTCTCTGTAATTACAAATCTCTGTCTTTAATAGTTATTCAAAAATTGTTACTCTACATTATTAATACTCTTTTTCTTCGCAGCTCGGCTTCTGGCCTTCAGGCATGAGGTTACTCCAGCCACAGGTAAGGCAATAAGCCCATTTCACCTTCAGGCGTCAATTAAAAATTTATGAAGCAGTTTTTCTTTAGCTTACCCTAACTATCCATTAATTTTTATGTTTTTTTTCATCGCTTAACCCTTTTTATTTTGTATATTGCAGGTATGCTCTTGGTTGTCGAAAACCTTGTCATTCTCCAGATATTTTGGTCTTAGCTAACATTTCCGCAACTCTCTCCAGGTATTCCAAAAACAAGTTCTTGGGTCTGCGCTCTAGAATACGGAGTTTGGCACTAGTTGTGCAATCATGAGCTTCGAATTTGCCCTGAAATTTGTTCAGTTTAAGAAATAGTTTTCTTTTAGCTCCAAAAAGCAGTAATTGTAGTTATTTGAAAACCCTGTGTAGAAAAGGTAATTATGTACTGAATTTAAGGCTCATTTTTGTATCCAGATGGTTATTCCTCCGAGTTCATACTCAGTTGGGATTCTGTCGAACTGTTAAGATTATAATAAACTGGAATTTTGGTCAAGATATTTGTTCTTCCTGAGTTAAATATTTTTCTACTATTCCATGCACTGGAATCTATTTTGCTTAAGAATTATCAAAGGAATTATTCCTCTGTGTTTATTTGGAATACTTATGCATCTGCATAGTTCTACTATACAGGCTCTTTTTAAATGAACAGTTAAATTAACTTTCCTCATATCTTTTTGTTACCCGTTATCAGTATTATATCGTAATATTAACTGAGTAAATTTGGGGTTTTAATTTTGTAAAGAAAGTACGGTAGTTACAGGTATACAAATGAAATGTTTTGTGTATTTCAATTTAAGAAGGGTATTGAATATTTATATTTTCTTCAAGGTCTGTACCTCGGGCTGACCGATTAGTCTACCCATTTCCTTTGCATATTTCTCCAGTTTTGTACAAAAGTAAAAACTGCTATGTGCCAATTTTTCTTTTCTTTTCGAATTACAATGTTATTGGTTGTTTACTTTTCTCAGTATTTACTTTACAGTACTTTCATTATTTAGCTAGAGACTGGAAAAGAAAAATCTATCCAGGTGACTGGACCACCTTGTTCTTTGTCCAAGATAGACAGATCTAGGAGACAATGTGTCAAGGGTTGGGTTCCCACTTGACTCCCTCGACCAACGGTCTACCCTAAAGTGTTTTACCCATAAAGAATTTATCCTGCAAGGATACATTTGTATTTCATAACCTCTCAATTTATTCTTCTCTTAATTAAAAATTTACCATTCTGTTACTGTAATGGTTTACCTCACAATTCTTTCACTGTGGTTAACAATTTTCCTTCAGGGTGGAAATGTGAAGTTGGGTTACACTTTTGTGAGAATCAAGGCGGAAATTTTTTTTCTGCAATAGTTCGGCCGAACTTTGAACTCGTTTTGTCATTTAGATTGATGGTGTACTAACAGCATTGGCAAACAGAGTTTTGGCCGGAGATGGGAAAACTGGCAACAAAATTTCGGCCGAACTTTTAGTTCGGCCGGACTAGTTGTTCGGCCGAACTTTTAAAATAGTTCGGCCGAACTCATATTTTATAAATATATCGCCCGCAAACTATTATCGGTTTGACATCTTTTTCGCGCGTTTTATTCTGATATTCTGTGGCGCTGCTACTCTGTTGCGCTCTGTTGGTGCTCTAGAGTTGAATTGCATATTCTATGGCGCTACAGCTCTGTTGCACTCTATTGGTGCTCTGGAGTTGAATTGTTGAATTGCTGCTTTGTTGGTGCTCTAGAGTTGCGTCACTTTGATATTTTGTGGCGTTGTTGTTATGTTGCGCTCTGTTGGTGCTCTGGAGTTGAATTGTTGAATTGTTGCTTTGTTGGTGCTCTAGAGTTGCGTCACTCTGATATTTTGTGGCATTGTTGCTCTGTTGCGCTCTGTTGATGCTCTAGAGTTGAATTGCATATTCTATGGCATTGCTACTCTGTTGCGCTCTGTTGGTGCTCTGGAGTTGAATTGATGAATTACTGCTCTGTTGGTGCTCTGGAGTTGCGCTGCAATGACGTTAAGCAAATTTCCAGGTAAGTAATCCACGAGTTTTCCTTCTAGTGGGTAATATAGAGTCTAATGCACAGGTCTGTATTAATGATCTATTGTTCTGCTTACTTTACCTTGTATGGATTTAGTTTAAATGTGATTTATTAGGGGAATATTATGTCCAGTTCAATGACTATAAATATTATCCAAACTAAATGCATGTCCAGTTCAATCAAATTACATTCAAATTACAGTTTAAAAAACACAGCCAGCATTACTTTACCGAAAAATACCTCCCTAAACTGTCCCAAAACCTCTATAGTGTATACTTAAAAATGTATTTTTACCCTCAAGCTATGAAGAAGGATATCTTCCCCTCCTGCTAAGACAGCTGCTCGGTCAAAAAAACTATAAAGGATTCGATCCGAAGAGATTAGATGTCAAATGTGATTGGATTTAGGGTCCTCTACTGCTCGAGTCTTCCCTCTGTTATAAAAATTATAAAATTAACCACTATTCCAACCGACCAGATCAGCAAGGTCAGAGAGCAAGATAGAAATTAGCCTAACTGTTACACTGTAATTACTACGAGTACTTATGGTATTTTCTCTCTTTGTTCTCTGCAAAATTATAAAAGTAACCACTATTCCAACCGACCAAATCAGCAAGGTCAGAAAGCAAGATAGAAATTAGCCTAACTGTTTCACTGTAATTACTACGAGTACTTATGGTATTTTCTCTCTTTGTTCTCTGCAAAATTATAAAAGTAACCACTATTCCAACCGACCAAATCAGCAAGGTCAGAGAGAAAGATAGAAATTAGCCTAATTGTTACACTATAATTACTACGAGTACTTATGGTATTTGCTCAATTATGCTATTCACCTAATCTAAGTAACAATGGTAATGGTTCTATGTTTCCTGTATGATTAAGCTTACTGGTTCTGTTGTAACACTATTTGTATACATTGTTTCCATAATCAGTTACATGTGTTCATCACACTCTACATAAGATTGAACATTACCTGTATAGCAATGAACAGGGTTTTCAGTTTTCCTTAATCACTTAGATCAGATTAAGCTTACATATCAGTGAGATTCACTCGTATCAGTATCGTATTCCATAACCAATCATGTATCCAGCTTTGTTAAACATGAATAATTACTAGGATACATATTGCACACAGATTGGATAGATGTTTCCATAATAAGTAACAATGGTAATGGTTCTATGTAACAATCTAAGTTAAGCTCACCTAGTCTAAGTAACAATGGTAATGGTTCTATGTTTATTGTATGATTAAGCTTACTGGTTCTATTGTAACACTAGTTGTATACGTTGTTTCCATAATCAATTACATGTACTCATCACACTTCTACATAAGATTGAACATTACTTGTATAGCAATGAACAGGGTTTTCAGTTTTCCCTAATCACTTAGATCAGATTAAGCTTACATATCAGTGAGATTCACTCTATCAGTATCGTATTCCATAACCAATCATGTATCCAGCTTTGTTGAACATAACTAATTACTGGGATACATATTGCACACAGATTGGATAGATGTTTCCATAATAAGTAAGCATCATAACGAGCTCTTGATAAGGTATTGATAGCTTGAACACATAGCCTATCTTCATTAGATGTAAGCTCATATCTAGCTAAAGACAATGGTTTCCATAGAGAGTAACTGATATGTACCATTTTCCCTAATCAATTACATGCTAAGCTCCTTGGTTCTCTAAGCTAGTGTGATCATAGTATCTACTTAAGATGAGCTAGTAGTAATCATTCCTTGTGTGCAAAATCATGATTAAAGATCTAGAAGACATACATATTGCACACAGATTGGATAGATGTTTCCATAATAAGTAAGCGTCATAACGAGCTCTTGATAAGGTATTGATAGCTTGAACACATAGCCTATCTTCATTATATGTAAGCTCATATCTAGCTAAAGACAATGGTTTCCATAGAGAGTAACTGATATGTACCATTTTCCCTAATCGATTACATGCTAAGCTCCTTGGTTCTCTAAGCTAGTGTGATCATAGTATCTACTTAACATGAGCTAGTAGTAATCATTCCTTGTGTGCACAATCATGATTAAAGATCTAGAAGACATAGTTGAATACCTAATGGAACAACCTATTGAAGAAAGTTTTGGCTTGTATTGAAACATCACAAAAGCATTATTGAAGGATCTTTGAAGTTTTCACCCTTGAATAGATGCCCCCCTCATCTTCATTCTCTTTTATAATGCCCTGAAATATACTATTGAATTGTGTAGCATATATTAAGGAATTTTTTTCAAATCAAATATTTTATTTTGACATTTCTTATATACCTAGGTTTTCACTTCCCTAAATTTCTGAATGCAAATATAATTCTGTGTATTCATTTTTTTTAATTGTTTCTCTGCATTTTTTCCCTTTTCCCCCATAAGTTCTCAATGTTCCTGTACTTCTATTTTTTTATTTCTGCAAACATAAAACATAATTCTGTTTATCCATTTTTTTCATTGCTTATTTTTTATGTGCCAGGAAAGTTCATCAATTTGATAGATGTATTATTGGAATGTTCAAATCATTTCGGTGCTATTAATATAATTTCTCTGTTTACTTCACTCTATTTCCATATTGCATATCATTGTTCTTAACCTCTTATTTTTCTTCTTTTAAAACAACAAAACACAATCCATATATTTAAATAAAATAAATGGAATAGAATCTATATCTGATTAACCTTATTTTCCATGTTTTTTCCAAAGAAAAAAAATTGTTAATTTTCATTTTTTCTAAAAATTATTAGCCTAAATAGTATAAATTATTTTTACCTTAAAATTTGCCAAACTTTTAAATAGAGACTATAAAAAATTATTAGTTTCTAAACTTTAAAATAAATTTCCAACCTTAAAATTTTCCTTGCTCTCATAGAATTTTGAACTTCCATAGGATTTTAGTTTGTCAGTTGAGTGTTAACTTCTACAAGTTCTAAAGGCAGAGTCTGTAAAGGGCCAGGAAGTCTTTGGATCTCATCTTTTCTCAAAGGTGACATATCCAGTAAATGCCCCTATAGTCAATCTCTGCAACAGATCTAAATAGAAGTTCTTCATTTTAATAGATCCATAAAACACAACCACTTTAATGCAAACTGTGTACATGTGTAATTTCTCCCATAAATTCTTAGGCATAGTTTTTAAAGCATACATGTCATGTTGGCTTTCTCCCATTAACTTTAAAGCATGTTTTTTGTAAGTGCATAAAATAATTTTGCAAAGCATGTAAATGTCATTTCTCTCTGCTTTAAGGCCTAAAAATTGAACCTAAGTATTTCAAGAATCCCCATAGAATTTTGAACTTCCATAGGATTTAGCCTATCTCATGAGTGTTAACTTCTACAAATTATAAAGGTGGAGTCTGTAAAGGGCCAGGTAGCCTCTAGATCTCATCTTTTATCAAAGGTGATATATCCAGTAAATGACCCTACAGTCAATCTTTGTAACAGAACTAAATAGAAGCTCTTCATTTTAATATCCATTAACCTCAACCACTTTAAGGCAAATTGTGTACACACATGTGACATTTCTCCCATAAAGTCTTAGACAAAGTTTTTAAAGCATACATGTCATGTTGGATTTCTCCCATAAACTTTAAAGCATGTTTTTTGTAAGTGCATAAAATAATTTTGAAAACCATGTAAATTTCATTTCTCTCAAGCTTTGAGGCCTAAAAATTGAACCTAAAGTGGCCGAACTCTTATAGGATTTTGAACTTCCATAGGGTTTTAGTCTTTCGGTTGAGTGTTAACGTCTACAAGTTCTAAAGGTAGAGTATGTAAAGGTCTAGGTAGCCTCTGGATGTCATCTTTTCTCAAAGGTGACATATCCATTAAATTCCCCTACAGTCAATGTCTAGAATCAATCTAAATAGAAGTTTTTCATTTTCATATCCATGGTCTCAAACAATGAGAGATAGAAAAAAAACTTTTATATTCATTGTAAAAAACATGCATTAACATATAATTGTGATATTTTCCCTTCTTTCCAACTTATTCCTTCCTTTTAGAAAAATTCCTTTTAATGAAGTAGATATATCCATAGTGATCCACTGATATTTTTTCACCAAAAACTATTCCATTTTGGACTTACATATCTCAAAACAATGCTCCTTGAATCCATTTTGGACTTATATATCTCAAAACTATCCATAGTTTCCAACTTAGTGGGCATCCTTCTAGAAAATTCCTTTTTAATGAAGCACACATATATATATCCATAGTGATCCATTGATATTTGTTCATATACAACTTTCCATTTTGGACTTTTATGTCTCAAAAAGTCTATGCTCATTGAATTTATGCATCTATATTTATAAAGTACTTGAAAATTCAACTATTTTGTTACACCATAGGAATCATTTCAAAATATCTCCCATTTTAATGGGGTTTATCACATTTCGAGAAAAAGACATTAGCCAGAAAAGTTTCCCATTGAAACCAAAAATGATTTGATACAAAACATATGTTTTAACCTTATATAGTTTAATTGTTTCAAATATATTTTTAATTGTTTTTTGTAAGTGCATAAAATAATTTTGCAAAGCATGTAAATGTCATTTCTATCAAGATTTAAGGCCTGAAAATTGAACCTAAAGTGGTTGAAATCTCATAGAATTTTGAACTTCCATAGGGTTTTAGTCTATCTGTTGAGTGTTAACTTCTAGAAGTTCTAAAGGAAAAGTCTGTAAAGGGCCAGGTAGCCTCTAGATCTCATCTTTTCTCAAAGGTCAAATATCCAGTAAATGCCCCTACAGTCAATCTCTGTAACAGATCTAAATATATGTTCTTTGTTCTCATATTCATAAACCACTACCACTCTAAGAAAAACCTTGTACATGTGTAATTTCTCCCTTCTCCCATAAAATTTTAGGAAAACTTTAAGACAAATTTATTTCTCCAACAAACTAAAGGCTTCCTCCCAATAATTCTAGATGTGAATTCTACCATAAAATTTCTAAGTTAAGCTTTAAGATAAACCATGCACATATAATCTATCTCATGATCATGTATCATTTCTCCCAAGCATTTTCAATAAATGTCAATTTAATATATATTTTTATTGAATTTTTTTTTTCAGGGATAAGGAACCATTAAATATGGTTGAAAAATGGAAATTATGCATAGAAGTTTCTTGCTATCCCAATCCAGGGAAAGAAGTGATTACAAATGTGCTTTCTAATACTGTGACTAGCAAAGCCGTCCAAAGGAAAATGAATATAATATATATTTTTATTGAATTTGTTTTTTTCTCAAGGATAAGAAAACCATTAAATATGGTTGAAAAATGGAAATTATGCATAGAAGTCTCTTGCTATCCCAAACTAGGGAAAGAAGCGATTAAAAATGTGCTTTCCAATATTGTGACCAGCAAAGTCGTCCAAAGGAAAATGAATATACTGGGAAGAACAACAAAAAATGAGGCATATCGTATTAGATTTATAGAAGGCTTGGGAACAAATATGGAGTATGGATCAAATGGAATTGTAGTTTTCACCAATTCTAAGCTTGTGTGCAACCAGATTAATGGCGTGTACCAATTTAAGAAGGCGAGGCTAAAATAGTTGCATCGAATAGAAAAAAATATTGTTAGCCAATTCCAATTTTTTAGTATAAGGAATTGTACAAATGTGAATAATACGTCTGTTGATCTATTGCATGGGGCAATGCCAATTCAGGAATCATCTATAAAATATGGATTACTAGATGAATTAGAATTATATGAGGCAATGCCAATGCAAGATTCATCTCTCAAAGATGAATTGGTTTTGAGACGCTCTTCTTCAAAAATTCAAGATTCATCTCGCAAAGATTAATTATTTTTGAGATGTTCTTCTTAAACAGTTAAAGATTCATCTATGAAAGATGGATTTGTGTTGAGACGCTCTCCTTAAAAATTTATTGATGGAAATTGTAACATATCTTGGATATGTGTGTGTTGTGTACTTATAAATGTGCCTTTTTTAATGGCCATGTGCTTTTTTCAATTACATACCAAGTGTGCTCCCACCACACCATGTAAAGCACAGCTTGGTGAACTTCACATTTGCAACAAGTGGTGAACTTCAAATTTTTATAAAATTAAAATGCGCGGACTTCAAAAAAAATTATTTAAATGGAGTTTGCTTAAATGGATTTTGACTTATTTTCTAATGAAAATTTGTTTTTTTGAAATTTATACCAAGTGTGCTCCCACCATGTAAAGTGAAATTTGTTGAACTTAACATTTTTATAATTTTTTTTCTTAATTAGTGCTTTCAAAGTTGTTTTTTACATAATTTGTGTACAGTAAATTACATTAATTTTCTAAAATTTATTTTGAATTTATTTTAAATTCTAGTCATTTAAAAAATAATTGTAAATGTCTGTCGTAGATATATATATCATGGAGGATTAACGACGAAGATCAACATAATCCCATATCTCTACGAGAGGGGGATCTGGGATCGAGGGATGTTCATGGTATTTAAATATTATATTAAATATCCATACATGTGTGTACATATGGAATTGATTTTTTATCAACTTTGTGAGTTAAATTAGTTGTTAGTAAGTTTATTTTTTAATTTTTTAGGAGATTAGAGGAGAAGGGTCTCTACTACTTCCATGGAGCATTGCCATGGTTTACCCAGTCGTGTTATGGATCACACAATTTAATCAATGAATATGTAAAGTTATTTATTAGTACGAATGTATTTTTCAACTGATTATAAATTGGTATTTGTTTATGAAGATTCTCTCTAGTCAGGAGAGGTTGTGGTGGTTCAAATCCCCTTAGAGGGCCATCAATAATTGCTAGCAGGTTGCGTGAAAGTGGTGATATGTATTCCCCCGGAGGTCAATCAATGGCTGGTGGTGTTGGTTCTCAACAGGTTCATTCTGGTTCTCAACAGTTTGAGGGTGGGGAAGATGCTAGCCAACCACATCGAGGTTTCCATCAATTTGAATATTTTTTCATTCAATTTGTAAAAATTTGTTTACATGTGTTTTTTAGAATATACAAAATTTTATATATTGATGCAGAGGCTGAAAATGCTCCAAATGTTGGTGGAAATAGACGAAGGGCAGAACACTTCATTCAAGAAGAAGGTTTTCCATCCAACACGACATATCAGGCCGACATTTTCGATATACCATGGGAAAGAAACATGCAGAAATGCACCTTAGAAAGGTGTCAACAACTTCATGCAAAATTCCAGATAGATCTTGTGTCTTTGACTCTACCTGCTGAGAGTCGACAAAGCTTGGAAATAGTTACACATTCTTTAGGAAAACTAGTAGATGTGTACCAAAAGCTTGGGCCAACCACAAATACTTTTGTGGATGTCATGAGAAAAAGAAAGGAAACAGTGATGGGACCCGATAAATGGGAGGTTGTTAAAGAAAGAGTGACAACAACAATGGCAAAGTCTATGCTTAATTTTAAAGAAGGGTCGAAAATAAAGATGTTGAAGGTGCAATATTCCAAGCACCCTGATATAGCTCACTATTTGTATGATAGACATCTTGTGGCTTATGGAAGACTCCCATGGAATGACGAGGTTCCACTTTATTTTGAAAAATTATTTTATGCAGAATTCTTTTTGGAAATGAAACCCAATTACAATGACCTTCTATCTGAATTTGTTGGTCTTGAGAAAGGTTGACTGTGTGACCGTAGGGGCGCTAGGTGTGATGTTGAGTTGCCTCGCCCTAAGCCACCATTGGTTAGTCGACCTTTTCAGGTCGAAACTTTGCGGTCAAAGATGGAAGCCACTTCTCAAATTAGTCGAGAAGCAAGGGATGCCATCATCGACAGTGTTCATAATGGATTGGGTGGAGACGATATTTGTCTGAATCGACAAAGAGCACGTGAAAATGCACGCGCAAATTTTGTGTATTGTACATATGAAGAGATTGACAACATGAGTGTTGAAGATCTCAAATATATGCAAAGAATTATCGCAATGGTTGGCAAGACCTAATTCTTCATGAGGAAGAGGGCACGGGAATGGTATGTGTTAATGGTTAGGGTTCAATTATTTTAACACATACATGTACAATTTGTAATAAATACATGTATACATTTATTTATATGTACATTAATCTAAAAAAAATGTATCATTATATGCTAAAACACCATTTGCAGTTCTCACGCTTGATGAAGGACGAAAATGTTAATATCACGTTTGGAGCCTCTAGTTCAAACAATCAAGATGGGTCTCACCACCAAGATATGATGACAAATGTTAGTGTTTTTTAAATTTGATATTTTTAAAATAAATAATTGTGCACACATGTACATGTACATATATAATAATAAAATGTTTTAACAGATTCTGATTCCATCTGATATTTTTGGGATGGCGATACCTTCTTCTTCCTTAGAAGATGTACCTTCTACTTCCTTAGGAGTGTTACACAGCATTTTTTCACCGTCCCTGCAATCCCTCTTCCTGCACATTGGAGGACTATTCCTGTGACCTGTGAACAGTAAAATGTCCTGAAAACACCTTGATGGCATCCTCTGCATAAGGGCAAGAATTCTCCTCAAGAACATTTCCTCTGAAAAACCCTAAAAACCCATGTTTTGGCATTGGCATGGGTAGCGAGTTCATCCCTCGCACCAATGGGAAAAATAAACACTAGTGGGCGCACCAGTTGGCGCTCTGTCCCTGTGTTGTGCCTACGCCAAGCCTATGAAGGAATGTTTTTTAACAATAGAAGGCGGAAGTTTGATTCTAACAACTTCAGAACGGATCATCAAAAGGGGCTGGGTTGTTTTCCTCTGGATCTCCCTGATTAGGAAGTGGTTTTCCACCTCTCATGGAACCTTCCTAAGAGATAGGACTCTTCCCCATAATTATAGGGAGCCTAACCTCTCCTTCTCCCTCTATAAAAGCCTGCCCTCTCCATTTTCTAGCTAGCTGAACTTTTGGGAAGGAAATTATAGCTAAGTGACGATCAAGAGCAGAGCTAAAGAGAACCCTGTGAGAGAGAGAGTTCTGTCAAATCCCTGACGAGCTTTGTGAGACACGTCCCGCTGGAATCCTATCGAAGGAAGATCACGACGTCAGAGCATTGGTTGTAATCGTTCTCTCATATCTTAATATACATGACTCTTCTATTGGTTCCATGATTGTGTTTGTCCATTATATAATGCAATTTCATTCGTTCCTCTCTGACTAATCGATAGTTATAAAGTGTGAAATTTTGCATTGCATGTTGTCTCTCTTCTTTGTATGTGTATAGGTATCTAGATGCGACAAGCTCACGGATTGTAACTTGTCAAGCTAGTAACGGAACCGCCACCTCTTCTTCAACAACAGCAACGAAGGAATCACGGTAAGCGATCTATCGCGATTCTACTCTTTGTAACTAGGAACCAACAGCTTTGCGTGTTTCGATTGTTGCTAGACCCACTCTAGGGCTAGTGGGATCGCCTCTATCCGCAGAGGGGATTTAACTCCACAACAATTTGGCAACTCCACTAGGGATCAGTGGGAGTTGGTCCTTCCTCCATTGGGTTATTTTTTGGCTTTTCGTTTGATTAGTCTGCATTTCTGGTTCACCTTCCTTGATGTTAAACCCCTGTTCATCCCCCAGAAGACCAGATCTAGTCTCTGTTTGTCCATTTTCATTAATTGCTAGGGTAAACTTGATTGGCACGGTTATACCTCTGATAATCGTGCCAACTGGCGCCAGTTGCTAGTTAGGCACCCACGCCATCCCCTGTTTGGCGCATATTACAGCGAGACAGGCGTGCCAACCTTGCTTGGTTTTAGGGTTTGCCTGTTCCTGGACTCTTTGAGCTTGAGTTTTGGTCCTGGGTTGTTTTCTCTGATGGTTTGAATGCTTTGAAGTCATTTTTTACTATATTTAGCCCTTTTCCTCTGGTTGTTTGCCATTTTCTGTCAATTTTGCATTTTAGCCCTAGGCTTCTAGGTGCTTTAGTGTGCTGAGCCTCCCGTGGGAGTTTTGGGTCTTTACTTTCCCGGTCAACTTTTTTGTTGCTTCTTTGCATTCATCTTGTTGAATCCCATTGAATCATTACATTTATTGAGTGATTGTTCTCTCTTTTGTTCAATTTCGCTTTGTGTTGCTCCAAGCCTAGATCACACGGTTTGTTTGAGTCTCTTTCGAGATTCTTCTTCACTTTGAGGGATTTCGTCATTGGTTTGAGCCTTGATTGTGCTTGTTTGATTTGAGTGGATTTGTTTTGTTTCAGCTCTCTCTTTATCATTCTCAAATTGATGTTTTCATTATTTTTTCATCTATTTAGTGCATTTGCTCTAATATATTGAAAAATACCAAAAACAAAATCTTTTGCATTTTTCGATTGGCATAATGAAAATTGGAAACTCTTTTGCATTACTAGCACTATATAATTATAGAGAAAAGTTTTCTAGTTTCATTAACTTGCAATGAAATTGGTAGTGGATGTTTTTGTGTGTTTATTTTGCAATCATTTGAAAGCTCTCAACTCTCCCGTAGATACCTCTTCATTGAACGAAATGATGTTTTGTGGCATGTAGTTTGCATCTAGAGGTTTTATGAGATCCAACATTTGATAGGACCTTGAAATCGAAACGTAAATTGAAGATCAACTTTAAAATTTGCTGAATTAACCTAAGGCAGCATTGAAACTTAACGGAATATCTAGTAGTCTAAGGTAGAGACGTGTTCCGGCGTCTTTAAGCCTAGTAGTTGTCGCTCGCCATCTGGCTATAGACAGCACTAGTATGGACTTGTGCTCCCCATACCATCGTGTGTATAAAGGGAGACCCCATTAGCTTGCAAATCCTTTATCCATAGGAAGCCGAGTCTGCCACCTTTTACCCGTGATACACTGGACACAGCATTTGGAGAGATTACCTGCACATACGTTAAGTCCTTGGTTGATTTCTCTTTCATTTTTACCAAGGTGTATATGGAAGTTCACGGATATCTGGTACACCCATTTACCTACATTACCGGACCAGTCATTTTGATCTTTACTGACTCCCTAAATTTGAAAAGATCATCAAGCGCTTGTCCTTTCACGCTTGTTTCCAAACTGAAAGTGATAGAGACATCTTTTACTCGTTTCTAGACTCTTAAAACATGAAACAATAAAATTTCCTATTTCAATGTGGAAAAATTAATCACCTACGATCACACGCCCATTTAGAGATTTATTTTTCGGCCTGTTTTTGTTTGCCTTGGTTTTTGCCCGTGTGTCTTTGTTTTTGATCTCTTCCTCTTTTTTCTATAGTCACGGTAGTGCAACCGTTAGTTTCGTCTACTGGTAGTCCTTATACAGACGATTCATCAGATGTCTCTCAGTCCTCTGCTGAGCATCAGCAGCCCGTTGTATCTGAGTTTCCCAATGGGGGACCGGTTATATCTGAACTTCCCTTTGGAGGACCAGTTGAGTTTAATTGGCCCTTGTCCAATGCTTGGTTTTGATTTGGAGTAGGGGAACACTTCCCTCCTCTTACATTGGGATCACCCTTTTTGGCTGCTGTCATACCTCCTAGTCCCCGTCGTCTTTTAGAAGATCTTACGGCAGGGTCAGATATGGACTCATCCAGTCCTATTCCTAGTGAGGGAATTCCTACTTCTGGTGAAGACTACCAGCTTTTTCTCGAAGACATCCCCGAACCATCTGTTCTGTCTTCACCTGGTCCGTCGCTCCCAGTTGGATATAGGTCTTTAAGTCAGGTCATGGCCGCTATTGCCTCTATGGGGATATCGACTCCGTCCACGGAACCGATCATTCCCTCGTTAGGGATGTCTCCACAGACACCAGTCACGGCATCTCCTTTTGTCACATCGGCACCTATTAGACCTATTATCTGTGTGGTTGCATCTACGCCTATTGTCACCACTCAGTCAACTAGGACCTTGTCAGTTCCTGAAGACGTTTATATAGCTTCATCTATTCCTAAAAACCTTTCTCCCAAGGAGTACCGGATGTCTTTACAGCCACTGATCTCCGAGGTTGGTCAGTCCTCCCAGGATCTTAATCGTCCTTACTTTTCTCATTATGCAGAGGATGGTACCGAGATCTATTGATATCCAATTCAATATGATGAGCACGGCAACCCCATTTATTTCCCTGCTCCTGAGGCTTATCAGTATATCAACGGTTTCATACCTACCTTGCCCGTGCAACCTTCTCACCAGCAAGGACAATCCTTACAAGGACAACCTTTGTTTCAGCAAGGATATGTTGTTGGCCCACAAGGACAACCCTTCCATGGACAACCTTCGGCCCAGCTAGGGTATGCGTACGACCTGCAAGGGCAATCCTTACAGGGAAAACCTTCGGTCCAGCAAGGATTATTGTACGGCCCGCAAGGGTAGTCTTACTATCCTCAAGGTCAACCTCTACAGCCTCACCTTGTGGTCCAACCAAGGCAACCTTAAGGACCAGCAAGGCAACCGAGGTATCAACCTAGACCGTCATACGGTCCTGGGGGAAAAACCATCCATCTCAACCTTTGGTGCAACCTCAGCAGCCTCATTTTCCAATTGGTAAAAATGTTGCACAGCCAGGGCTATCCTATGGTCCTGTCCCAAGTCAACCTGGTTATCAGGCACAATGTGGCACACTCCTGCCATCAGGCCAACCTGCTTAGCCGGGGCAACCTAGTGTCCCTCATCAGCTAGGTCAACCTATTCAACCAGGACAACCTACACAGCTTGTTAACCCTGCTCAGCCACCGATATATTCTATGCCACAGCCGAATCCACATGTACGCCCAACTTATTCGACTCAGTAGGGTCCCACTTGCCAGCAACCCGTTCGACCCCAAGGCGGCTATTACCCTCAAGGTCAGTCTCGACCAGTTTACAACCCGCCTCAAGGTTCTGGTTATTACCCTCAACAGCCAAGCTATACTTATACTCCGCAACAAAATCTGTACACTGCTCAATCGGGGCCCACGTATAATCATAATCAGTACCCTGGTTATCAACCCCCGTATCCTGGTTTTCAACCGCCATATCAACCCAATTATCCATCTTATACCCCCTATGGTCATAATCCTCCAGGATAGAACCAATGGGGACAGAGTTATGCTCAACCAGGATGGAGTATAGGTACAGGTCCTTATCGGGGACCTGGCATGCCTTTTAACCCTAAATTACCTTTTCTCGCCACGTTGGAGTTACCAGACGTGTCCAAATTGACCAATGATCCGATTCTTCATAATCCATATTGGCCTCCAGTTTCGACGAAGGTGCCTGGTGATTGTCCTAAGTTTGAGGGCAAATCTGGAGAAGACCCCCAAGCACACGTCATGACATACCATTTATGGTTTTCTTCGAATTCTTGGGTGGATGACTCGATTCGTTCGCATATTTTCCAGTGCACTCTCACCGGCACTACTGCTAAATGGTACATAGAACTGTCCCGTGGTATTTTTCAAGATTTTAATACTTTAGCTATGGCATTCCTGACGCATTTCCAGTTACTGGTTCGTTATGAAGCCGGGACGCATCTCCTGACATCTCTGAAACAGGACAAAGCTACTCATATTTCAGATCACATTCACGAATGGAGACGTCGTCGTCGTTTGATCAAGTTTGACATTCCTGATCAGCTCCTAACTCACTGGTTCACTACCTCTTTTGTCAATAAGATTTCACAAGACATTCTTATGGGGGCATGTGTAACCTAGGAACAAGCCATTGCTCGTGCCCAGTGCCTCGATTTAGTGTACTCTCAGTCTGGCACGTTATACGACATCTTGATTGATGCCCCGCGACCAAGGACCTCTAAAGCACCAGCCACCCCATCGGTTGATGGTGTTATTGGTTTTGTCTCTCATACTTCTTGCAAGTATTTCAATGGGAAGTAGAAATCGAATTCTTCCAACAATTCTGCTCCTCCGGCTACCCCAGATTCTGGTAAGACCGAGGAGGTCAACGTCGTCCGGGCCAATCCTGCGGACAAGACTTCCAAAGGGAAAAAGAAGGGCAAAGGAAAAGCCAAATCCGATGCCCCAAAACCATAATCGTCCAAACCACGTGTTGATGATGGTTCACAGAGAAAACTGAAGTACCCTTGCCTGACTTGTGATGAAGACCACTATACCAAAGATTGTCCAAGACGATCCAAAGTTAGTCAACTTCTTAAGGGCTCTGAGGGAACTCCGACAATTCTTAAGGAACCTTTTCCATCTCAGCAGACCCAGATGGTCGAGCAGCCTTCTCCATCTGCACTGTTTGGGTCTCAGGTTTTCATGATGAATGGTGTTGCACCTGTTTCTATGGCCACTCGGTCGAAGGATTATGCCGGATCTTGCCAGGAAGCTGGGAAGGAAGTCATTGATGGCCCTCCTCCCCCACCTGCCTCTAGTCCTCTTGAGATTCAGAGGCCCAGTGTTGAACCTGTTGTACAGCCACCTTCCAAAGGTTTTCTCAGAAAGTCTTCCTATAATCCGAACGCCCGTGCTGCTCATCATTACAGCATTGTTGAAGATTTGGCATAGGTGCCTTCCCCGATGTCCGTGTTGGAAGTACTTCAAAGTTTTATGTCTCAACGGAAAGCTTTGTTATCTGCAATCGGCGGAATTGACCCTGCTGACTCTAGCCTTCTCACCTTTGATCTATAGAATTTCGTCCCTCAGCTTCTGCACAAGATTGCGCTTGTTATACAAGTCGGCATTAATGGCCTCAATGTTAAGAGAGCCGTTGTGGACGAAGGTGCATATACCTGCGTTATGTCATCTTCCTGATGGAAGGCCATCGGCTCTCCAGCCCTCACTTCATTTCCCAATGCCCTTGAGGCATTCGATGGAAGGGAATCAAAACCCTTGGGTGTTCTCGCAAGTCTACTGATTACATTACAAGGAAAGATTGTCAACGTTGAAGTGGAAGTCATTGATGCAAAACTAAACTATAATCTCCTACTCGGTCGCAATTGGACCCACGCCATGTTGTGCGTTCCGTCCACCCTCTTTTGACTTTTGAAGTTTCCACATGAGGGCAAGATTATTATTTTCAATCAGTTGTCTTTCTTTACCTCGTCCTCCGAGAACAACGTGTCGTACGTGGATCAAATTCCTAATTCCCCCGACAGCATAGGACCAGTTCTTTTCAAGGACCCTGTCCTCATGGGTATTTTCCCCATTCCACCACCAAACATCGTTCAAGTCAATATGATCTCTAAGTCAGATGACCCATGGATCATCCCTTCTCCTGAACAGGTTGCCTCTTTTGGAGAATAGACACCTCTAACCCCGGTTGAAATCAATTATTGTGAGATCATTGCCACATCGGATCCTCCTCCTGCTGATAATGCTCCTTTGATCATGGCTCTTGATGTTTATTCTCAATCCCCTTGTCTCGGCGATGCAGATTTGCCTGATCCTTTGAGAGAAGTTTTTCCATCTGACGAAGCTATCGTGGAGACTATGTCTCTCGAAGATCTGTCGTGGAGCGATGGGCATCATCGTTCCTCATTCATGCCTAGCCTGGGGGCAATGTATAATTGTCCCGAGCGTTTTTCATCTCAGGTTCCCTCTCCTTCACTCCAAATGCCCATATTGACTCAGGAAGTTTTTTCAGAAGGAAATCTGAGTAATATTACCCAAACGATGCCTATCGACATCTCCATTAAATCGAGGGTCATCGAGAACATCCATATGGGAGTCACTTATTCTTCCAATGAGATTCAAGTGTACACTAGTCTCTTCCGCCAATTCCGTGATGTTTTCGCATGGTCTTCCGAAGAGATTCCTGGAATTGATCCCAGTATCGTCGTGCACGAAATTCCCACCCATCCTGGTGCGAATCCTGTGCGCTAGCGTCTACGTCCAGTGCATCCTCGAAAATTCATTGCTATAAAAGCTGAAGTTGAGAAAATTCTTAAAGCGGGTTTCATATATCCGATCCCTCTGACAGAGTGGGTTTCTAATATTGTCCCTGTGGATAAGAAGCAGGGAACAATTCGAGTCTGTGTTGACTATCGAGATATCAATCGGGCTTGCCCTAAGGACAACTATCCTACCCCCTTTATCGATCAGATCATTGATGATTGTGCGGGGAGTTAGATATTTTCCCTTATGGACGAATTTTCAGGTTATAATCAAATCAATATCCTTCAATCCGATCAACACAAGACTGCGTTCATCTGTCCATGGGGAACATTCACCTATAAGAAGCTCCCTATCGGCTTGAAAAGCGTTGGGGCTACCTTCCAGTGTGCCATGTATTACGCCTTTCACGACATATGTAATGTTGTTCAGCCGTACCTAGATGACCTTCCAACTCATTCAGCTCTACGCAAAGACCATCCAGAACATCTCCGCCAGATTTTTCTCTGCTGCAGACGTTACAGCATCAACCTTAATCCTCACAAGTGCGTCTTCTGCGTTGACTCTAGTTGACTTTTAGGATTCATTGTTTCTAAGGACAGAATTCGCCTTGACCCTCTCAAGGTTGAGGCTATCGTTAATCTCCCCTCCCCATCCTCGTTGCATCAACTTCAGAGTCTTCAAGGGAAAGCGAATTTCTTACATCGTTTTATCCCGAACTATGCAAAGGTAGCTAAAGGGTTTACGCGACTTCTAAAATGAGACGTCCCTTTCTGTTGGGACGATATTTCTCAGCAATCTTTTGATAACCTTAAGACGTTACTTGTCAACGCTCCATTAATACGTCCTCCCAATTATCATTGCGAATTTACCCTCTATTTGGCTGTCGCATTCAGTACAATTGCCATGGTTCTGGTACAGGATGACGATGACGGTAACGAACAGTGGTTTATTATCTATCTCGGAACCTCCTCGACACTGAAACGCGTTATGCACACGTCGAGAATTTAGTGCTGGCCGCAGTCCAGGCCGTTTAGCGATTTCGCCATTACATCCTATTACGTACGGTAACCGTGATTTCTGATTGCAACCCATGACTTACATTTTGTCTCGACAATTGCTGGGGGGCAAGTAATCAAAGTGGATTGTGATCCTCCAAGAGTTCAATTTGGAGTTCACTACTGCCAAATCTAATAAATCACTGGTTTTTGTTGATCTCATTTGTTCTCTCCCTACCGACTCTATTTCGTCTCAATCTGAGGATCATATCCCAGATGAAACTCTCTTCTTAATCAGCACTCTCGATCCATGGTACGATGATATCATCGTATACCTCTAGACATCGACCTTCCGGTCCGAGTTAACGAAGGATGCTCGACGCCGCGTTCGACATCAGTCGCAACCATATCGCATTATCAAAGATACCCTATATCGTGTTGGAGTCGATTCCATACTCTGCCGGTGCTTGACCTTAGAGGAGGTTGAGAAAGTTCTGAATGACTGTCACAGTGGCGCCTATGGCGGTCACTTGTCCGGTTATGCTACCGCACAGAAGATCCTTCGTGCGGGCTATTTCTATTCATCTATATTTAAAGATTGTATTGTTGCAGTACGAAAGTGTCACGCGTGCCAGATCTTCCAACGAAAGATGTGTGCGCCGCCTCTCCCATTACATCTTGTCATTGCCATGGGCCCTTTTTCCAAATGGGGCATTGATTTTATGACGTGTAACCCTCGCTCGGCTGGGGGGCATGCTTATATCATCGTTGTCGTAGATTATTTTACCAAGTGGGCCGAAGCAATGCCTACACTGGCTTTAGACAGTAAGACAACTACACAGTTCATTTTCAACCATGTGTCACTCGTTTCGACGTTCCTCAAGCCATCGTCACTGATCATGGCTCTCATTTTCAGGACTACATGATGGTAGAGCTGACATCTAAGTTGGGCTTGCGTCACGACAGCTCAACGCCATATTACCCTCAGGAAAATGGCCAGGTTGAAGGCATGAACAAGGTGCTTGTCACGATGCTTCAACGAACAATTGGTATACACAAATCGAGTTGGCATCTCTAGTTGTTTTCAACTCTTTTGGCCTACCGAACGTCAGTGAAGAGTGCAACCGGATTCACACCATTTCAGTTGGTGTATGGTCTGGAAGCTACTCTTTCGTTTGAATGTGAGATCCCTTCACTAAAATTGGTTGTGAAATCACTGCCTGATACTTCCCCAGAGGAAGAACGTCTCCTATATCTCGAGAGATTGGACGAAAATCGCCTCTTGGCTGCTTTGGTTATCAAGGCACAGAAAAAGCGGGTTAAATCTCATTTCAATCAAACGGTTTCTCCGCACTCTTTTATTGAAGGGAACCTCGTCCTCTTGTATGACCAAGCCCATGACAAGCTTGGGGCAAGAAAATTCCAACCTATGTGGCATGGGCCCTATATCGTTAAATGTGTATTGAAAAATGGGACTTATGAGTTGATCAATTATGAAGGTCTTCCTTTGGCGCAGCCTAGAAATGGGTTGTACCTGAAGAAATATTATGCTTGAATCATTCTTGCGTAGTATATGTACATAGGTGATTTATCATTTTTGTGCATGTGTGGTGTGGTGTGCTTTGTAAGTGTTTTTATGCTTATTGGGTCTTCCTGATTGTGCAGATGTCTATTACTCCTTATGTCGGTTTCGCGGATGGTGCCTCCCGCAGTACCAGGAACTTGTCTTTGGCAGCCTGGGTAATTTACAATCCTGCTGGTGAGTTGGTTAATTTACAAGGTGTTTATCTAGGGTCTGCTACAAATAATGTCGTGGAATATAGTGCCATTTTGGAATTATTAACCGAGGCTGTTAACCTCGGCATTCGCGCGTTACTTGTACATCTGGACTCACAGCTTGTAGTTTTACAGCTCAATGGTTATTATTCAGTTAGCAACCCATGCATTTTAAGACTGTATCTACGTATTCGTTTACTTGAAAGAAATTTTGATTACATCACATATCAGCATATACCAAGACGAATGAATAAACTAACAAATGCAATAGCCAACATGGTATTAGATAGACATTTATGAAATTTGTAAAAACATCATCATATGTAAGTAAGATCCATGTAGAAAATAGATGTATATATATATATATATATATATATATATATATATATATATATATATATATATATATATATATATATATATATATGTACTATATGGCAGAGTGTTTGCAACGTGTGCATCATATAAAACCCAAAAATATACATTTTTGTTTCAGTTACATCCAGAGACAACATGTATCTCAAAAATATGCAAATAAAAAGCCTAGGTGACTAATCGGCATGGTGCTCATGGTAGCACATCACTGCCCACACCAACCACCTCAGCAAGCGATAGATATGACTCGGCACTCGTACGGTGTGCCTCTGGTAAGCTAGGGGAACATCAACTAAACGAGCATAATTCGAAACTTCGTGAGCGATCCCCTCTAGGTTAGGTACAAGCTCGTCCCCCTCACCCCCCTCACCATGAGGGTCATAAGCGAGAGGGGTTCTCCTTGCTATCGGTGACATTCCGGCGGGCCTCTCTGGGCCAAAATCTGCATACATATAGGATTAGCTGTTAAAACATGCATGTATACCAAAAAATCATAAAACTCATAAAATTAAAAAGAGTCTTACCAAGCTCCTTGTCCCAGTCCTCTCCCTCTGGGAGTGGGAGGTCCGGGTCTCCAGTAAGATACGTGGCAGGCAGGAAGCGTATCCTGACGATGGTACAATAATTTGGTGTGAGAAATCTGTGGGAATGATGATCTTGGTGCTCTCGTCGCCTTCTTAAGTGGGCATGATAGGTGCAGCGCAAGTCTATTTTTAGACTATGTCTATTTTTGAACCTTATGGAGCATGGTTCGATTCAGGTATGAGATTTACTTGGAGCATTGGTCATATTGGTAAAGTGGTGGGACTCTATTTGTGACCTATAGGTGAAGAGGTGAGAGTCATTGGGCTTTATCCTAAAATGGAGTCAAATATTATTACCCTTAATAATATTTAGACTATAAACTCAGTTTACTCTATGACACTGATGACACCAAGTGGCTCCTTACATAAGCAAGATTAGCTGTTCCCAAGGGTTTGATGGCATCATGCATGGTTGACTTCAGTTGGACTTCAGGCAGCAGTTTGGAGGAGTTAATGAGACAGATAGTGGAGTTGTGTTCTGTTTATTTTAGTTGAACTAGTTGAGATTAGTTTAACTAGCTAATCAATTAGTTATGAGTGGAGTGAATTAAGTATTATTTAATTCATTAATTAGTAACTCATTATTCAACTCAAGAACACATCAGTTCACTACAGTGCATGATCAGTTCAGTGGAGACCAGTGAAAGAGGTAGATGAAAGGGTGGAGTTAGCTATCAGTGGCGACATCAGTTGTGCATGAGATTTGCACCACACTTGGAGGATTTTTCCATGATGATTGCACTGTCAAGCCAAGGAGATTCGAACCTTGGATCTCTATATAGACAGGCCTAGATTGCGCAATAGAGGAAGGCAATTGGCGGTGAGTTTTGAACCAGTAACCTGTTCAAAACTGAGCTAGATTGTGTGTAACTTCATGAGATAGTACTGAGTACTTGTGAGGAGTATTGTACTGAGTTTGCTACTTGATTTCTCCATTATAATATACACAATAGCTGCGGGTTTTTCATCTATAAGCTTTCTTCATACATACTGTGTTAATGTGTATGATGATTTGATGTGTTATCACTTGATTTTATTTCCGCATGTTTGATGATCTGAGTGGAAGAGATTATGTGTTGCATATAAATTCGAATTGCATGTGATCACGATAGTCTCGGTGAATAATTAATCATTATTCAGCAAATTTCTACAGGAGCCACCCAAAGAACTCAAGCCACTAAGACATCTGCTGGCCACCCCCTGCCCTCGGCATCAGTGCCGCCCATCGAGCCATCTTTGGCTCCCTCAGTGGTGGATCTGGGACTATGGCCTCCTGGCAATGGAAGATAGGTAGTCATTCTAGGAATAACGACACCAAAATCGATCCATATCCAAAAATTTTCAGTTTGATCTGTTTGCATTTTGTGAGTTGTCGCTTGATATTCATTGTTACAACCTCCGCCCAGTTGAAAATGGCGGGGCTTATGCACTCTGAAGCAAGCAGCAGTTGCATCTTGGTGGATTCGTGTGGTGCCTGCGACCCCGCAGCCCGTGTAATGGTGTGTAGCACTACTATGAGTGCTACATCGGGGACTTTCTTAATGTCTACCTTGTCGCTCCCTGTTCCCTTTCGTGCCCCTGGGCACACCTTGTTCATGACCATTGTCATGTTCTCTCCAGAAGGTCGTGTACCGGTCAAAATAGGGACTGCACCTCTGCGTGACAGTCCGGTGATGAAATATACATCTGACACTTCAAGTTCAAGTTCCTGATCTCGAAGCCTAAACTTCTCCTGATCCTCGTCCCATATACTGATAAGATATTGTAGTAATTCGAGCTAGGCCCAGAGACACGGTGTCATAAAGAATTTCTTGAACCTGCAATTCTTAAGAGCACTCATACATTATTCATTCCCCATTGCCTGCTCATCTTCTTCACTGTGCTCTCTTTCCTTCCATTCAATTACCATTTTTTCTTTGTCCCTGCATCAATTTGGTCATAAACACATTGTAAGATCCCTTGGGTACTTAAAACAACAATTTATTGGTTGTATTTTTGTTAAATTTAAATGGAATGTTAGGTTGCACGGTTGGCTCAGCTATTTTGATAACAGTCGCGTCACCTGGCGCGGCCCCTGTGTGAAAAAGGGTCAGCTGGCGCGGGTCCGTGCCTGAAACCTGCACCAACCGTGGAGGCCCTAATTTTGCAATTCCTCCCATTAGGGATGCCAAATGACAATTAAAAGCTATGAAATATGACTTAAAAGATGGCTAATGGAAGCGGCTCTTACCTGAAGAAGACAGAATCCAGATTAGTCCACTGGATTGTTCACAATCGTCGCCTCAAAGATCGCAAAGGAAATGGCTCACTATTGCTCTGCAAAGAGGTAAAAAGGTGAAAAGTGAATAAGTCTTTACAATTAGTGATATTTATAAATTTTCAAATCGAAATTAGGTTTTAAGACTTTTTTTTCCCATATTTTATTATATTTTTGTCGAAAAATGGGTTTTACACTTGCTTTTTGTGTAGCAACAGGTTTTCACGTGATTAGGACAAAGACACGAGTTGTATTTTATACTTTTTCAAATTCGGTAAAAACACGAAAAAGTCACTACTGGAGTCATCTTTCAGCTTTTTTCTGACTCTCTAAAAATGAAAAGATTGCCAAGACACTTGTCATTTTGAACTCGTTAAATGGCTGCGAAACGACATCTACCCAGTATACGTTTACCCATTTTTCGGGTTGGGATAGATTATTTACGAAAAAGGAATACCCTAGCCTATCGCGACTAGGAGGTTCTCTCGGATATTGTTTTCTACCTTTTCGGATCTGAGGACTATTCACGAAAAGGGGCTTGCTGGAGTTTTCTTTTCCGTTGTCTTTTCAAACTCTCTAAACATGAAAATGCGTCGAGTTCTTCCTTTGTCAGAATCGTTAAAAACTGATGACATCGGACTCCGTCGTAATGACGTTACTCGAGTTTCGCCTTCCTAGGGCTCGTTAGATGTACTAGGTTGGATTTTTCCGAAGGACAAACTTATATCGCAAGCACATGCTATCCCCTTCAAGCTTGTTTTTAAAAATAATTGGGGTACTCACCAGAAATGGTGGGGGAAAATGGACCCAATATTATAGTCGTGTCGACAGTATGTCACTCTTGAACATGGCACTTGTCTGCATTCGTGTCAGGTTGGGGACATCTTATCTCATTATCTTCTTGCCTTCATGGGTTTGGGTAATCTCTTTTGACCGCTCATCTGCTCTTTGCCACGTCACCATGACCTCAGATCCCTTGATGTCAAATACTGCCAAATCCAATGTCGTGTCGCCGATATGTTCAAGAGAAGTTCACCTCTGCAGTTTTCAACCTCCCTCTGATTCTCTGTTGGTCTTGATTCACAAACATCATGTTCCCCTGTCTTGTGTCGATGATGTGGGAAACATTATGGCCCACCTTTGATCAAGGTCACTTCCTGTCGACTTCAGCTCATTCTCCAGGAAGTTGATCTAGAGACTCCCTTCAGGTGCCTTGGAGCCTACATGCCTCAATGGCAGGTTCTTCGCATTCGACGCAAGGTTTTCATTATTGGCCTTCGATCGGATGATTTTGCGGGTGTTCGATGCCAGATCACTATTCACACTCCGTGGATTGTACCTCTTGTACCTTGAGGGCCATCGTCATTATTGGTGGTTTCTCTCGCGTTTGTTAACGGCTTTCATTATTGGCTGGTAATAAGACGATGTTCTTGCATGTTCGACTTCAGCCCACATATTTGCATGCTCGAACTTGTACTCTGTTCGGGTCGAGATGGAGCGCAAGACCCTAGATTTTGTCTGATAAACATCCAGGTTGCGAGTTCTTTGTGGATTATTATGATTTATTACATGACTCTTTTGATTGGATGGCTGCGACCATACCTGAGTCTACTTGTTGATCCTTATTTTCTGGATGGCTGTGTCCATACCTTGGATCTCATTGTTTTTGTACATACCACATATCATGTATCAGAGATATCAGTTGTATTTGTATTCGCAGGTCTTCCGACGATAGTGTTTTCAGTTGGATGCGCTCTCATAAAGCATTTCACCCCTCCCTCTCTCTCGGACCTCATGCTTTAGGGGGCATCTGTTACACAGCATTTTGTCACCGTCCCTGCAATCCCTCATCCCACAAATTGGAGGACTATTCCTGTGACCTGTGAACAGTAAAATGTCCTGAAAACACCTTGATGGCATCCTTCTGCATAAGGGCAAAAATTCTCGTCAAGAACATTTCCTCTAAAAAACCCTAAAAACCCATGTTTTGGCATTGGCGTGGGTAGCCAGTTCATCCCTCGCGCCAATGGGGAAAATACACACTAGTGGGTGCGCCAGCTGGCGCTCTGTCCTTGTGTTGTGCCTGCGCCAAGCCTATTAAGGAATGTTTTTTAACAATAGAAGGCAGAATTTTGATTCTAACAACTTCAAAACGGATCATCAAAAGGGGTTGGGTTGTTCCTCCAGATCTCCCTGATTAGGAAGTGGTTTTCCACCTCTCATGGAACCTTCCTAAGAGATAGGACTCTCCCCCATGATTATAGGGAGCCTAACCTCTCCTTCTCCCTCTATAAAACCCTTCCCTCTCCATTTGCTAGCTAGCTGAACTTTTGGGAAGGGAATTATAGCTAAGTGACAATCAAGAGCAGAGCTAAGGAGAACCCTGTGAGAGAGAGAGTTCTGTCAAATCCCTGATGAGCTTTGTGAGACACGTCCCACTGGAATCCTGTCGAAGGAAGATCACGACGTCAGAGCATCGGTTGTAATCATTCTCTCATATCTTAACATACATGACTCTGTTATTGGTTCCATGATTGTGTTTGTCCATTATATAATTCAATTTCATTTGTTCCTCTCTAACTGATTGATAGCTATAAAGTGTGAAATATTGTGTTGCATGTTGTCTCTCTTCTTTGTATGTGTACAGGTATATGGATGCGACAAGCTCATAGATCGTAACCTGTCCAGCTAGGAACGGAAGCGCCACCTCTTCTTCGACAACAGCAACGAAGGAATCACGGTAAGCGATCTATCGCGATTCTACTCTTTGTAACTAGGAACCAACAGCTTTGCGTGTTTCGATTGTTGCTAGACCCACTCTAGGGCTATTGGGATCGCCTCTGTCCACAAAGGGAATTTACCACCACAACAAGGAGATGTGCCAGATCCACAACAAGTATGGACAATTTTTCACTTTTAAAATTTATTTTTTTAAGTTATATATATTCCACCTCAAAAAGTTCCATTAAAAAATGAGATATATCTATATCTTGAGTTATTTTAAATATTTTGAATTTTAGGTTTTTGGAGATTTTCTTTTGGAGCCTCTCTTAGGAGATGTCCCAAATCCACCTGCAGAAGTATTCAATTTTTCACTTTTAAATATATATGTTTTTTTTTTTTTTTTTAAAGTTATAATTTATAAATTGAAGTTTAAAAGTTTTATTATAAATTGAGATCTTGATCTTGAGTTATTTTATACTTTTAAAATTTTGAATTTTAGGTTTCTATAGAAGATTTCTTTAATCCACGGACTCTAGCGATGGAGATAGGAACATCCACACCATTTCAACCATTTGAACAAGTTGTCTAACTTTTTTTTTAATATTATTGAAAATAAGTTTATATACATGCATTTTCATTTGAACATTATATATATATATATATATAATTGTACATGTATATTGCACAGTTTACTATTGGAGATGTTCCCGTGGTGGAAGTTGTAGCAGACGAGCAACAAATGGAGAGGGAACCTCATGAGGTATTGCATGATTTTTTTGTTTACATTTTGTTTTTTACATGAAGTTCTATATATTCTCACTCAATTTTAAAACATCAAATTTTAATGTTTGTACACATTGTGTACAAGTTCCCCATGCTTCGCAGGATAGCTCAAGAATTGTGACTTTTCTAGGAGAGACACTACATCCATCTATATTTGATGGATGATGCACATGCACTATTTGATGGATGATGCACATGAACACATGCAACATTATATTTTCAATAGATTTAGTCTTAAATTTACTTTTTTATAAATAGTCTTATCTAGATGCAGTCATATATAACTTGATACTTGATACTTGTGAGATCTACAAATTTTGGACATATTTTATGTGAACTACATTTGGTACATGTGAATGTGATATATAATGTTTTTAAAACTTAAGTTTTGGATGGTTGAAGTACATTTGGCATGTGAAGTAATGTTGTGTTATAATTTGTTTGGTTTTTAAAACTTAAGTTTTGGATAGTTGAACTACTAGTAATGTTGTGATCTATAAATTGATGTTTTGCTTTTGAACTACATTTCGCATGTGAAGTAATGTTGTGTTATAATTTGTTTTGTTTTTAAAACTTAAGTTTGGATGGTTGAAGTACAT
Organism: Pinus albicaulis; assembly: GCA_034641835.2. Classification (NCBI taxonomy): domain Eukaryota; kingdom Viridiplantae; phylum Streptophyta; class Pinopsida; order Pinales; family Pinaceae; genus Pinus; species Pinus albicaulis. Next base: position 396,133,184 of record CM076581.1, read on the forward strand.
TTGGCATGTGAAGTAATGTTGTGATCTATAATTTTTTGTTGAATTAAAACCTAAGTTTTGGATGGTTGATCTACATTTGGCATGTGATATAATGTTAAATGTTTTTATTGGATAGTTGAACTACAATTGGCATGGCATGTGAAGTAATGTTGTAATATAATCAAAAAGTTTTTAAAACTCAAGTTTTGGATGGTTGAAACTATACATTTGGCATGTGAAGTAATATTGTGATCTATAATTTTTTATTAAATTAAAAGTTAAGTTTTGGATGGTTGATCTACATTTGGCATGTGATATAATGTTAAATGTTTTTATTGGATAGTTGAACTACAATTGGCATGACATGTGAAGTAATGTTGTGATATAATCAAAAAGTTTTTAAAACTCAAGTTTTGGATGGTTGAAGTACATTTGGCATGTGAAGTAATGTTGTGATCTATAATTTTTTGTTAAATTAAAATTAAGTTTTGGATGGTTGATCTACATTTGGCATGTGATATAATGTTAAATATTTTTATTGGATAGTTGAACTACAATTGGCATGACATGTGAAGTAATGTTTTGATATAATCAAAAAGTTTTTAAAACTCAAGTTTTGGATGGTTGAAGTACATTTGGCATCTTAAGATTTCTTTTGATCTCTACATACTCTTGTTTGAGTGAAAAAATTTCCAATGGGAAGAACATAGCTTTTCAATGCAACTAACCATATCAATTGAGCTCTAATTGAAAAAAGAGTAAAGAAAAGTTAACATGCCAACAAAACATGTCAGCAAAATAACATTCGTGGTTGTCATTTTTATTGGAATAGCTAAATCATATTTTAAGGATTCTCCATCCAAAAACAATTTCAATGAAGAGAATCCTTAATATGATTTAGTTATTCCAATAAAAATAACAACCAAGGATGTTATTTTGTTGGCTTTTTGGTTTTTTTTACTTTTTTTTCAAATAGAGCTCAATTGATATGGTTAGTTGGATTGAAAAGCTATGTTCTTTTCATTGGAAATTTTTTCACTCAAACAAGAGTATGTAGAGATAAAAAACAATCTTAAGATTACTTTCAAGTACAATCAAGTGTTCCAAACATTTTCCCACATGATGATACCTTTATTGACCTCTAAAAAGTAGTTGATGGGCTATATTTTCTGCCTCTTTCCCATATAAATCCCTTTAATTTTGATTGGAAATATAAGAAGTAGATATATGTTTGTTGAATTGGGGTCAATGTCATTAATGCACTCAACTAGGTAGCCTTGTTGATTTATAAATTGGTAAATTGATGACATTCAGTTAATTACATTCTAGAACATATATATTTAGTACGTGAAACATTTTTCATCAATACACATGGGAAAACTACTTGAAAAATTAATTTCATTCTAGAACATATATATATATATATCCAATACGTGCAACATTTTTCATCAATGCTACTTTCAGTTAATTTCCTAGAACACATCTGACCATTGGACAGACAAATTTTGTACTAGATTTTCTATTAGGAATATAGATGTGGGTCAAATCCCACCAAAAGTCAGAGAAGTGCTCCAAGTCTCTTGTCTAAAAGGAATCTTCGTACAAAACTATACTATGGATGATTTATTTACATTCCATACTTTTTACCAGAAAATCCCACGAGAAAAATTAGTCACATTCAGTCCTTGTATATATCTAGTACGTGCAACATTTTTCATCAATGCACATAGAAAAAATACTTTCAGTTAATTGCATTCTATAACATATATATTTAGTACATGAAACATTTTTCATCAATGAACATATAGTAAAAATACTTGAACAGTTAATTGCATTCTAGAACACACACACACACACACACACACACAGATATATATCCAATACATGCAAAATTTTTCATCAATGCATGTATAGAACAGATACTTTCAGTTGATCCTAGTGTGCATGTACCAAAAAAATTTGTACATGTGCAAACACTTGCACAGATAACATAACAAGGCAACTCGATTTTTAGTTGAGTTGTAGAAGTTCTAAAATATAATCCAAAGAGAAGAAATTTTTGGGCAGTTCAATCAAAAAAATTCCAATGGAATGCCATCTTCAATGATTCGTTCATGATAGGATTTTGACATTTTCCATTTCTTAATTTTCGTTTTCTTCTTTGATTGAACCTCTATCAACTTCATGCATGCTGTGCACACCAAGTGACTATATTGACAACTTATGGAATCAGGTTCATAGTCTTCAAAGTAAACAAAATCCCCACTTTGATTAGTTTGTCTGAAAAAATATCCTTTTAGTATAATAGATCCTCTTTCATATGGAAACCCGTGATCATTATGGTTTTATAATAATTTAATTTTTCGTTCAGTGCAACGCATCAAATAATAATTCAAATTTTCATCATTTTCAGTAGGTGCAATTACATCAAAAACATCTCCTACACAATAAAAAAAACTTAACAAACTTATGTATTTAAATTTGTTTCTAGATCTTTATCATTTGAGAGCAATTCAAATGTTACCTTCTCTAACAAGATCAGAAACTCGATCACCATCGGATGATATTGTAGTCTCCTCTGATTGCATTTCTTCAAACATTGCAACGGACATTTTTCCCTTTGTATTTAGCTTTGTATGTTTCCAATATTTTACATACATTTTGTTTTCACAAACGTCATTGGATTTTGTGTTGTCTATGCAAACATGAAAAAAACAAGAATATTTTCTTTTATCCAATGCAAACACATTTCTGGACAACTTTTTTTTAATTGAATGCAATTTTCGAGTCCCTTTTATTGTTTCAACATCATTTCCAATTAATCTATCTACTTCTTCGATCCCAATATGCCAGAAAAACCTTTATATGGAAAACTCAAAGAAAAATGTAAATATGATATCAAAATAAAATCAAAGATAATCAAATTGTGATAAATGTACACTGTTTAAAATTAGATATCCAATAAAATTTAAATTGAATGTACCTTCGCACTTCCCTTGATCGGTTAGTCTCATGGCTTAGAGCAGCGTTGCACCATTGAACAACTTCTTTAGCGTCCACAAGTCGGCTTGCAGAGGGGTTCATTTGATATCTTTGAAGTGCTCATTTTATGCATGCCCCTACACCATCATGTTCTCCTTTTCCATGACCAGTCTCAAAGAAATTCCAACAATGTTTAATGCAGGTTTTCTTATGAAGGCAACACAACCAAAAGAATGATCGTGCAGATTTGTATTGACCTGCGCATCCATCTAACCATATCCAATGTTCATTGAATGTTATTCCATGACTTTTCAAGGAGTCATAAATCTTTCCAAAACAGTGTTGTACAAAATATGTATCATGTGTACGATCATCACTGATATAAAAGTGATATTCTTTAATAACATGTCGATTTTCACTGGTGCTTTCTATATGATTGACGTTTTGTTCAGCATGTCTATATAGAATATGGACGAGCATGGAGACTTGGTCAGAATGATAGTATTCACCCTGAATTTCTTTTTTTGGAACAGATGTGTAGTTTTCTGCAAAATCAATTACTGACAAAATGGTCCCTGGTGGAAAAAATTCATGGGATTTTTTGAATTGCAAGTCTTGCCATCGAGCTCTATGGGAATGCTTGGTGTATTTATAAATTTCTGCCTCAAACTTTCTCAAAAATTCTATCACAAAAATTTCTTCTTCTCGTAATTCAATTCTTTTAGCACTATTTGCACCTTGAATAGATGTATGGATATATTCATATCTCTTCCATTTCACTTTCATGTTGGAAAATGATTGATCATTTATATCAATATGATATTTGTTTTGAAATTTAGTCAAATTTCCATAATCATCGAATTTTTTACCACCAACACATTTCTTTTCGTAAAATAGATCCTCGCTTTGTCTTTCACATAGAATTTGAGATAAGAAATCACGGATAATGGAAGGAGGAGGTGAATCCTTCCAAAATGTTCTACCAAAATTAACGAATGTTTCATAATATAACTCAAATTCCACATGATAACGACAACAACAAGTGTCGCGTACGGTGATAGGTTTTACATACCATGGTTTTTGTTGAACAAAAGCACTGATTGACACATGAATTTCACGATTCTCTTCTTTGAACTTGTTGAACAACTCTATCTGAGTGGTTTCCAAGAAATGTTTCTCATGTTGTTCATACTAATTTCATGCTATTCTTCTTCGCGTCACACACCTTCCATTTGGCAAAACACGTGATTTTTTCTTCCAATATTCATATATTATTTTTTTAACATGTTCTCCAAGTCTATCTTTGTATGGCTGCCTACAAATAGCTCTCCAACAAGCGAGTTCATCATTTACATATATTTTCAACCGAAATTTTCGATGTTTGTGCAAAGTTTTTCGCGAGGTTCCTAATGCTCGTGCCATAGATTTTACCAAGAGATTCTATTTAGTACTTGATGAAACCACTGCCATATGTATTTCTCTACGTACAACTGAAACATTTTTTGTCTAGATCTTCTAATTGAATTTATAGCACTATTTATATTTTGTATCACATTTTCCTTCATTTTTTTATCTTTGGTTGATTTTCAAATACCCAATAAAGTCGTAGCTTCTTTTAATTTCCTTAATGATAGGAGACCTCTCAACATTTGGGCTTGAGCTGTCACATGTTCATTTATGAAGTATGTATTAAAAATGTGGTTAACACAATATTGTATATGATGGTCAGCTTTTTTATCTCCATATGTGTGACTGTCAACATTTTCCAACATCTCATCATCGACATTGATTTCATCTGTACATATTCGAATGAATAATACATAATGAGTTTACATATTAATTAAATAACTAAATTAATAAATATATGTATAATTTCAATAATATGTGCATGTGTTCAACACACACACACACACACACACACACACACACACATATATATACCTTGTGATTCAATTTCTTCACTTGAATTTCTTTCAACATTTTCACCATCTCCTGGTTTAATATCTCTTTCAAAATTTTGTATCTCATCATCAATGTTTTGAGGAATATTTCTCTCTATTTACATTGCAAAATATTTTTCAAATTAGTTCATCAAATAAAAATTAAGCTTCACATTTTACACTAGGAAAATTTTAAATATATCAAAATCATAATATTTACATTTACATACCTGCTTCAATTTCTAGTTGAGGTTGATTTTCCACTTCAATATTCGAGAGTGCTTCTATCTTTCTTTTGCGATATTGTCTCGTCTCTTCTCTACATTCCTCAGGGTTTCTTTTTCAATCATATTTTCTCGTACAATTCCTTTGATTTCCCATGATAATAGAGTATGAAGTTCAAAAAATTTAGACAAAACATTAATTAAAAAAAACATCACAAAAGATTTAATTTAAAAAAAAAAAAAAAAACTCATTTTAAAAACTTTGCAAAAAATACATACTCCAATCCAAAACACTTACTTTAAAAAATCCGAGAAAAAAATGTCTTATAAAAATGAAACGAAGCTCAAAATATTTACTTCCAAGTCCTACAAAAAAATTTCATTTAAAAAGTTAGACAAAAACTCATTTTAAAAAATCATTATAAAATATTTACTTCAACCCAAAACACATACTCTAAAAAAATGTCACTTCAAAAAATGCCTCCAAAAAATGTCCATTGAAAATTAATTCCAACTTCTTAAAAAATGCCACTTTAAAAAATACTTCAAAAAATATCACTTTAAAAAATACTTCCAAAAAATGTCCAAAAATGCCCTTTCGAAATCAAGCCCAAATCCATACTTTCAAAAAAAATGAAGCCCAAATTCATACTTTCGAAAAAAATGAAGCCCAAAAAACATCCAAAAAATGTATCACATACCTCCAAGAAATGTCCTTTGAATGTACCTCCAAGAAAAGTCCTTAAACCCAAAACAATATTTTGCAAAAATGTTCTTTGAATGTACCTCCAAAAAAAGTCCTTAAACCCAAAACAATTCTTTGCAAAATCAGACCAAATGCCACTTTAAAAAATACTTCAAAAAATATCACTTTAAAAAATACTTCCAAAAAATGTCCAAAAAATGTTCTTTCGAAATTGAGCCCAAATCCATACTTTAAAAAAAAATGAAGCTCAAATCCATACTTTCAAAAAAAATGAAGCCCAAAAAACATCCAAAAAATGTATCAGATACCTCCAAGAAATGTCCTTTAAATGTACCTTCAAGAAAAGTCCTTAAACCCAAAACAATCTTTTGCAAAAATGTTATGTGAATGTACCTCCAAGAAAAGTCTTTAAACCAAAACAATTCAATTCTTTGCAAAATCAGACTTGACCTTTGTAAAATCATACCAAATAAAACATTGTGAAAGATTCTTTACGGTAATAACTCAGATATCCTTTTAATTTATTACTACTTCAGCATATTCTTTCTGATATTCTATTGCAGTAGAAATCATTTCAAAAACCTTTCCTTACTCCATTCTCTATTGCCAACTTAAAATATTGTACAGCCATTAAGCACAGCTTCGGTTTTCGAATATAACATGTGACATCTGTATATTCTTAATGTATTATCAAATATAAACCATATCCTTCCTATTCAAATCCATTACTGTCTATCATAAAAACACAATTCTGTCATTAACAGGTAAATACCTATTTACAATTAAACTAAACATTTTATGTACAATAATTACTTGAAAATTGCAAAGATACTTATCTAGTTATACAGTTTCCACAATTAAGGTCATCCCAACCTTCAAGATAGGGGATTGCATCCTCCTCTTGCCCCCGTGCTCCAATCCTGAAAGGTATGGGTTAACAATGGATATTTCTGCTGTGACCTCAAGACACCTAGTCCAGTCAGTACCAGAAATAAATTCGGAATTTTTCTAGAGTGTTTCCACTGATCACAACCAACTCTGGAAAATTATCACTCTCCCTTCCTCATGAACAGAACCCCTACTCCTCACTGGGATCTGTCTCTTATCCCCAGAGGATTAGGTCATTATTTCCAATTGTCCCCAACCTCTTTCCAGTTCTTGGAAAACATTTACCATCAGCTTTTACTTTTTATCAAGTTATTTTCCATAACTAATTTTATTATTATAATTAATAATCTTTCAGCAAAAACATTAATAATTCTAGTCTTTCCTTAAAACAATAATTAAAATTGTCTTTTAACTAGTTAACAACTAGTTATCATTAATGCAGTTGTCACATAATGTCCCTTTTGTGTAGCCTACTATTAATCAATATGGTGGATTAGATATGCGTGTAATCTATCAAAGCTTTGGCCAAAATCAATGCCATTGGTGTTTCTTTTACCCCAAAAATGGGAAACTATGGGGAAGTGGACAGTGATTTGAAACATCCAAGCATTGATAGTTTTATTTGCAAGCCCCTGAGATCACAGAAGGTGTGCTTGGGATTTCACAGGCATGGCCTAGAAATTGGTTGGTGAATTCAAGATTGTCTACTTTAGAAGATAACCCATATTTCAAAAAAATTATGTAATTGCACTCACCACAGGTGAGATGTGTTGCTACCCATTTCACTTGGATTTCTTTTTTTCTTTTAAAAGGACTTTTATATTATCATGGTTCCCATATTTACAAAACTTAGAACCTAGAAGTTCAAAACTAGCACATGAAATGAACTTAACTAGAAAATTATTAACGAAATTAGATTGTTTTACGTAGAAGAGTGTCTCTTTCCACCTCTCGAAGAGGGTCACTCTTCTCTAGTTCCACCTCAGTTGTTGTCATTCCCATTCCTCTTCCTCTGACATTGGACTGTACCGAAGGAATGGCAATGATATCCTCTTGCTCTGAAATTGCACTGTACAGAAGGAATGGCAATGACATATTTCTAAATACCAAAAATTCCTTCTGCAATCCTAATAGCAACCTAATTATGCTCATTAGTCTTTAAAATCTAACAGGTGAAGTCCTCTTCAGAGATTTGTATGCCCATTTCTAACGTCTCTGAGCTTTAGATATCTATCATCTACATATTCTTATCAAGAATCAATTTTGCTCCACTGGTTGAAACCATTAACAATGCTTACATTAGAGTGAGTGGTTAGATTATCTTCCAAAATTTTCTATTCATTTGACGTACTTTTACACCTTTAAAGACAATTGCTAATTTACATTAATAAATAAGTAAATATCTATAATCAAAGTATAGCTAAAACAAAATCAACAACTAGATTATTAAATAATTACTAAAAGACCTTGACCTTTAGACAAAAATCAATTAAATTGAAAATTAATTAAAATCACAAATTTAGAAAGTTACAAATTAAGGAAGGCGAACAAAGATATCAGATTAAAAACCTTCAAAAATATATATATATATATATATATATATATATATAAAATAAGAAGAGTAAAATTTACAATGATTTCAAACTTTGTTATTATTATTTTTTTATAATCCAACCTTATATATGTATTTATTTTTTCAACTCCACGGGTAATAATATTGGTAGACCCACGTGAAGGGATTAACCCTCACTCATGTGGTCCGGCCTAAGAGTAAGTAAAATTCCCACTTAGCTATTTGTGATTAAACAAATTTCATATATATAACTAGTTAACTATTAGTATTATTTTTCATATATAAAAGAATTTTATTATTATTTCGTTTTTGTGAAAAGAGAAATAATAAATAATTTATTAGTATTATTTTTTATATATAAAAGAATTTTATTATTATTATTATTATTATTATTATTATTTATGTGGTCTAGTTTAAATGGGAGAAATGTTGTTATCTTTTTTCTTCCCTGTAATATGTTAACTTCATAATGAGTATTTTTTATAATGGTTTTTAGTCTCTTTGTGAAGTAATTGAAAGATGTATATTTATTATATGAAATATAAAAATATTTCAAAAATATATATAGAGATATCCTTATTTTGTTAAGTTTTAGCATGAATCTTTTAAGTTTTGGTGTTATTTTTTAACATAGTTTTATATCAATTTTGCTCAAAATATAGCAAAAATTAATTGGAATCAAATTTGAATTATGAAATCTATATTATCTTAATCCTCTAAATATTTTTTAGAAGTCAATTCCATTTATTCATTCAATAATATATTTTTTATAACATAAAAACAAAATTTCACCAAAAAAAAATTATTAACAATTTTTAATTAAAAAATAATAATAATAATAATAATAACAATTAAAAAATAAATCATTTATTATATTTTGAAAAAAAATATTTGTTATTATTATTAGTCTAGCATTAGATTTTGTGTTGAGTATTTGATTTTATATTTGTTTTATTTATTTCTATTTTTATTAGTCAAGAGCGATGGAGTCTTATTATGCAATCATTATACTTTGCACTATCTATGGTATCATCCTTAGAAAATTCAATGAATATCTTACAACATTTCAGTCTATAATTCTTAAAAAACATAATGTGTGATATTGTGAACTAACATTTAGGACCTATCACATGGATAATGTGAAAGCATTTAGTTGGGAAAGGAAAAATCAATGAATATCTTACCACATTTTAAAAAACATAATGTGTGATATAGCCAAGTGACATTTGGGACTTATCACATGGATAACGTGGAAGCATTTAGCTAGGAAAGGAAAATTCAATGAATATCGTAAAGGAAAATTCAATGAATATAGTATAGCATTTCTAGTCCGTAATTCTTACAAAACATAATGTGCGATATTGCAAATTGACATTTACTACTTATGAATGGAAGCATTTAGCTGAGAAAGGAACATCTTTGTCTTGGATTTATTACTCACGTTTCTTATTTAAAAGTTTCCAAAAGTTTATTTCTAAAGGATTATGTTTTATAATTAAATGAAAGTCATTAAAACTCATTTAGGCAACCACTATTCTAAAACTAGATGTAAATGTTTATTATACAATTTCTATTTTTTAAATGAAATAACTATGTTATTTTCACATATTTATAAATGAAGATTACATTAAATATTTTACATTGTTTAAATGTGGGCCTGTATGATATGTTTTCTTGAATAATCTATCTAAAATAATTTTAATTAAATATTTAAAAAATAAAATAAAACTAATTTAAGATTTGAATCAAAAAGTTTAATTTGAGATTCTAAACCCAAAAAATCATACCCATTACATTTAAATAATAAAGCTTTCTTATACATATTATTTTATACAGTTAAACATTTTTTCATACTATTTTAAAATTTTAATAATTTTTAAAAACACTAGTAAAACTTAAAATAAATCTTTAATTTATTTTTTATAACTTTAGTTAAACTCTTTTTCATATTATTTTAAAATTTTAATAATTTTGAAAATCACTAATTTAGTAAAACGTAAAGTAAATCTTTAACTTATTTTTATTATTTAAGTTTATCATCATATTCTTGAAAATAATGTATTTTGTTTTAAGGATTGCAAATTTTTGTTTTTGTTTCAAAATTATATTCATGATCGTTGGAAGAATTTGAGAAACATGGCAATAATTTTCACATAATCATTTTCATGAACTTTGGAGAAGAAAGATGATTGGTTGTATTAGATTTGCTCAATAAAAAAATAGTCTTATTATTATTTTAAATTGATTTATATAGAGAGTTGATTTTGAAATGTCAATTGAGCATAGCTTTGGTTCAATTTATATATGTCATATGTAAGTGTATAATGAGTACTACTTCTAATATCTTATCAACCAATCATACATTAAGAGCCATCAAATCCCCTCAAATGCAATCCCTTCCTTAAATTATGCATTACTTTAATATTTATAAAAATTAAGTAAAGTTTAAATTAGCAAATAAATCATACTTCTAAAATAATATTCATCCTCAAATCCCTATAACTCAAGCATGGAATCCTTTGAGGTCACTTAGTTTTTATTGATACATAGACATATATCCATCTCAACTCAATGTTTATCATACATCAAGAGGGATTAAATCTTTTGAGGTGCAATCATTTTCTTGAGTTTTACATTCTAAAAATGATTATCACTCTAATAAATTTGATCTCTCTAAATATATAAATTAAGATTAATATTTTAAGTATTAAATAAATTTTACATTTAAATATATAGAGCATTATTTTTTAAATCACTGTAATAAATTAAATATATAATTCATATTTCACAAATATTAATTATAGCTAACCTGGAAGAATTTAAGTCGAGAAAAGGAACCTCTTTGTCTATAAATCAGGTTTTACATATATAAAACACCATTTAATTGGATAGTTCACTTTCTTTCCATTCTAAAATATTTCATCTAACATGCACGTTAAACAAATTACTCACAACCTACAACCTACAAGATGCTTTACATATATAAAACATCATTTAATTAGATAATTCACTTTCTTTCCATTCTCAAATATTTCATCTAACATGCACTTCAAACAAATTACTCACAACCTACAACCTACAAAATTTTCAAACAATAGTATTTGCAATTAAATGACAAATTAATCACAACCTACAAGATGTTCAAACAACAATATTTGCAATTAAATGAAAGACCAATACCAGTACTCTTTGCTCTTTCGACTATTCAGTCGTTAGTTTGCCACCTACTCTCATTCGAATTAGTAAAAATTTATACATATAGTAAAAATCTATACATAATCTATACATATGGATGTATCTCGTTCACAATGTATTCCAAATATCCCACTATCACTAAAACATCTATACATATGGATGTATCTTGTTCACCAATATATTCCAAATATCCCACTATCACTCAACCCCCAATACTCCCTAGCAAAAAAAATGAATTGAAAGATTGAGTGGTGGCAATAATTAGTTTACTTTGGCAGTCTGAACAAGATGTTCATGACAACTTTACTTACCTTAAAAATAAAGCATCATTAATCTTTTCTTGCCTACTTACTTTTATATTTCATTTCACAAATTCAATGTATGCAAAGCAAATCCATAAAGGTATTAATCTTTGATTTTATTTATTTTTAAATAATGATAATTAAAATTTTATTATATAATTGTTATAATTTATATTTTATAAACCATAATTATGAATCAATAATAACTTTTGTTAATATTTATTTAGCAAGTAAATTTTAATAAACTATTAAATAAATTGGTTAAACATAATTTAATAGAATTTCTCATTATTTAAAAACAAAATTAACAAAATTATATATTCATTGCTTTTAAAATAATAATTTAAACCATTTATAGTTAATTACTACACCTTATTACACCGAAGGTGTTATCTATTGCGGGGCTTTTCGTAGTGACACTGTAGAGATTCATCATCTTCGACACAATCTCTGACACGTGTCGAATACCACCTGTCTAGTTCGGGCCCTGTTGTTGGCTCCTTGTGGTTTGACTTGCTCTGCGCAGACTTGCAATCTGACGATCGATCCTCATGGTTGATGACGCCAAGGAATAATGCCTTGAAAATTCATGAGGCGAAGAATCTGAAGGGCTTCTCTGAGTCGGCTGAGTTTACACAGTGTTACAATGTCTTCAATGACATCCATCTGCGGATCTGTGTCGTGGGGGATAAATGCTCTAAGAGCGCTAATTGCAGACTTGTGGGTTAATTTATTCTTACAATTCTTTATCGGTTGTAGAAATGTCATCGCCACCTCGTTTCTCCTTCATGATTACTCAGAATGCTTTCATACGCGCAACAGTAGTTTAGTGTAAAATCCGCACCATAATTCAGAGTTTGGGCAGACAGAAATGTACGTCGAATGTGTCTTCATCTGCATTTCACCTTGAAAATGAAATCATCTGCATATCGCCATGAGAGAGCGAGTTTTGTGTCTATGGCTGTTAAAAACATGTGTGCTTATGTCGATATGGGGTCAGAGCATATTCATAGATACACAAAGAAAGAGATTTTTATCTTTGTAATTTTTTTTAATGAGAGGCATGATGATTCTATATTACAGGGATTTATTGGGTGTTTTATGAATGCAGAGAATTAGCCAGATTATGTGCCAAGGTGGATGGCGCAGCACCTCTACGAAGAATGGCGATGGGTTTGGCGCTACGATGTTGTCACAGCAAGAACCAGCAGGCAAAACTCAACTGCAAATAAAAGCTCAAGAAGAAGAATTCTATAAGAGCGAGCACTAGAGTTTATTAATTCATCTGGTTGTTTCTCAGCAGCGACTTGCTGGACAGATGCAATGATAGTGTACATTTCACAATATAGTTGTTTTGAGACCAGACAAATCAATACTGTTAGAAAAGGGTGATCAAATTCGGGAAAACAATGTAAGGGAAAAATGTAGGAAGTCGCACATCGGGTACAGAGGAAGTGCCAGTGGTATAGTTAAATTCAATTTCATTCCATAGTTAAATTGCATGTAATAAATTTGATTTCTCAGACATGTAGTTTCAATTATTGGACTGCAACTCACCGGGCTCGATCGATGTTGGACGGGATTGTCTGTCATTCAATTGTGCCCCGGATTTGTCACAGTGCCGCCTGGTTGGAGGTCTGACCACGGTTTCAATGAAGGTCAATCGAAGTTTAGGTTGGAGGTCTGTGCGTGGTTTCAATGAATTTGAATAACCTCCACCCACTCCCTTCCTCCATTAACTCGGATGTGTTGTGGGAGCGGCCAGATGTGACGGAGGATTTGAACAGAATCGGAATCCGGTAGTGAATACGGAGAATTAATGTCGAAGGGGTGGAGGAATTAAGCCTCTGACGGTTGCAAGCCGAAGGTGAATTCAAATGTAATTCACGGGCCTTCCACATCCGACGGCGGAGACCACGTCCCCTTGCTCCATCTGATCCGACGGATATCGCACAGGCTAACTGCACGAACAATAATGCGCGATGGCGCGCAATGAAAGTGGTTTTGCAAATTCGCTCAGGGACACGTGTCGGTTGCTTTATGGAATCGCTCCCGATTCTTAAATACCACTTACCACTTCAAAGGCAATGCGATCAACTTCCGGTTCACCCAACCCGTCATTACTGATCATTCTTGCATGGTTCCATCTTCCTCGACGCGCCAGGTTCCGTTCAACTCACTTCCGTGTACAACACTAACTTGTTGGACTCATTCACATTTAGTGACTTTCCCATATCATTATTTAAAAAATATTCTTATTATGATTTCAAAAATATTTAAAACCCGTATATCGAGATTGACATAATTTTCGACATGCATGGTGCCCAACAATGCTCTTTCATATCTTTAAATAGCTTGCTTTCTAAGCTCCTACATGCAACTCGCAACTTTTGAAGGCGAGAAGACAGTTATCCTATGTTTAAACTGTCCATATTCTTGGAATACCTCATGCAAGATTTTTATATCAAATGATTTCGAAAATTCAACACACGGAATTTGACTTAATCTTTTAATTAGCTTTAAATCTTTTCACTTGATTTCATTTTACAGATTTTAAAAATATTGAAAATATTCTTTTTCTATTAAATATAAATATATTTAAATATAGAATTTTACATAATGGTTTTAAAATAAAAATTATTATTCTATTGGATTTTATAATATTATGGCTTATAATAATTGATTTAATATTAGAGTTTAATATGGTTATGTCTAAATAGCTCATAAATCTATTATTATGTATAAAAATATTGATACTTATATTAATATATATGTTAATAAAGATATATTAATCATTAAGATATTGGTGAAGGATGAATAAATATTATTAGTAATAACCCTTAATTTTTAATAAAACGTAATATATCACTATCATTTAGATTATCATAATTTCTAAATATGATTATTATATTATTGATTTTGATTTTGATTTTATTTTTATTCGTTTATTTTTATATTTTTCATTTTATTCATTTTTATTTTTATTTTTATTTATTTATTTATTTTATTTATATTTCTATTTTATATGTTTTATATTTTTATTTCTAATTTATTAAATTTTTATTTATTTATTTATTTTTATTTATTCTTATTCTTATTTTTATTTTATTTTAAGCTTAAATAAAATTACTTATAAAATAAGGTAATGATGTTATGAGTTTTGAATCAACTAACATATAATTATTAAAAATAAAATATTTTTTTATATATTTAAACTATAAATAGTATTTCATTATTCTTAACATTTAATTTATTCGAAAATGTCAATTCTTAATCTCAATCAAAACACGTACGACTAGGCCAAACTCTTTCATAGGCACAAGAGTTAATACAAAGTCTACTCCTTCGGTGTACCTTTGCACCGTTAGGGGCAAATGCTAGTATATTTATATATTGTTTTTCAATATAATTGAAGTTTGTTAGACATAATTTGAAGAAATTTTTTCAATTGTTGTTATTAATTTTGAATGAACCTTTTCTATTTCTTTTTTTTTTCCCCTCTTTAAGAAAAAAGGAAATTATATATAAGGATTTCATAGATATGTTTGTGATCTTTATCTTTATGTATTAATGCATATGTGATAGGGTGCAAAAATAGAATTTGATAAGAGGTAATGTGTGTGTGTGTGTGTGTGTGTATTTATTTATTTGAAAATCTAGTTGGTAGATTTTGAATGCAAGATAACAATAGTTTTTTTTGCCACCTTTTCAATATTCTCTTACCTTAATAAGGTAAAAACATTTTTTGGTTTGGAAGTATGGCTCTAGTATTTTGATTCCATGGTCCACATACTTAGAGTTCTAGGTCATTAGGAGTATTGTATGGTTGTTGAAAAACACTTTGTTTATCCATTCATGTACGTCTTCATTTTTTTTACTCTAATTTAACTATACTTAAACTAGTCAAGTGTATCTACATTGTGGCCCTTGTTCAAATGTGGCAGTTGGTTCATATCTTTCAAAATTAAATAGTTAAACTATGCGACAAGGAATGCTAGCTATGCGGGCTTGTTTAGAGATTGTTGTTGGAGTACTATACACGTGATTTAATTAGTATATAAGAATGTCTTGTTTTCCAAATCTATCTTCCATTTTAGAGATTATTTTAATAGGTAAAAGTACTTTTATCTTCCATTTTAGAGATTATTTTAATAGGTAAAAATAATTTTATCTTCCATCTTAGAGATTATCCTAATAGGTAAAAGTACTTCCTAGTCATTCTCATCTATAGGTAAGGGAATTTCCTACTCATTCTAGTTATTGAAATGTGTTAAATTATTTTATGATATTTTTATTTTAATTACATTAGATATTTTTCAATTTGTTAGGCAATGTGAGGCTTGAGATCATTGGCATGTTTAACCTATGGCTTGATTAATTGCATCCCAAGGGCATCTAAGCCGTCAAAATCACCTAGGGATCGCACTTGGCCTGTGGCCACACCAGCCCTTAGCTTGACTAGATTTTTGCCCATGGAGTTTCGAACTAATGACTTTTTCACCACAGAGTATGTTAACAAAACACATTATCACCATCTATTTTATGTATTATGGGCAGATTTAGAAAAATTTGTTTCAATAGGTAAGAGAATTTCCTATTTATGCAGGTCTCGTTATTGATATGTGTTAAAAATATATATAATATTCTTTTTAAGTACATCATGATGTTATCATGACACATTATTGAAGAGGTGAAATATTATTGATGAGGGTGATGGAGAAAGTCATCGTAGTTGCATTCATGAAATGATCATAATATGTGCATTCATATTAACGAGTTTAAACACATCAAGGTAATATTATGCATGTTTGTCTTTTCAGAGATGTTTAGACGGATTCTCTTTAGTTAAGGAAATAATTGCACTCTAAACATTTAATATTGTTACTAAGATTCCAATTTTTTGTTATTTAAAATGTATTTTTGAATGCATAAATGGATTTAGCATCCTCAAAAACCTTGGGGCACTAAAATTGTGTAGATTCTAGAGCTCAAACTTACCATTCCAAGAAATCCCATTGAATTTCAAGAAAAATAAACCAAAAATATATAATTAAAAAATGTTAAATAATTAGACTATGATAAGGAAATATATTTGAGACTAATGGCAAGCTTTTCCCTTCTTCTATGGATAATTTATTGCTCGTTGATTAAAAAATTCAATGCTTATGTTAAGCACTTTCCATGACTCAAGGTAGCATTGTAAGGTAATTATCAAATCTCAACACAATATTAACAAATGGAAAAATTAATTTCACATGGTTGCCAATTAGTGAGAGGATCTTTGAAAATCTATACTTCTAGGCTTAGGCTCACAAACGGCTGAGGTGATGACCAAGTGTGTGTTTGAGGCACGAGATGGAGCCTTTGGCTAATTATTGGTTATATTCCTTCAGTTGAAGATTCAAAGAATGATTTAAAGAAGAAATGATATATTTTTTCTATAAAGAATCATTTTTTTTTGGAAAATTCATCATCATTTGATTAAAATCACAAGAACATTGATGTTTTATTCAAGAAAACCCAAGAATAAATGCAACCTTGAACTTAAAATGACCATCAAAATCATTGTTTTTAATGCCAAAAATTAGTTGTGTTATAGTTCATGGAACATCAAGTAGGATTGTGGTGGGAACTTGTAACCTCAAACTTGAAATGACATCAAAATAATTGTTTTTAATGCTAGAAATTAGTCTTGTTATAGTCCAAGGAACATTAGTCTTGTTATATTCCAAGGAACATCAAGTATGTCTTATGGTGGAAACTTTGGAATGGACTCTGAAAGTTAGCTTTCATTGAGCTTTGTTTTTAATATGAGTTTCCTTGAGAAAATTATACTTAATATGGGGTTTCTTCATAGGCTTGTTTATATTCCAAGAGATTAAATTATCCAAAACTAGTGACCAGTGACAACAAGATGTCGAATACACTAAGTTATGTAGTGTTGAATTCTAGGATTGGTCTAACATAGCAATAAAGGAGAGGTGCAATAAGAAAAGCTTATCTCTTCCATTTGAATAAGGGGGCCAAGGAAGAAAGAGAAAGATAACAACTTAAGATGACTAGAAATTTGGTAGATTGAGCCAATAAATGACACAAAGTTATTGCATCATAGGGAAACCTAAGGGATTTTATTTAAAGGATTCCAAAGGGGAAATTCTATTGTCTCATGTATTTTTTTAATTATTTATTTGGCTTCTAAAGGTGAATCCTTGCACCTAAGATATTGTTTTTATGAAGGTGGTCATGTTTCTCTTACCATTGTTCAACTTTTAAATTTAGGAGGTAGCATTCAATATACTTTGGTGATATGGAGTAACATAGCATGTTGTTATAGTTAAAGTTTTGGTGTCTAGAAGTTTGTCTATTTAGTTTGAACTATGTAGCTTTATTAATGTAGGAAGCTTGTTTGTTATAGATCTAGAGCATAAATTTTAAACTATAAATTTGCAAGTAAATTTCTCCTCCTTCATTGAAGAATTTGGCTACAGCGAATCATATGGCGTCATCTAAAAGGTTGGACATGGAAAAATTCTTACCATGTAGCAATATGTCGATGGCTCCATGCTCTGCAATTTTTACCTTAATTATTTTCATATATAACTTCCCTATTATATTTAGTTTTGGGTCAATTTTCAGTTATGCTTGTTAGTTATTTCAAACATGATAATGCTTCACCAAACTTTCAAAACTAATAATCAACATCAAAGTAAAGCAAAAACACATTCAATATTAATATTAGTTATTTGTCATTGCTTGCTTTTACAATGGATAGAATATCACATGTCACTGCCTTCTCTTACAAAGTCATGCATGGCCACTAACAATAACATAACACACCACTTGCTCTTGCAAATTCATGCATGGCCACTTACAATAACATAACACACCAATTTCTCTTGCAAAGTCATGCATGGCCATTGACAATAACTTAATGTTCCATTTGCTCTTGCAAAGTTATGCATGCCCACTAATAATGCCTTAGTGCACTAACAAGTATTAAGGAGAATATATCATCTACCAAATCATTAAAAACCAGAGGAGAGGAGATATTATCCTTCCATGGAGGCTTCACCTTGTTAGCCAATATGGAGGCTTCACCTTGTTAGTCAATATCTTACCACATTCATTTATAAAGGGAATTTTAAAATTCTGTAAAATAGAGTCAATATATTGTAAGTATTGGTGGGCTTGGGGGCAGCATACATGTGGGATAGGGGGGTTTATAGCTATTAGGAGGTATAAAAAGAGGTATTTACTAAAAATAGGGGATATCTATTAAAAATAGGGTTCATTTTTATTAAAAAGGTATATTAGGAGTGAAGTTTGATAAAATATTTTGGGAAGCTTTTATCAATATTTAATGAGATTAGAGGTATTATATAATATCCAACAAACTCAGACACTATAACACATATTGACTAAAAAAACCCTTATGTTTCTCTGATATATCACCACAATAACTATAATATAACTATTCGTGTCAAAATAATTAATATATAATTTATAATGTAACAAAAATTTTCAAAATTAATATATATATATATATATATATATATATATATATATATATATCAAATCATATTATAGGATCATTAATCCTTAAATATAATTCTAAAAATATTTACTAACACAAAATGCATTTTAATATCAACTCAAATAAAAATACTATTATAAAAAACACTTCACGTCAATGAAAATTGATTACTAAAAATCTCCACCAAGACCACCAACGAGTAACAAACCATAATTAAAATCTAATACCGCCCATTATTACTCCTATTTAAAACTTCATAAAAATTATATATATATATATATATATATAATCATTTTTTATATAATAAATAAGAAAAAAAATCCTTAAATCTAATTCTAAAAATATGTATTAATACAAAAAGCATTTTAATATCAACTCAAATAAAAAATATTATTATAAAAAACACTTTACCTAATGAAAAGTGATTACTAAAAATCCCCACCAAGACTACCAGAGTAACCAACCATAATTAAAATCTAATACCACCCATTATTACTCATTTTTAAAACTTCATAAAAAATTTAGTCCCTCTGCGCTAGCATGGGGCTTTAGTAATCGAATTTTTTTAATAGCATTAGTCTTATTGAATATTAACTTAAAGTTCTCACCAAGTGTTAAGTTTTTGTCATAATCAAATTGTTAGAGTGATTTTGACGGTTAGTAAGATAAATTACCATTTTGATAGTTTGAAGGTTTTTGTGGTGTGAGTTTTGAGGTGGGGGATTCGGAATCTCCACAGTATCCATTTTTAAGTCTACATTTTGAGTCTAACTAAGACTCATCATCAACCCAACAAGAAGAGAGAAAGATGAATGAGATAAATACAAGCGAGCCAAAGGAGTGAAAAAGGAGAAAGAAATCACCAACCAATAGAATACCAAGAAGAAGGTTAATTATAGCTTATTAAAAATATATATATATATATATATATATATATATATATATATATATATATATATATATATATATATATATATATATATATATTATTATTAATTTTTAATTTATTTTTAGTAATAATCTAATGAAATTTAATTCATTATAATGGTATATACATAATTTAATTAATATTATTAATGAGAGTTGTTTAATAAATAAATAATATTTATGATTAATATTGATATTAGAATTATTGTTGTAAATTAATAAGATTGATTGTTAAAAATATATTATTATTATTATTATTATTAATTATAAAGTTAATTAGTAATAGACAACCATTACCAATAATTAATACTAATAGTAAAGTCACATGCTTTTATTTTATTATTAGATTAAATGAATGAAAGTTAATTATAGTTTATTTAATAAATAAATATTTTATTATTAATAATGTTAACTAATTGATTTTTAATTTATTTTAAAAAATATTCAAATGTAATTTATTTTGTTAAGCAGGTATTTATTATGATTTATTATAATACTAAGGATGATATATAATATCATTAATTAGGGTTGTTTAATTAGTAAGTAATATTTATGATAATTATAAATTATGATTGATATTAGAATTATTGATGTAATTTAATGCTAATGTAATTTGATGAGTGATATTATTAATATTGTTAAAATATATATTATTCTTTTATTATTAAAATTATTAAAATTAATATTAATATTAATATTAATTAGTAATAGTCAACTATTACCAATAATATTTGTTAATTAATATTAATAATACAATCACAAGATTATATTTACACCAAAAGACGTTCTCTTTGCTAACTTGAGGTGAGCAAACACTGTTCACCCTAACCAATAAGAAGTCTTTCTTATCACCGTTCCAACCAGTGAAATTTAGAAATGTGACACCTCTTCCAACCAATGAAAATCTACCTTTTGACCCTGTTACCAGCGGTTAGTTTGAAAAGTACGTTTCAAAATATAAATATTAAATGTTTGAACATTGCAAACACGCAAACCCTCGTAGTCCTTCGCAGCATTCCATCCTGGACTGGCGTGGAAGCTGAACTACATGTTCGATCTGCATGGACTGGGAGGACACTGAACTACATGTTTCGATCTGCATGCCTTGGACTGGGAGGTCTCGGCATCGAACTCTTTAGCGTCTTCGAATTCCTGCACAAATTCAGGCTTTTACACAACATGGACGAGGATGACTTGCCGTGTAAAAGGTCGGATGGAAAACAATGGCGGTGCCACGCCATGGCCATGCCTGCGAAGACTCTCTGTGATAAGCATTATCTTCAGTTAAAAAGGAGGACCGCCAAGGATTATGGATGAACACCCGAACATTATGAAACCATCTATGTACATTCCATCATCATGTCATCCTCCCACCTTTTCACAGTGGTCATACGGCCTTTGGGGACATGCTAGAGAAGTCGTCGGCAGACCTGCCAAACCCTGCTCAGCCCTGCAAAGAGAAGAATTATTAGATGAAAGGAGGTAAAAATCCAGATACTTATACACCAATGCGTGATTGCTAGGAAGGGAAAGCGACACTCAAACAAGTCGCAGATATTTCCGGTTTCGTCTGAAAGGTGAATACATACACATTTATTTGAAATAGAATTTCGGATTCATCTAAAAATGATCTCGCTTTCCTATTTTTAATGACAGTTTTGATTATATGTGCTTCAGAGACCGGGATAGGTTTCTGGACAACATTGTTAAAATTGTATTGAAATTGATCAAAGGGGAACATAAGATGTTTTCAGATATGATGTTTTCATAAACCATAGGGACCTGATGCCAAGCTCACTCATGCCAACCTAATCTACCATCGTCTCAGCCACTATGGGTTGTCCATTTTCTAGATGAGAAGGATCCATTCATAGTGCCTCTGTGCATATTGTCATTTTTTCTGAGAAATATGTTGAATCCCGTTGGTGCGGTGTTTGTGTGCATATTGTCATTTTTTTTCTGAGAAATATGCCCAACTCTTCCATTATACCCAAATCATTTGGGTAATAATCAATCAGGCGTGTTCCACGTTAACTAATTTTACAGCCTAATGGCAATCACAACCTCAGGGGTTAGTCACAGGATACCCTGCCTCATTTCGTCCAGAGGCAACCCAACATAGAAAAATAGGATTCCCAATGTGTTTTCTGTAATTTGCAAGGTGGGTGTTTAGATTCCAAAATCCCCAATTGGGTTTTCAAAATGGCAACAGCTTTTGCATCTCCAATTCTAACCTTTTCAGATCTCTTCTGCATACATATCCCAAGAGGAAGAGGAGGACCTGGAGAAACGGTGTGATAGTAGCAGAATCAGTGGCCAATGTGAACAGGGGTGCTTCAGGCTCAGAGTGGTGGGACAATCTGAGAGGAGCTGCTACTCCTCGCTCTAGCGATATCGTTTGGCCAGCCCCATGTGTTTTTAATCCTTTCATTTTGTTTGTCTAATTCATCTGCAAGTCGTTCCCGACACGGTCCGGTTGGGATTTCGTTTGCTTATAATTCCCATTAAGCTCTTGTGGGATTTGAAAGCGGTATTGCCTTTTTTTCGTTGACTGAATTGGGAGCCCTCCTTTTTCTGGGTGAAGTAATTTGAATAATTGGAGCATTAGATTCCGAACTTGCAAGCGAGTTCATCCAGTTTTGAAAACTTTGAAAACTTCTCTTCTCTGGGCGAGATGGGTTTGGTTTATTGAGCCTTTTTAGGCTTCTTCACAAGTGGGTTATGTTCGTTGGGCCATTTAAGGCTTCTTCAGAAGTGCGTTGTGCCCATTGAGCCTTTTAAGTTTTACTCAGATTGTGTTTTTTTGCAAGCCACAGGCGGTTCTATAGAGCGACCGATTTGCTAGTGCATTTCTTGGAAAAAAAATTGGATTGTCAGACACAAGATTGGATTTATTTTGTTAGTCTTGGAAACTATCAGAGATATAGGGACTGTTGTAGTTGTTAGTGAGAGTTGGATTGATAGAGGACTAAATAATGAGAGATCATTTTGTTTTGCGCGTTGATCGTCTCATAACTGCTTCTACCTTGGAATCAGATAACGAAGCTAGAAGGCCATTTCAATATATTCATCCGCCCCAAAATGGTGTAGTATCGGCAGATTCTCCATCTCAGGCTTCCATGGGGATTACATCGCTTGATGATGGTGACCTAGAGAAGGTTTCCATCTCTAGAACCTTGAAGAGTGAGGATGGGGATGGGGATGGGGATGTTGGAAATTTGAAAAATTCCAAAATAATAGAAGGAGAATAAAACTACCTTCCTTAACACAGAGAAAATTCTAAAATTGAATTCACAGTGACAGATTTTTCTCATAAAAAAAATTCTATTCAGTAAAAAAAACTTGTTACAATTCTTCCTCACTGTAGAGGAATTAAAAACTGTTGCTAGACTGCTTCTAAGCACAGTTCCAAAAACAAAAACTCTTCTCTGTCTCTGTAAAAAAAAATAAACAGCTCTCTGTCTATTAAAAACAACTCACTGTGTTTTTATAAAATGTACACTGTTGTGTATTATTTTAAATTCTGCTCTCTCTGTTTTTATAAACGCACTGTTGTGCTTACATTCTGTGTAAAAAAAAATTACAATACATCTCTGTTCTATATTTATAAGAAAAATATCTAAATTCAATTAATGTCATTCATTGACAAAATTGCCAAAATTATCACTGCTTGGAAAAATTCATAAATGCCATTTAAAATTCTGTCAGCACCGCATAAAAAAAAAATTATGTCGAATTTTAAATTTGGTGGCAGCGGTGAATTTTCCGCGGTGGTGGCATTTTGGTGGCGCGTGGATGACTGGTGGGCGGAGTCACCACAAGCTGGTGGTTGCGGGGGGTATAGTTCTGGCCGTACCCATCAAATGGGTGACCCCCCGTAATAAATCACAGCCGCACATCTTGGGTCAACGCGCCCATGGCTGGTCAACTGCGGGGGGTGGCTTCATGTTAACCGGCGTGTTGTTTGACCCCCCGTAAACCGTTGATTGCTGTCAACATGCTACCGCGATAATCCTCTCCGCCATCAACCTGTTCGACGTGCTCCCGCCTGCAACCTGTTCCGAGCGATGGGAAATTACATTCCAACACTCCCCCTTAATTTCAACTGCTGGGTTTTCCTGCATACCCAAACATTTCTTGAAATGTTCAAAGCTTTTCTACGCAAGTGGCTTTGTGAGGATATCTGCAAATTGATCCTCCATTCTGCAATGATGCAAAACTATCTCACCATTGTTAACCAATTCACGTATGAAGTGAAACTTGGTGTCAATGTGTTTTGTCCTCTTATGAAAAATAGAATTTTTAGACAATGCAATAGCTGAGCTATTGTCACAAAATATCACTGTCCCTTTTACCTGTTCTTGACATAAGCTTCTCAACATTTTTCTCATCCAAACTGCTTGACACGCTGCTGCTGTAGCTGCCACATATTCCGCTTCTGCTGTAGACAATGCTACAATGGGTTGTTTCTTAGAAGCCCATGAAATGGCTCCTGAACCCATGTGAAAAACATAACCGGAAGTACTCTTCCGATCATCAACACTTCCAGCCCAATCACTGTCAGTGTATCCAACTAAATCTGAACATTCTGAAGTAGTATAAAAAATACCAAACCTTTTAGTACCTTTAACATACCTCAAAATTCTTTTTGCTGCTTGCCAATGTGCATCCTTTGGCTTTTCCATGAATCTGGAAATCAAACTAACGGCATGCATTATGTCTGGCCTAGTTGCAGTCAAATACATAAGGCTGCCAACTATGCTCTTGTATAAAATAGGATCAAAATCCTTGCTGCTGTCCTCTCTACTGAGTTTTAATCCCATCACTGTGGGAGTGATTGCTGCTTTTCTCTCCTGCATGTTAAATCTTTCAAGCACCTCATTAACATACTTTTCCTGTGAGATAAAAATCCCATTTTCATCTTGTTCTACTTCTATTCCCAAGAAGTATTTCAACAAACCCATATCAGTCATTTCAAATTCTTCCTTCATGACTGTTTTGAAATGTTCAATAAGGCAATCATCATTACCTGTAAAGATAACATCATCAACATATAAGACTACAATCAAAATTTTACCGTCTTTTTCTTTGATGTAGAGGGTGGGTTCTCCCTCACACTTCTCAAAACCATTTTCCAGTAGATATGAATCTATCCTACTGTACCACGCTCTTGGCGCTTGCTTCAGCCCATAAAGAGCTTTCTTCAACTTGCATACCTTGTGCTCTTGGCCTTTCTTTTCATAGCCTAGAGGTTGATCAATGTAAACCTCTTCCATTAACACTCCATTCAGGAATGCTGACTTCACGTCCATTTGGTAAACTTTCCATTTGTTTTGTGCTGCTATGGACAACACTGCTCTCACGGTTTCCATTCTTGCAACCGGTGTGAAAGTTTCCTCATAATCTATCCCATGCTTCTGCTTATAGCCTTTGACGACAAGCCTTGCCTTGTGTCTCTCTATCTTGCCTTCAACATTACTCTTGGTCTTGTAGACCCATTTAACACCAATGACATCTTTACCTTTTGGGAGTTCAACCAAATCCCAAGTTTTGTTCCTCTCTATGGCATTTATTTCCTCATCCATAGCTTCTATCCATTTCTCATTCTTGATAGCTTCTTCGAAATGAACAGGATCATCAACATGACAATATAAAGCAAACAAAGAATTGATACCTTCATTAGCTATATCTTGTTCATAAATTTCTTTCAAACTTCTGAATTTCTTACCTCTTTCAGTAGGTGTACAAATGCTTGAAGAAGCACTTGAATTTCCTCCTTGTGGTGTGCTTGGAGAAGCACTTTCATTTCTCCTCAAGGGTGTGCTTTGCTGCTCTCTTGTTGGTGTTGCTATTTGGGGATGTATTTCAGCCAACTCATCTTCATTTTCATCATGAGATAAACAGTGTTTAACATTCACTGTTTTCTCTGTGCTTCCATCCCAAGCTTCCTCTTCAATAAACTGAACGTCCCTGCTCACAATAAACTTCTTGGTTGATGGGTTATATAACCTGTATGCCTTGGATTCCTCACTGTATCCAATGAAAATACATTTCTCCCCCTTGTTGTCCAACTTCTTCCTTAGCTGATCCGGAATGTGTGCATAAGCCACACATCCGAAAACCTTCATATGCGTAACACTTTGCCTTGTGCCACTCCATGCCTCTTCCGGCACTTTGTTCATGACTGCTTTTGTAGGACACCTGTTCAAAATATACGCTGCACAATGTACAGCTTCAGCCCAATAATCATTAGGCAAATGCTTTGCCTTAAGCATACTCCTCGCCATGTCCATTATGGTTCGGTTCTTCCTTTCGGCTACTCCATTTTGCTGTGGAGTATATCTAGTTGTAAACTGCTTTTGAATACCATTTTCTCTACAAAAACGTAGAAAATATTTAGAGATATACTCACCTCCTCTATCAGTCCTTAAGACTTTGATATGCAGCCCACTTTGTTTCTCAACAAGTGCTTTGAAATTGCAAAAATTTTCAAACACTTCACTTTTATTTTTCAAAAAGTAAACCCAAGTTTTTCTTGTAAAATCATCTATGAATGTTAACACATAGTGGCTGCTTGCAAGTGATGGAGTTTGCATCGGTCCACACACATCTGAGTGGACAATCTCTAAGGGTGCTTTTTCCCTTATGCTTTTCCCGGAAGGAAAACTTTCTCTGTGTTGTTTCCCAAGAATACAACCTTCACAAAGGTTGTCCGGTTTCTCTATCAATGGTAAACCACTTACCATTCCTTTTCTGTTCAACAAATTACGACCTCCAAAGTTGAGATGACCAAATCTCAAGTGCCATAACCAATTATCATCTTTTGGTTCGCTTTGGAAAGTCTCCTGTGCAACTGCTGCTTTCTCTTCACCATTCTTCAAATCTGCTCTCATTCTAAGAGGGAACATCCTGTTCCTTGTCATCTTTACTTCAGCAATACACTGATTGCTGGGTGGTTTATCCATGATGGTACAAACATCATCCTCAAAGAAAACATTATACCCCTTATGGACAAGATGTCCAATACTTAAGAGGTTACACTTCATTCCTGGAACATAATAAACATCTGCTATGGATTTCTTTGCACCTAATCTTGTTAAAACATTCACATCTCCTTTTCCCATAACAGAAACTTTGCTATCAGTTCCTAGTGTGACTTGTGACTGCACACTCTCATCTAACATAAAACACATTGATATATTTCCTGTCATATGGTTACTACAACCGGAGTCTAGAAACCATAAATCTTCATTCTTTTCTTGAGCCATATTACAAGCTAAAAACAAATTGTTTTGGCTGCTATTTTCTTTTGTGAAATTTGCACTAGTTCCACTTCTCATATCTTGTTTCTTCTTTCTACATTCATTAGCATAATGACCATATTTCTTACAATTGTAACATTGAACATTGGATTTATCATACCTTTGTCCTTGATCATTCTGTTGTCCACTTTGCTGGCTGCCTTGGCCTTGATGCTGATTTGGATTGCTGCCCCTTCCTTGAGCATTTGCTGGACTGTTCCTTCCACCTCTGTTTTGGCTTCTGCCTCTTCCTCTTCCTTTGCCTTGCCCTCTTCCTTTTCCGAAAGACATCTGGGTCTTAAAAGCTTGCTCAAGAGATGAGTTTTCACTCCTACCCAATCTCTGTTCATGGGTAATCAGTGATGCATGTAATTCATCCACTGAAAACTTTGTGAGATCCCTTGTCTCTTCTATGGTGGTGACAATCACATCGAATCTTGAGGGTAAACTTCTCAAAAGTTTTTCCACAATCCTCTTGTCTTCAAGAGTCTCTCCATGAGATCTTATTTGTGTGACCATTCCAATCACATGAGTGAAGAATGAGTCAATAGTGTCTGACTCTTTCATACAGAGAGTCTCAAAGTCTCTCCTCGGCAACTGAAGTTTTGCTGTCTTCACTTTCTCCATGCCCTGATAAGCTGTCTTGAGAGTTTCCCATGCTTCTTGGGATTTCTTAGCTGCTGCTATCCTTGGAAACACACTCTCATGCACTGCTTGATACAAGAAGAAAAGAGCCTTGGCATCTTTCTTCTTATTGTTCTTCAGTGACTCCCTTTCTGCCTGAGTTAAAAGTAGAAACTCTACTTCATTTGCTGGCTCTTCAAAGCCATCCTCAACTAATTCCCATAACTCTTGTGAGGTAAATAAAGCTCTCATAGTTATTGACCAGTAGTCATAATTTTTTCCATTAAATTGTGGGAGATGGATATTTCCCAAACTCATACCTGTGCTGGCTCCAGCCATTCTGCACTCTTAACTATGATTCAAAACACATGACTGTGTGTTTTTAATTTTAACTAACTGTTCTGCAACAGTAACACAAAACTGAATAGAGAAATACCTTTAAATTCTTCTTGTCTGAACCTTCACTCTGCTGGAGAGGCCTCTGCAATAACGAACTCCTTATCTTCAGCTTATTTGAGCTTCAAATAGCCTGAATTGGCTCTGATACCATGTTGGAAATTTGAAAAATTCAAAAATAATAGAAGGAGAATAAAACTACCTTCCTTAACACAGATAAAATTCTAAAATTGAATTCACAGTGACAGATTTTTCTCATAAAAAAATTTCTATTCAGTAAAAAAAACTTGTTACAATTCTTCCTCACTGTAGAGGAATTAAAAACTGTTGCTGGACTACTTCTAAGCACAGTTCCAAAAACAAAAACTCTTCTCTGTCTCTGTAAAAAAAAATAAACAGCTCTTTATCTATTAAAAACAACTCACTGTGTTTTTATAAAATATACACTGTTGTGTATTATTTTAAATTCTGCTCTCTCTGTTTTTATAAACGCACTGTTGTGCTTACATTCTGTGTAAAAAAAAATTACAATACATCTCTGTTCTATATTTATAAGAAAAATATCTAAATTCAATTAATGTCATTCATTGACAAAATTGCCAAAATTATCACCGCTTGGAAAAATTCATAAATGCCATTAAAAATTCTATCAGCACCGCATAAAAAAAAAAATTATGTCGAATTTTAAATTTGGTGGCAGCGGTGAATTTTCCGCGGTGGTGGCGTTTTGGTGGCGCGTGGGTGACTGGTGGGCGGAGCCACCACAAGCTGGTGGTTGCGGGGGGTATAGTTCTGGCCGTACCCATCAAATGGGTGACCCCCCATAATAAATCACAGCCGCACATCTTGGGTCAATGCGCCCATGGCTGGTCAACTGCGGGGGGTGGCTTCATGTTAACCGGCGTGCTGTTTGAACCCCCGTAAACCGTTGATTGCTGTCAACATGCTGCCGCGATAATCCTCTCCGCCATCAACCTGTTCGATGTGCTCCCGCCTGCAACCTGTTCCGAGCGATGGGAAATTACATTCCAACAGGGGATGCTTCTTTTGCAATGGTCGAATGCTGCATTTGCCAAGATGAGGACGTGGACAGGAATATGGAGTCCCCCTGTGCCTGTTCTGGCAATTTGAAGTATGCTCATCGGAAATGTGTACAGCGTTGGTGCAATGACAAAGGAGACATCGTGTGCAAGATATGCCATCAGCAATACAAGCCTGGCTATACTGCTCCTCGCCCTGCATGTTTGGAAGACATCTCGTTTGATATCAGGGCAAGTTGGGAGATATCTGAAGCACAACTGGACCTGCGCAAACATCGTCTGTTTGCAATGGTTGCAGTAGAGAGACACTTCTTGGAAACTGAATATGATGAGTGTGCATCAACCAATGCAAGTGGTGCATCATGCTTTCGTTCTGTTGCATTGATTATCATGGCTCTTCTGCTTTTACGACATGCACTTGCCATAACTAGTTCTGGAGGAGATGAGGATACATCAACTTTTTTCACTCTTTTCATTCTTCGAGCTACTGGATTTCTCTTGTCATGTTACATCATGGCTCGTGCATTGAGTATTATACAGAAAAGAAGACAGACATAGGCTACAATGGCAGCAACTGAAATGGCTCTTCGTCTGCAAGGACAGACTGATGTAGCAAATCATGAACACGTAATCAATGTGCAGTAAGAGTTGGATGTACCAGTCTTCAGTTACTTTGACTGAGGTATTCATATCATCTGCCATCCTCCACACAATTTCAAATAGTTTGTGAGATGGAATTTCTCAAGAAGTACGAAATGGAGATGACTTGGAGTATCAAAAATGTAAAAATAAGAATTGCAATAAATATTGATCAGTTGATTGCAGCCAATAAATTCTCAACTTGTAACCTGGAGTATTATAACATGCAAAAGATGTTGATCAAAGTTCAGGTTTGAAATTGCACGATCATCAGCATTCGGCATCTGGCCATACAATTTAACCTATCTAAGAAGAGGACTGTCTTTAGAGGGCCCTCCTTGTCCCTATAATGTCAAATGGCCTTGTATGTATTTAATATGAAGGCCTTCATCAACATGTAAGATGAAAAATCCAAGCTTTTGCTTTGTATATATTTGTTTCAAAAGAACTTCTGACTAGTTTCTATAGATTGCATTTAAAGTAGGAATTCTCATATCTCCATTGATGGCACTCCATTGGTCATCTGGGTATGTGTCCCCTTGTTGTTGTCCACTCAATTGAATTGGTTTTATGGAGAATTCCAATTGCAGTAGTTGGATTCATTTGATAGTTTTAACTTTGGAATATGATATTTGAGTTTAATTGATAAATGCGTAATTATGGTATTTTTTTATGTTTCATTTTTGCTATTTACTATTAATAACTTTATTTAACAAAACATTTTCCCTACAATTTTGTTTTACTTCGCTCCCAGTTTCTTTCCTCGAGTGTTTCCATAACTACCTTGTTGCTTCCATATTAAACCAATTTCTCAAATCCCAGCCTAACTGCTACAAAGGGCTTTCTTGCTTCGACAAATTTGCAGCCTCTTTCCTTATATCCATGATTTTGACTTTAAGTTGGCAGAACCCAGGGCTCCAAATTTTTCCTCTCTTTTGCTTAGCAGTTCCCAACAAGCCCCTTTAAAAATTTTTATGATTATAGTTTTAATATTTATATTTTCGTCTCTAGCATCCCTGGTGACATGGGAATGTTTCAATTCACCGTTTTCAAAAGGGTTCAAATGTCATAATTATGCCTTGTTCATAGAGGACCGACAATTAAGGAGGAGGTAATATGGTTTGCTTTGTAAGGTAAATTCTGCTGGCAATTTTTTTTATTTGACAAAGTAATTGTAAAACATATAACATTTATTGAATCTTATTTTACCAAAGGGTTAATATTAGTATTAATTTCCATAGTGGCACTATTTACATTTTCTAGTTGGAAGGTTTATGATGCCTCAAACTTGAGCGACGTTATTCAACATGAGCTTCAGTTTGTGGCAACCAATATCAACTCGATTTTTAGAGGTTTCAGAGGGATTGACAACCATTTATGTATCCTGCTACTCAAATAGGTCAATGAGCCTCACTAATGCGAGCTCAAGTAATGTTTGCTCAACAAACTATCAAGGCCATTTTTCTCTTATTGATAGCACAACATAATTCACGCCTCCTCCTTTCAGCGTTCCCTTGCACCTACCGGTGCAATTGCTAGTTTAAAATTAGGTCAAGTGAATAGGATTAATGTGGGGTTACTTTTTAGGAGATTATTTATAATTAACATCAAGGGGTCAAAGGAAGGGGTTTATGCTAGGTGATGGTAAAGAGGGAGAATAGGTGAGATGGAGGGGTGACATAAATTATAAGGAGGGTATAATGAACAGAAAGGAGAAGGAGGAGGGGAGAATGATGTTTCTATGTGGGCATCTAGGGACATAAAAGGGGGAAAGAGAGCAGTGCTAGGGGGTGACTTAGAGCAAGGAGGGGGGGGTCACTGCCTTCTCTTACAAAGTCATGCATGGTCCCTTCTCGCCTAATTTTGCCTTCTCACCTAATTTTCTTTCTTCTATCAGGAAGGCAGGATGCGCCAGAAGAAATTGAAGTAGAAATGAACTTAGATTCTATTCCACTCCATCTAGAAAACCATATTTTCATGCAACGGATATAAGAGCCCTTTCCTAATTCAATTGGATTCTTAGCAACCATAAATACCTTCCTTGTGTGGGTCATTAGCCATTTCCCCCTTCCCACCTAATTTTTTTTTTCTTCTGTCAGGCAGGCAGGATGCAACACCTATATGTGAGCAGATCAAGTGGGAAAACTCGTGAATGTGTCGGTTAATGATGTTAACGATCTGCATTTGTTTCTCGCTTCTTAAGGCATAGTGTGAAAACCCAGCTACTTGAGTCTTAACTGAAGGCCTTTTTGCCTTATCACATTGTATTACTGTAGGCCAATACCCATGGTTTTCTCCAGCTTCGACATTGTGGACTCTACAACCTTCGACCCTGTAAAAAACCTACTTTATCTGACCTTCGACCCTGTGACAAAGCTATTTTATTTAACCTTCGACCCTGTGACAGAGTTGCTTGATCTTATTCTAAACCCCTGCTTAGAAACTATGAGAAAATGAACTTGGAAGATGGTTTAGGTGAGGCTACATCGTGGAGTATGTAAGCTGACACATTGGGTTCATGGATCCGCATGAGGTCTAGGGGGAGGAAATTTTTACATGTATATCTATTTTTTAGTTGTCATATTATTTTATTATTTTATTTATGTTTTTCAATTAATTCTTTGCTTATTAATTGTCATACTATATTTTTATTATTTTTTATTTAATATGTTTTTTTTCAATTAATCATTTTCTTATTAATTGTCATAATGTTTTTCTCAGCACTAATGTGGTTTTGCTTCTTGCTTCTAGTACGACATAGCAGAAGACAATGAAGCACCCTTGCCGGCAATTTAAGTACCAGGTTTTGTTGGTCTCTTGTCAAGATCCATTGCCAATTTATGTTAGTTTCTAAATGGACTATTTATGGGAGTTTCATTTCTTCATCTGGTATGAAACAGAAAGTTATTTTCACAATTCAAATTGCTTTAGCATAACTCTATTTGCATTGAACTCTACAGGCTTGGCCTTTGGGCCAATGCTTTTTATGATCCTGTAAATTTCTAATTCAGAGTTGGTATACACACTGAATAACTCTACTCTCTACCTTAGTACAAGGCATGTGCAATATCTAGTACAATAGAACGTACCAAATATTACTTTAAGAGATATAGAAATTTCCACATGCTATTTTACAAAGGAAAATGTACTTGGTAAAGGTGGTTATGGAATTGCCTACAAGGGTCAGCTTGCAAATGGAACTATAGTTGCAGTTAAGAAACTTTTTAACAATTTGTAAGTTGTTTTATCTTGAAATAATGTGTGCAGCCTTTGTTGCTTTGCTTTCTTAATAAACCTTTCTTGCTATAAAGTGTAGGTATCTACTCTGTTTTGGAGGTTATTTTCTTATTTGCTTGATTCTCTATGATTTGTTTCAAAGGCCAAGTAGAGAAAGATTCCAGGGTGGAAGTGGAGGCCATCGATCATGTCCGACAAAAAAATCTTGTACAATTGCTCGGCCATTGTGTAGAAGGATATCACAGGTACAAACTATTAATGCAAGATTCATAAGGAGCTTTTTTTAATGGTTTTATTGTGTGTAAAACATTGTATATGCAAAAACTAGAAATGATTATCCATTGAAGTGCTAATGCACTATTCTCTTATTCTACAATGATGTTCACAATTTATTTTCGTGGACACTAATCCTTTTAGGATCTTGGTATATGAGTACGTTGATAATGGAAATTTGGAGCAAAGGCTTCATGGAGCTATGAGGCAATGGGTCTTTCTGACTTGGGAGGCCCATATGAAAATTATCTTTGGGACTGCAAAAGCATTTTTATCCAGCTATCTTTATTCTTATTATTCTTCCCTTATGCGTAGATAATTTTACTTCATTAAATGTTTTTATTGGATGAGATCTAAGTACAAAAAACTTGAGATATGATATTAGGTTATAAGTTTATTTCTCTACAAGGTTGTTATTGAACTAAAAACTTTGTGGCGACCACTTGTTTCACGTGCATTTATTTTTCTTGTCATCATTTTAGCTTTGAATCTCTGATTATGTTCTTTGTAGATTGGCATATTTTCATGAGGCGCTAGAACCAAAGGTTGTTCATAGGGATATTAAATCAAGCAACATCTTGATTGACAATGAATTCAATGCAAAGGTTTCTGATTTTGGGTTAGAAAATATTCTTGGATCGGGAAAGAGCCATGTTACAATGAGAGTAATGGGTACATTTGGGTACAGTGACACTACATCTCCCAAATTTCCTCTTATTTGACTGATATTTTGTTTTTCTAGTTCCACTCTTCCATGTTACAGTAAATAAGTTGTATTCAGTCGTCAAACTCTTCAACCATTGTCCATGGATGAGTGTGACCTTCCATATTCCAAGACTTGAATACACATGCATCTAAAGTCTACCTGTATTTATGTAATTATAAGGAAATAAACATGCCTCTACATGTGTAGTACATATAGGGGCCCTTTATGTGGGATGGAAAAAAAATTTGAGTGAGATGCCACTCAAACTTAAGCTTCCGAAAAAATGTTTTGACATCTTGCATGAATTTGTTTCTAGTGAGGTAACTAGATTACTGAATTACTGAACAAAATTCTAAGGGGCCTCTGGTAAAATATAGTATTTTAGAAGTTGATGTCTCCAATAGTTACTTATGACAATATTTTATGCTTTTTCGATTGTTAGACTCGTTTGGACCTGAGAGGTTTCAAAACTCAACAAAAGATATAATCAATACAACCAAAAAAAACTTTGGCTAGCTCTAATTGTTATTTATGAAGTTATGATGTATTATTTGTACTTTTTTGGTCAATTAAATTCCTTTTGACCTTAAAGGGTATGTAACTCTTCATAAGATATTACCAAATACAACCAAAAGAGATCCCCAAATATAATCAAGAGACCTTCGGTTATGATTCGGATTTATGCAGGAACATAATAATACACAGAAATAAACATAAACACAGAGATGCAACGGAAATAATCTTTCATTTCATTAATATCCAATAACATAAATATGCTTACAGACATAATGGAAATAAACTAGTTAGGGCACTGGTAGCGTATATCTAAAAAGAGATGTGGCGGATACAGTCCTCTGAACTATGTTACAATGAGTCTCGGAGGCCTATTTATTGTTGAGAAACAATGGAAACCCCTAAACATCCAAAACCAAACCCTAGGATATGAAACACAAAAACTATGGGCCCCGTTTGGGTAAATTGGTACATCAATCTTTCTGGGGACGTAACTTTGGCATACGATCTATGTTTTATGCGCTCAATACCTCGTTAGATAGATATACGAGCACTACAACTTTTGAGTGAGCAGCATTAGTTTATTGACCCATGTTGCTCCTATTTTTCCCAAAAAAAATGTCATTTAGGGCCTCAAAAAGGCTCTGGAAGTTCAGGACCCGAAAAACTGCTAAAAATAGTAAGTTGTGCCAAAACTGAAAAAATTGAAAGAACTAATGGTGGGGGTTCAAATGGAATAGGTGGGTGGCCACCAATATCCACCTGGATCATTAGGGCCCCAAAACGGCTTCAGAAGTTCAAAACCTGCTAAAAATAGTAAGTTGTGCTAAAAATGAAAAACTGAAAGAACTGATGGTGTGGGTCCAAATGGAATAGGTGGGTGGCCACCAATATGCACCTGGATCATTCCTCCCCCCTTAGGAATAAATGGTCCCATTGTGTTGAGATCCTCCATGAGATGAGGCAAATTCTACTGAACTGGGTATTGGATTTGTCGAAGATGTCATGGACCAGTGGGTGGACATGCTGGATGCGTTCAGTAAATTTGGTTTCTTTGTCAGCCTCAGAGAGTACATGTGTGGATTATGTCTGTGCGGTCGCATGAGGTATGGAAATATTAGGTGGCGGTACGCCTGGGGTCAGATCAATGGAGTGCTTCACCTGACAGTGTAGAGGAACCTCTATGGGTGAGGAGAAAATGACCTTGTATTCCTCCATGCCTTTGTCCATTTGTTGTTGTCGTGCAAGGGAGCCCTGTTTCGAGGTTATGGCCACAATCTTCTTCTTTCCTTGTGGGCGAATGGTAATGCAAATAAATTTCCTGGTTTGGGAAACAATCTTACTATGTTATTTTGCAGTGGTCAAAGAGATGGCAGGAGGCGGTACCACCTTTGGTATCATGTACAAGTTAATTCCCAAAGTAATAATAACAACACGAGGCCTAAACTCATACACAGCATGTCGCCTCCACAAGTATGGTTGGCCCAATAATACATCAGACACATCAAGAGGAGCGACATTACACAGTACCTCATCTGTGAATGCCTTGATGTTGTACGGAAGGCGGCACTGTTGGCAGACGCGGAGGTCTCTTCCTTCATGAAGCCACCCAATAGTATACGGTTGCGGGGTATGCTATGGTCGGTAGACCGAGCTGCTTCACGACCTTTGTTGAAATGAGGTTCTTTTGGCTTACGCTATTGACAAGGAATTGCAGTGGGGAACCCTTTACCCACATCTGTGAATGGGAGAGGTGCCCCCCCCTCCTTTGGATCCTCGGGATCCTCCCCCTGGAGCTTGGTGGTGGAAACAATGGCACTAGGATCTGCATCAATGATCTGATTCCCTTTGTCATTTCCCTTCTCTAGTTCTGACTCAGGATTAGAACATGCATCTGATTCGAGTGCCTTTAGTTCGGCCACCAATGACTGTTTGGCCCGAGACTCATTTGTGTTGTGCGTAGTGTTGTTATGAAATTCACGGCACTTCCCCATATCCTTCTTTGGATTTTTGGTGTTGTTTTGAGTCACCCCGCTTTGGCTTTGCCCCTTGTTCTGCGGTTCGGGGGCACCTTTCCCTGGCTTCAGATTCGTGGATCCAAAGTCTCGCTTCTTCTGCCTAAATTTCTACTTGATCTTAATGGCATAGCGATATGTTGTGCCAAGCAAGGTAATGTAGAGGAACTCCATTTCCTCCTGAATGTATCACTGTTAACAGCTATGGTACTTGAGCACCAAATGTCTCTCTGATATTTAATACCCAACTTTGTGCCCAACGTATGAAATAGATTCATCAGTTCGTGCACATCTTGATCCCTTTGTTGCCGCAGCATGGTCCATTGGATGTACTTGTCCTCATAGCTCCCCACGGGGTAATATTGTTCCTTGATGTAGTGAAAGTGGGTGTGCCCGAGAACAAAGAGGGTTCCCTCTCGTCCTTTTTCTCACAGTAGATCTCCCACCAGTCCTTGACATGGGGGGCAGCTTTGAGGAGTGCAAAAATAATCTTTTCTCGGTCCGATAAATCATGGACCGAGAAATACCCTTCGAGAAAATTCAACCATCTATCTACAACGTCTGCATCTATCTGGCCTTCAAATACAGGAATTTCAAAGTTGACTTGTACCTTAAAAGGAGTTTCTGGATGTAGATGCGTCGCCGATGGGCAACCATTGAAGGAACTGGGCAAAGTTATCCATCATCGCATTCCTTTGTTTCTCGAGGGCCTCCTCGAGCAATATTTTGATAGGATCTCCTGCTCCCTCATCTTTCTTTTCTTCTGCCATGGGAGGTCGTCGGGTTTGCAAGGATGATCTTGCAAGGGTTCAACCTGATCGAGCCCTAACTCCTTCTACCCTGACCTCGTTGGGGACATGCAAATAAAAACAGTGTAAGAGAAGACCGCTCTGAGACCACTGATCCAGATTTATGCAGGAACACAATAATACATATAAATAAGCATAAACAAATAGATACAGCGGAAATAATCTGTCATTCATTAATATTAAATAACAGAAATATGCTTACAGACATAATGGAAATAAAATAGCTAGGGTGTTGGTAGTGTATCTCTAAGAAGAGATGTGGCGGCTACAGGCCTCTGAACTGTGTTACAATGACGCTCTAAGGCCTATTTATTGTTGAGAAACAATGGAAACCCCTAAACATACAAAAACCAAACCCTAAGAGATGAAACGCCAAAATTGTGGGCCCGGTTTGGGTAAATTGGTACATCAATCTTCCGGGGGACGTACATTGACGCGCTCAATGCCTCGTTAGAAATATCTATTTGAGGACTACAACTTTTGAGTGAGAAACATCAGTTTATAAACCCATGTTGCTCCCGGTTTTCCCAAAAAAACGTCGTTTAGGGCCTCAAAATAGCCCCAAAAGTTCAGGACCCGAAAAACTGCTAAAAATAGTAAGTTGTGATGAAACTAAAAACTGAAAGAACTGGTGGTGGGGGTTAAAATGGAATAGGTGGGTGGCCACCAATATCCACCTAGATCATTAGGGCCCCAAAACAAATCTGGAAGTTCAGTAACCAAAAACCACTAAAAATAGTAAGTTGTGTTGAAAGTGACAAACTAAAAGAACTGATGGTGTAGGTCCAAATGGAATAGGTGGGTGGCCACAAATATCCACTTGGATTAGGCTATGGAGCTGTGAGTGCGGGTATCTATTTTGTTCAAAGTCACCCAAGAATTGCACTAGGGCTCATCTCCAAAGAGGAGTGCATTTGCATAGGGTTCACTCGAACAACACATCCACATTATCATGAGTATCGTTGTTGTTGCATTAACACAACTCGCTCCTTGAAATTCTTGCTTAACAACATTATTGTTGGGAGTGTGCACTCCAAGTTTTGAATTTGGGTAATCATCACTGCGAGCATTCCAACTTGATGCTAGACCATAGCCTGACTTATGTTGCAGTGTTTGTTCTTCACTAAAGTTTGTGCGTTGTCATAATTTACTTTTGGATCATTAGCATTTCTTGAGGAGTCTTAGATTTTCTTTACTTAAATTTGATGTCATTGGATTATGAGGTTGGAAACTCTCTCCTTTTGAATTTGTTTGTGTGTTGTAACTTGTTATGGTTGGTTTTAAGTTTGCAAACTTTTATGTTAGTTCCTGAATTTACTGTCTAGATTATACTTGCAGATTGAATTCAATTGCAGACTCAGACACTACTAGAGTGTGTTATTTGATATTTTTACACTAATATTATTATCATTTGTATTGTGCTTGTTGGATTGATTTGTATACGTATAGGTGTTTCAATGATATTTTGGTAGCACGCTGGAGCTTTTACAAACATGAAATCGATGACTTAATTTATCCATGATTTTGTTTTCGCTTCTAGATATGTTGCTCTAGAGCATGAAAATACAGGGTTGTTGAATGAAAGAAGTGATGTCTACAGTTTTTGGGTCCTCCTTCTAGAGGTTATCATTGTACGAGAGCCAACTGACTATGGTAGACCTGCAGGAGAGGTATGTTTGTATTATGTTATAATTGTATAGGTATAGTTAAGAGGCTATAAATGGAGATACACTCATCAAATTCACATTGGAATAATTACACAGGCTGATGTTGCAGGTGAACCTAATCTGCAAGTAAAACCATCTACACGAGATCTCAAGAAGAAAATTTTGGTGGTACTAAGATGTGTTGATCTGGATGCAGAAAAGAGGTCAAAGATGGGCCAGGTTGTGCACATGCATGAAATAGATGAATTTTGCATTGAACGAGATAGTTTATTGCAGTCCTCATTTAATTACAGAATCGAAAACTCGGAACATACCGAGCTAGACACATAGAAGTTAGGACTCAAGATAGAACTTAGAGATTTCCAAAAGGCAACCCTGGTTCCAGAGCTAGAGGGTCAAAATCACAACAATTATTTGTGGATGACACAGATAAAGTCAAATAATATAATTGATTTAAAGCATGATATCATTCTTGGTTTCCAAGATTTTTTCAATTGAATTCTGTTAAAATCTTTAGAACACTTCAAGAAGCAAGACGATTGATAGCTATTAGCTAATGTTTCTTGCACTCTTATAATTTTCACATGAGAGCTACCCACTAATTATATATTACTATAAGATACGATGACATTTTGACCCAAATTTAATGGTTTGTTGGTCTAAAGAAAGCCCATTAGAAACCATATGGTCAGCCATTCCAAATGGTGGACCAAGTATGACACTTGAAAAATAACATGCTTCAAATTGCTTTGTAGTGATCTCATTACAGAGGCATATAAATGTCAACATTACAAGTGCATGCTATATAATTTGGAATACAGAGCGAAAATCCAACTTGATTGCAGAACTAGAAAAGTCATATAAAGTTGAACTAGTTTCATGTATTTACACTAGCTCATACCCCAATAGTTGTTCTACACAATTCGTTAACCTCGAGTTACTTGCCTACTCAAGGCAGGGACTTGCTACCATGCAGCCCCTTGTTTAAATAAGTTTTTTCTTTAAAAAGCTTTATCCTAAGATGAACATACCCTTTAATGATATTTATTGGTAAACTCAAATGTATCTTTAGGTTGTAAATTTATTGTGCAGTTTTAAAAACCTTTTCATCATATACATGGGAGAGTTTGAATTTTTTCACAACACTAATCTATATTCCTCTTTCCTTATTTAATTACAAGAGTTTAGTATTATGCCGAATAGTTTTACACTACAGTTAAATGAATTTATTTTTATTTTTTAGTTCCATTTATTTATAATTTTCAATTTATATTTTTTAATCATTTAGAATGTGGCATTTGTATAATATATATGTTTTTTAATCATTTAGAATATACCGTTTATATAGTGATATGCACTTTAAATGTGTAAGTAAACATTTTCACTTTTAGTGGGTTGTGAAATGAACATGTATCCTTATGCTCATTATATATTTTTTAAATATTAAAAATGTAATTTCCTATTTGCATGGCGGGCCTTATTTCCTCGGTTATCCGCCATTTAATGCGGCGTGGCATATACTGCCCACCGTTAGATTTAAAGTTGTTTAAATCTAACAATGGGCAGTATATGCCACATTGCATTAAATGGAAGATAGCCCAAGAAATAAGCTTTGCCTATTTGCATCCGTGTATATCTAATAAAGACACCTTCGAAACAAATGTTAATAAAGAAATGATGTCCAAGCATATGAAACTGTCAAACTTAAGCATGTGGGAGGAGAAAAATACCATGAGTGAACTAAACATAAACATAAGCACAATAGATAAGGAGCGCAAATAAGAGGAAGAGATGTGAAAGCATGTGCATAACATATAGATTATGAAAGGACTAGCATACGTAAATAACAATGTTAATAGTTGTGCATAAGAGCTTGGTTGTGTGTAGGAGAATAAATACATACGTGAAATGTATATGTGAAATATGTAAGTATAAGGGAAGAATAATTAATTATTATTATTATTATATTTAATTAGATATTAGTGATTACAAACCAAATGTAGAGTAAAGTTTTTGAAAGAAAAATATATTATATATGAAATGAGAGGGTGTTCAAGTTGAAAGAGAAAGTAGAGTACTATTGTGAATAGTTAAAGACTTCAAGGCACCAAGAATTCTTTGTTAGTATGTTTAATTGAGAGTAATGGTACAATGTCATGAGAAAGTCCCTCGGAACTCATTTGTAATTATAAGTTTTAACCTTTGGAGTGAAACGATATATACATATTCTTAAGCAAAATAGAAAGAACAATGATGGCATACACATTAAACACAAATAAATCTCGAAAAACGTTAACCAAAAAACATGCAAAACTTAGAGTCACAACTCTCTTTTCTTCATTGTATTAACTTGAGTATACATAATACAATATTTAGGTATTTTTCAATATCCCAAAAAACAAAACAAAAAATGGGGGCTTTGCGCCCGAACCCTAAAAATGTGGATATAACCATGCAAAGAATATAACACATCCCCAACAATAATATGAATGTAATATAATTACATCAATGAGACTTATAGTGCTTCCTTTCTAGAAACATATTAATTCCAAAAGGTATTTGAATGATAGGAGTATTGTGTCCTTTACATTGCTAGTTTTCTATTTCAGATTCATGTTCACAAACTAGCCTTCAAAGTTCCATTTTGGGTCTCAATATTTTTTGGGCCCATTGCTTCCACCTCTATGCTAAAGGTATCAAAGCAAGTTAATGCATTTTCGAGAAGAATAGGAGGTTCCAAAAATTATGTGAATAACTAAATTTGGAGAGTGCCTGGAATTGTCATGACTTTAATTCACAATTACAAAAATGACTATGCAATTTAGATGTAAGGGATTAGTGAGGAACATAGATTATCGTGAATTTTCATAATTACATAAATGGTGGTTGTGTCTTTTAAACTTAAGCAACTAGAGATGCTTAGATTTTTGTCATGTTTGTTGAAGCGGTAATTGTAGAAATTGTGAATGAATCATTTAGAGAACTGAGAGATTGAATGATCAAATAATATGACTTCCACCTTATGAAAGTTGTATGTAACAAAATGAACAATGTGAATAATGCATTACATAAGAGAAAATTAGATTGAAGAGGGTGGAACACTGAAAGAATGCACTTCATTTTCATTTACAAGGGGAGTTTGATGCAAAATCTTCTAAAGACATTAAACTTAAGTGCACCAAAGGGAGGAGAGAAATACCATGAGTCCATCAAACAATGCACAAAGATGAGTGCATCAAATAGGACGCGTAAACAAGAGTAAGAGGTATGTAGGCATGTGTACAAAAAAAGAACCAATAGGTGTTAAGGAGAGGAGACCAGTCACATATGAGATCTTGGATGCACACAGGAGATCTAACATGCATAAGACAAAGAT
Source organism: Pinus albicaulis (assembly GCA_034641835.2). Taxonomy (NCBI): domain Eukaryota; kingdom Viridiplantae; phylum Streptophyta; class Pinopsida; order Pinales; family Pinaceae; genus Pinus; species Pinus albicaulis. The sequence continues at coordinate 396,176,030 of CM076581.1, forward strand.
AATTGACACAATAAGACTAATTATCAAAAAGGAGATGGAAAGTCAAGCCTCTTAAGGATACATATATAGCATTGGAAGGAATAGGTTGTTCATGTTGAGGGAAAAAGTGTTATTGTTGCAAAAGGTTGAAGACCTCATGCCACTAAGAACAACCTATTATTTATGGAATGTCATTAAAGATATGGTAACCTCAAAAGACAAGGTGTTGCTTCATATTTATGCATCACAATAAACTAACAAGGAGGGTGTTCATTTAAGGCCTATTGTGAACATTGTCAAATCAACCATGTATTATCTAGCTAAATTTGTTAAAGATAAGCTTAATCATCTTGTTGGCCACACACTAGTTTATAAAATATTCAAATCAACATGTTGATAAATTGAATAATCTATTTCAGGTGATTGCAAATGTATTTCAGGTTGGGCTTGCTCTGCTTAATCATTGGTTCAAGTATTTGGGTTTCTTTATCAAACCTAAAAAATATGGCATCAAAGATTAGAGTTGGCTAATGGAAAATTTTGAAAAGAAGAAGTTTTTATGGTCACATAAGTGGCTCACTTTAGGTGGTAGATTTGTTCTCTTTCAGTTCGTTCTTCAGAGCATTGGGGTCTACTAAATGCATCTATATTTACTGCCAAAATATATTCTCAAGTGGACCAATTCACACATCTCCATTTTTTTATGGGTTGGCACAGGGGTGCAAAAAAGACTTGTCTAGCTCGTTTGGAATCCAACTCCACGAGGAAGGTAGATGGGGGTTGGGGGTAAAATAAATTGGAGCATTTTCGTTGGGTGTTGTTGATTAAGAGTTTTTGGCAAGAATTGAATGGATGTGGCATCTGGCAATGAATAATTAAAGAGAAATACCTTAGATCATTGTATCTGCGAGTGTAGTTATAAGATGGGGTGAGGGATCCTTCCTCATCATCTTATATTTGGAACAGTTTTATGAAAGTAAAACAATGACTATTTGGTAATATGAGGTGACATATTGGATCTGGTCCTTTGGTGGTGATTGGACTAGACCGAATTACAAGTTTCATAGGTGATGATACGTTTCCTTCTCAGGTCATTCAACTCTTGCATGATCGAGGCATCTATTTCTTGAATCAAATTCAGGTTATCGATCCTCCCACATTTTTTCCAACAAGGTTATGCTCTTGGGATATTGGTTTATTCGGGGATATGGTGGTTATTTTGGATCGATATATATATATATATATATATATATATATATATAATTTGTTTTTAGATGGAATATATTTGAATGAGGAGGAGGACATTTCTTGTTGGGATGGAAAAACAAAAAATGGTCGAATCATGGTTAAGGAGGCTTACAATTTCTACATGGTATCAGAGTAATATTGATCGCTGGAGATTGCAATATTGAAGCGGTGTTGAGTTTTGTGCTGGTGGACAATTCGAATTTGCTGCAAGAATTTCTTGGTGCGACAGCTGAGTATACATTGAAATGGCTTTCAATGGGTTGCGGTTGGAGTATGCACTCGAGGGCAGCTCCAACTACATAGCCTAGAAGGACAGGATGGAGGTGGTGCTTGAAGATAATGGTCTGAAGGAGTTCATCGATAGCAATGTTCCTAAGCCCACTTCAACGGATGTTGCATTACTTGATGCCTGGCAAAAGAAAGTAGCGAAGACAAGAAGAATTCTGTTGGAAGGTGTGAAGGACCATATTGTGTCAATCATTCATGGGAAAGGCACTCCATTTTCAATGTGGAAGGCTTTGACAGATCTTTTCCAAAGCAGCAACGACCATAGGAAGTTGGTGCTGAAAGATAAGCTCAGAAAAATCAAAATGGAGAAGGGCGAAAATATTCCAAAATATCTCACGAAGTTTGTCCAATGTATGGATGAGCTGGGGAGTGTGGGAATTACAGTTGTGGATGATTACTTGGTGAGCTTGGCTCTCCTTGGGCTTCCGAAGGGTTGGCACAGTTATCAAGACTCTGTCAATGGACGGGAGAAACTGCCGGATTGGGAGCGACTTTGGTCGGATCTAGTGCAGGAGGAGATAAGGCGAAGTAATAGGGATGGCTCTTCATCAAAGAATGATGATGAAGAGAATTGCACTTTGGTTGCCAAAGCAAGGAAAGGGAAGGGGAATAAATCCCATCCAAAATCCGAGGCTAAAGGCAAGAAGTTGGATTTGTCCAAGGTTAAGTGTTTTCACTGTCACGAACATGGGCATCTCGCCACTAACTGCCCACAGAAAAAGAAGAACAAGAAGGCTGCTGGAGCTGCAGCAGGTGAGGCCCTTGCCTCATAATTTGAACTTGATTTCTCCTTGATCGCATGCTTGGTTTCAAGCGCAATGGGATTGGTGTGGCATCTTGATAGTGGTGCTTCCTTCCACATGACGGGAGACAAGGAGTTGTTTAGTGACTTGGAGGAGAAAGGTCTCCAAATGCATATAGAGATGGGCGACGATGGTAGATACAGTGCAACCGGAATTGGAACTACCTTTGAGAGGGATTCAGGTAAACCATTTCTATTGAAAGATGTTATGCATGTTCCAGGTCTGAAGAAGGACTTGGTCTCGGTCGCGATGTTGGAGGACAGAGGTTATGACGTTGTTTTCAGCGAGGGAAAATCTTTCCTACGACATAAAACAATGGGTCAAACCAAGAGGATAGGGATTCGAGTCAAGAATATCTACAAGCTGGAGGTAGATGGCTGCACTACAATGATGGGCCAAGCAGAAGAAATTGTGAGCTGGGATGAGGGCGAATTATGGCACAGAACATTGGGCCATCTTCACCATGGCGCCTTGAAGATTGTGCAGCAGATTTCTACTGGACCTCCGAAGGGTACTCTTGCGTAGTCATATCAATGCAAGGGATGTACTATGGGTAAGTTTGTGAAGACCACCTTTCATGAGAAGGAGAACCGTGCTTCGGAGATCTTGGAGAGAATTCACACAAATGTGTGTGGACCATTCTCGGTTGCTTCAACAGCAAAACACAAGTATTATGTTATTTTTGTTGATGACTATTCTCGTAGATGTTGGATCTTATTTATGTAGAAGAAGGATCAAACATTATTAAAGTTCTGTGATTTTAAAGCATTGGTGGAGAATGAGTCTGGGAAGCAAGTGAAGGCTCTGCGGAGCGATAATGGTGGTGAATATATCTCGAACAAATTCAAAGACTTTTGTAGCAAAGAAGGAATTCGAAGAGAACTCATAGCGCCTCATAACCCACAGCGGAATGGGGTCGCAAAGAGGAAGAACATAACGATCATGGGTGTTGCATGAGCTATGCTGCATGACCAGGGCCTACCGATGCACTTGTGGGCGGAAGCATGCAACGCTGCAGTTTATGTGCAAAATCCTTATCCTCATAGAGTACTTGGCATGAGTGCACCTGAAGAAAATTTTACTGGTAAGAAGCCAGATATTTCTCATTTAAATATTTTTGGCTCATTTGTTTACATTCATGTGACCAAGGATGCCAAGAAGAAACTGGAGCCAACTGCAGAAGTTAGGATATTTGTGGGGTACACAGAAACACCCCATAATTATCGTGTGTATTTGAAAACAATCGGATGACTATGGTACGATGGGATATAAAATTCAAAGAGGAGAAAGCCATGAAGTTATTGCTTGAGAGGGAGCTACACTTGCATGCAGAGGATGAACTTCTTGTTCCCAAAGATGAGCCTCAAGATGTGGATCAGCCACAGGAGGAGGATCATGGAGTGGAGGAGTCCACTCATGCAGAGCCAAACATCAGAACTGGCAGAAGGCATACGACAGAAGCTGAGAGGCTAAAGCTTGATGTGGCACAGAATGTAGGAGTCCCTACTTCACAGTGCAGACAGAGACAGTCACCTGACCAATTCACTGGATACATGGCTCTCATGAGCAAGTGTATCGTAACATAGCCATATTCCTTTGAGGAAGAAGCGCAAGAGCCCACATGGGTGGATGCCATGGTGGAGGAGTATGACTCCATTACCAGAAATAATGTTTGGGAGATTGTTCCAATGCCGGTTGGTAAATCAATGGTAGGTTCAAGATGGATCTACAAGGTAAAGCAAGCCGTTGATGGGAGTGTCGAGAAGTATAAGGCAAGATTTGTTGCCTGGGGCTTCTCACAGATTGAGGGGATTGATTATGAAGAAACCTTTGCACCTGTCGCATGGTATTCGTCCATAAGGACCATCCTTTCTCTCTCAGCGCAGATCGGTTGGCACATTCATCAGATGGATGTGAAGACTGCATTCCTTAATGGGATCATTGAGGAAGAAGTGTACATTGAGCAGCCAGAAGGATTTGAGATCTTCATCAGCGATTCGCATGTGTGCAGACTCAAAAGAGCACTGTATGGGCTGAAGCAAGCACCCCGTGCTTGGTACACATGGATCGACAACTATTTCACTGGACTTGGCTTCACCAAGAGTGAGGCGGATGCAAACCTATACCAGATTCTGGTGGAGGATAAGCTTTTAATCATTGTTCTTTATGTTGATGATTTAATACTAACGGGTGATGAGCAGTTGATACACTCATGCAAGGAGGACCTTGCAAAGGAGTTTGAGATGAAGGATTTAGGCCTCCTTCATTATTTCCTTGGATTGGAAATATGGCAGCGAGAAGGTGAAATTTTTTTTATCTCAAGGCAAGTATGCTTGGGAGATACTTGGTAAGTTTCACATGGAGGACTGCAAGCCAATGGATACTCCTCTTCCAGGAAACTAGAGGAAAGAGGATGCTACATCGATAGAGGTAGTGGATGCTACTATCTATCGACAGTTGGTGGGTTCGCTCATGTATTTAGTTAATACAAGACCGGACATATGCTATGGGTGAACCATCTTAGTCAAGAGATGGTTAAGCCTACCAAGCTCTTTTGGAAGGTAGGCAAGCATGTCCTGAGATATCTCAAGGGCACATCTGAGTATGGTTTATGGTATAGATAGACGGATGAGGTGAAGTTGCATGGCTTCACGGATGCAGATTGGGCAGGCAACCCAACAGACAGAAAGAGCACATCATAAGGGGTTTTTAGTATCGGATCTACAGCAGTTTCTTGGTACAGTAGGAAACAAAGATCTGTGGCACTCAGTTCAGCGGAATCAGAATACATGGCAACAAGTCAAGCTACATGTGAGGCTATCTGGATGAGGAAGATCCTGGTCAAGTTGTTCGGTTCTCATTTAGATCCTACAGTGATTTATTGTGATAATCAGAGTTGCATTAAACTCTCAATTAATCCGGTGTTTCATGATAGATCTAAGCATATAGATATCTGGTATCATTGTATCAGAGATTGTGTGCAGCAAAAGATCATGTTGCTTTAGTACATTCCTACGGAAGATCACGATGCAGATATTCTGATGAAGGCGCTCACCAGGAGAAAATTCGAATATCATAGAGACAGGATCAGGGTGAAGGATAATCCCTATCTTGTTGAGAGGGAGTGTTGAGATTCAACAAGATGAGGAGCATAGTGAAAACTAAGCACCTTCACTAAGTGGGGCCCGCAAGCTATTTTTAGGTGTATGTCTACTTTTAGAATGGTGAACATATTATAAAGTTAGTAGGATGTTGATTATAGATGGTTGAGCAAATTCTATCTTTGGATGAGTTTCTATTTTTAAAAGATTGGGTGAAGTCTATTTATAGATCGCTAATCTAAAAATAGATGCATGTCGATTATTATTAGCCCTTAATAATAATCATACTCTAAATATCAACTTATTCTCCTGGAGCACTTTATTTCAGTGAACAGATGTGGCACATCAGTGGGCTTAAGGAATTACACAATTCCTAGGGTGGTTGGTGACTCAAGCATGGAGGACTCAGTTATAACTGATAGTGGCAAGTTGTGATAGATTTGGAAGAGTAGTTATGTGAGTTGTTATTTAGTTTAACTCAGTTAAGTGAGTTAAACTCAGTTGTGCTAGTTGTATCTAGTTGTAACTAAAGATACACTAGTGAGAGTTCAGTGAATTAATTATTTAATTAATTCACAACTAGAGACTCACTTGCAACTGAACAAATACAACAGTTAACTCCTTGCATGTCAGTTCCAGTGGAGACCCAGTGGAGAGATAGGTGAAAGGGTGAGATGGGCTATCTGTTGTGACTATAGTGATTGTTACACAGCATTTTGTCACCGTCCTTGCAATCCCTTGTCCTGTACTTTGGAGGACTATTCCTGTGACCTGTGAATAGTAAAATGTCCTGAAAACACCTTGATGGCATCCTTCTGCATAAGGGCAAGAATTCTCCTGGCGAACATTTCCTCAGAAAATCACTAAAAACATATGTTTGGGCATTGGCGCGAGCAGCCAGTTTATCACTTGCGCCAACCTGGGAAATTTACACTAAGCACGCGCCACCTGCCACTCTGTCCCTGTGTATTGCCCGTGTCAAGCCTATTTGGGAATGTTTTTTAAAAATAAAAGGCGGAAGTTTGATTCTAACAACTTCAGAATGAATCATCAAAAGAGGTTGGGTTGTTTGGCTCCGAATCTCCCTGTTTAGAAAGTGGTTTTCCACCTCTCATTGAACCTTCCTAAGAGATAGGACTCTCCCCCCATGATTATAGGGATCCTAACCTCTCCTTCTCCCTCTATAAAAGCCTGACCTCTCTATTTGCAACCTAGCTGAACATTTGGGAAGAAAACTATAGCTGAGCGACTATTGAGAGCAGAGCTAAGGAGAACCCCGTAAGTGAGAGAGCCTTGTCTAAATTCCCGACAAGCTTTGTGAGACACGCTCTGCTGGAAGCCCTGCCGAAGGAAGAACGCGACGTCGGAACTCGGTTGTAATATTTCTTTCATATTTTAATATATGCTCGACTATGTAATTGGTTCCATCATTGTATTGCTTATTTGTGTAATGCAATTTGATTCAATCTTTTCCGACTGATTGATAGTTACAGTTTTGAATTATTACGTCGTATGTCGTCGTTTTTCTCTGCATAAGTACAGGTGTCCAAACATGGTGAGCGAAAGGATTGTGATCTGTCGAGCTAGGAACGGGAAGCAACACTTCTTTTTTGACAACAGCAGCGTAGGACTTGAGGTAAGCTATACATCGTAGCTTTGTCTTTTATAACTAGGAATCGATATCGTAGCGTGTTTTGTTTGTTGCTAGACCCACTCTAGGGCTAGTGGGATCACCTCTGTCCGCAGAGGGGATTAACCTCCACAACTGTGATGCATTCAATGAATCTACACAGACATTGGAGTTGCCAATGAGGATTGCACAGTCAAGGCAAGGCAAGATCGAATTCATTCAGGGAACTTCTTCAGTAGGGATTGCGCAGTGGAGGCAGGATGTCAGGAGGCAAGAAATTGGTGCATAGATATGCAAATTTCTGCATGATAGTGCGTGACGATTGTTGATTGTATTGAGAGCTTGATGTACTAAGCTTTGTATGAGATTGTTACATGTTCCATTGATATACATAATATATGATAGTTGGGGTTTTTAGCTTTAAGCTTTCCCGGTAAAACATTCTTGTTATGTGCGATTGGTTTGCTTCATATGTGTTTGCAATTGGAGATTTAATTTCCGCAAAGAAATAAGTGGAAGGATTTTGTATTTAACATAAGATTAATTTGTTAGATCATGAGAGTCGGGTAATATACATGCATATTGTATAATTTCTACAGGACAAGTATTTGCTTTTGGGTTTTGTTTGTGTATAAAAATGGAACTTTCCTTTTTATATTTGCAATTGGGGACATATTTGAGTTCCACACATGTCTTTGATTCGCACATATTTCAGTTCCACACAATTTTTTGTTTTATAGAGACTTGAACTTAGAATAAATTTTAGCTAATTGTGTTAGGACTTGGTAAGGTTTTTAGAAGCCGGAGACTTATGGTGCGATCCTGATGAGCGTGCTATAAGAGGTACCATGACACAACATCAAATTTTATGTTTATCTTAAGAGTTTCCTGAGTCTCTATTTTCGTTAACCACAATCCAATTACTTGATGTTAGGCCATAAGTGCTTACATGCAATTTTGTGGTGGAATGCCAAACTCTGTTAACTAACATAGAAATCCATGTCTCGCTTCTCCTGTGCGCGAGAAAGAGTGTGTGGAGCAAATGTGTGTGGATAACAAGGAACACATTTCTTTCATAGACATGGAATTAGAGACATAATACGTATATTGTTTCATTGGCAAATTTATTGGAGATGGTTTTTATTTTCTTTAGAACGGTTCAGTGTAAGTCATTTTCAAATATGTATTAAGTCTGAAATTTATTTTTGTTATATGAAAAACATGCGTAAGTGTTGAAATTGACAAAATGTAAGTTGCCTTGGAAATGCATATACTAGTTTGTTTGATTGATCCCCTTTCTATAATGAATGACTATATTTGCGTTTAAAGGTAAGTGTCCTTTCAACAATGTGCAATTTGATAGTGACATTATTGGTTTGTATGTTGATATTGAATCAAAAAAAAATTATTATGTGTACTAATGATTGTTGCATCCTTTTGTTGGATAATTTAATTTACAATTAAATTACTTCATTAATTGTCAACCAAGGTTCATGTACTTATGAAGTGCATGTGCACAATATATATTTAAGAGTTCTTTTTTTTTTTTTTTTTTTAAATATGAAATTGAACCAAAGATAAATGGGACTAGATTAACTCAAAACATTTCTACGCACATGTTCTTTCCATAAAAATTACTCTTTTGAAAGAAAATCAAACTTCAAGTTGAAATCAATTGAGAAGTATAACTTATCAAACTGAATCGAAATTGAATATATTACAACAAGAATTGAAAGTTACTCCAATAAAACTCAATTGAAATGTAATATATGTCTAATTGAATTGAATTAAAAAAAACTATTCTAATGGTAGAATTGAAATTCAAACTCTACTTGCAAGAAATTGAAATATTCTAAATATTCTTGTAGATAAAAATTCTATCCTACTCAAAAGAAGAATAAATCTAAATCGAATTATTTCGGAAAAATAACAAATGCTAAGATGTAGCTTAGAAGGATTACTAATGTGCATAGTTATGATTTAAAATTTCTCTATCCATTATTCATGAGATTGAAATGAAAACAACTGAATGAAATAAAAAATGAAAAGGAAATGTTTTTGTCTTTTTATGAGCACTCGACCTGTTCAAAATATTGAAAATTAAACTAGAAATAGATGGAAAAAATACTAATCAAAAACATCAACGAAATGCAGTGAAGAAATGACTATTCATCTTAATGAATTGAAATTAACATAACCATAAATTAATCTAGTCTAACAACTCTCAAGGGGGGCCTCCTGTTGAGTGCAAGCACGAAATTGAATATCAAATTACTTAGCCACACATTGGTCACCAAAGAACAAAATATTTGTATTAAATGTCGAAGTCTTCAAATAAAAAGTGATTAAAAAGTTAACAAAAGTAATGATGTTTACTACTTCACCTCATGGCCTTTTATAATCCTCTATTAAAAAAATGTTTTAAGAGTCATAAGCTGAGAGGCAAGTTTCTACTTTGACGACTAAGAAACTAAATTGAAATTGGAGTCTTTATTCTCGTGATTTTCTATTGAAAGAGAAAATCATGAGAAGATTGTGATTTGACATATCTACTCCAAACTCTTCTCATCCATATCCACACTCGCTTGATAATTCCAAGAACCGCCTTCAAATCCTACACATCGTTGGAGTGTTATAACCAGAGTTGAATTATGGTTTGACCATCGGATCTCTTGAACCGAGTGGCTTTCCATATTGCTATGATAGGTGGGTGTCCATTTGTCAATCATTTTCCATCTACTTGTGTCCTTTATTCCTCCTCCAACATGACATAACTTGTCTAACCATGGATGTCGTTGCAGAATCTTTAGTTAGCTGCAGAATGAGTGTAATTCATTAGTTATAGGAATTTTTTGATTAAATTTCATAGAGAAATAGTAGATTATAAAATATGAATGATTGATACCTTTTATGATGTTTGAGCATAATTGAGGTGACCTTTCAACTTGGAAATGTACCAAAATATCATGAAAATGATGCAAAGGAAAACAAAAATGGATGTAAAAAAAAAGACAATTTTGGACTGCAACATTCCCCCATATCGAGGGTTTGGCATGTCCTCATGCATCAAAACTTCAAAATTTTCCGAATATTTCATTCATTTTACTATATTTGAAGTTTGGATCAAGACATCCAAGCTAGTGCCTTCTTTTTTCTTCTTAACACTGAATGCTACTCTTGGTTTCTTCATTAAAATCTTGCTTTATAATCCTCTGACTTTTTTTCTAAGTAACATGTTGTTAGCCTTGAGTATCTTGTTCTTCTTATACTAGTGGCACAAATTCAAGAGTATGTTATTGTTTTGAGTCCTCGGGATTTCATTATGTACTTTATTCCCTCATGCTCTTGTTTGAGATGCTTGTTCAATACTTCTAACTCATATATATATTGTTTTAAAGCATCTTCTAACTTATATACTTTTTTAGGAATATCATTAGTCAAAGGAACTTCTTCATTGAAAGCATTGTCATATTCATTTTGAAGAGGGGAATTTACCTTTTGTTGTGCTCTCTTCTCTAGTGACTAAACATAATCATAGATTTGTTGTTGGACTGGGTCAATTTCAGGTGTTTTCCTGGTTGGACTTGGAGTCTGATAAAGTGGTAATTATTTGGATTCTTCATTTATGTTATGCTCTTCCTCCTCAAGTTCAAGTATCTCTGGTGATTATATACTTAAGTGCTTAAAAGTGTGTTTGCTCGTTTGCTTGTTTTCTTTGATCCCTATCCTCTGGTTCTACTTCTTTATCTTTAGAGTGCTTGACACTTATGTTGGATTTATTCCTTTTAACATCTTCTTTTTTTTTTTTTATAATATTTTCCAAGAATTGACAAAGAGGAGTGTCATCTTCTGGTACTTCTGGTAAAATTTCAATTTTATTTGCTTCATCAATAGTCAGTCCCTCTTCTTCATTAATGGGTTCATGGTTAGGGTTTGAGGTTATTTCATGTCAGCTTCTTCTAGTTTTTGTAGCCATTTCTTCCTCCTGAACTTCTATAAAATGATTCATACCAAAAATATTTTCCAATTGTCTCCCCTGGCCCTCAGATGTTCTTCAATGATGATTTTAGCTAATCTGTGGTGATATAGGGTATGGTCGAGGGTTTTCAACTCTCGTTGTATAATAGAAGTCAATTTATTGAGACTACAAAGTAGGAAGTATGTTAAATTCAATTCATTTACATCAATGAAATGTAGTAAGAGTCGAACATGGTAGAAAACGCATGGTGCCATATCTCCCTTCACAAGTTAAAATGTTTTTAATGACTAGCAAGAAATTGCTCCACTTATTTTTCAATGTAGTCACTAGTATCCCATTTTTTAAAATAGAAGTATCCATACATGGGTCTCGGAGGAAGACTGTCCACTCTTTTTCCATGATTTTCCTATTTTTGAACCAGCTTTCTCCGTTTCTAGGTAATTTCGTTGCTTCTGCCACTATGGATTATGTAATTATGAGTTTGATGTCACCAATTTCCACCTCTACTCCATCAAAAGATCGTGCAAAATATTATGGAACCTATGTCTCATGCCCGTCGAAATTATAAAAGAAACTGAGCCATCCCACCTGCTGCAATTGATCCCTGACTCGAGGATATGCCTGAAGGGATTTCACTTTGTTGGGCAATCTTCTAACTATGACACCCATGGTGTAGGAGGACCTTTGATCCTAGATTGTCTCTATTTTGACAAGGATGGCGTAGGCAATTGGAAATATGGTTGATAATATTGGATAGTCTGAGGATGTCAAGTGAGGATGAAATAGGTAGCTTGTGGCAGTGTTTGATTCATAATTAAACTCTCCTTTTGTGTTAATGATTGCCATGACCTTTAGATCCAATTTTATAGGATCGTTAGAATTTAGGTTATTTTGGGGAGATTTTGATGTGACAGCTCAGGATATGACAATAGTAAAACGTTGTAACGAGTAATATTATAGAGGTATAGTGGTAGGGGGTGTTATAATGTCTAGTATTTTCCCAATTTTTATATATATCATGATCATTTAATGAGTTTAAAAACCTGATGCTCTTAGATGAAAATAATCTAACATCTTAGTCACATACCTCAGCACATACCTCTTTGAATTTTGATATATTTTCCTTTGTTACGGGTTTTGGAAGCTTCTCTCTATGTATATTGATTTGGCTGTAGAATTTGAAATCAACTGTAGAATTTAAAATTGATTGCAGAATATCGTTGATTCAGTAGTTGTTCTTTTTAAGAATTTTGTTGTTATTTTTAGAATGAAATTTTATTATTGTTGCTCCTTCAATAAAATTAGGCCTCAAAAGTGTTGCTTTAGACCTAAAAAATTATTAGAAGAAAATGTGAAAATTCCACAAATTGAAATCATACTGCAGCAACTGATTAAGTTTCTTTTATTTGTTAAATAATTGAACAAATTATTTACTGTTTTTTACGGTAAATATCACAACCAACACGTTGGAGCCTTCACAAATAAATACTATGGAAATAAAAATAACCTTGGAAAGATAGATGCACACAAACACAAATAACACTCTTATTTTTGGACCAAGTCCCCAGAAAAACCCAGCTCGAGAAAAACAGGGCAGTAGGTGAGGGTTTGTATATTATGCAGTAATAAATATGAGTACAAATCTATGGTTGCTCAAATCTAGCAAACCATATAGAGAAATACTGACAAAAAGTGTAGTGAGAAAAATCTCACTCTACCATTGGCGATCCGACATTGATCTGGGCTCAAGATGAGATGCTCTACGCAGTCACTGTGTTAACCTATGTAGTAATGCATCCCCACAGCTAGGAACAACTTCCCTCTTACTACCTGATCAGTTGTTGTCTCGAAACTGGACCCTCCCGACCTTCAGACTCTCTCTCTGACTTCTGACACTGAATCAACTCTGCTTCCCAGAAAAAATGTGGATCTCCTTTGTAGCATTGAGTTGCCTCTCCACAGTACTCACTGCCTCTCTTCTTTGCACCCACTGAGTATGGAAAATATTCCTTCGACCGTACTATCCCTACCCCTCTCTCAGTGCAATGAGCTTACTAGCTCTCTCTCCAGCAACTCAGCGCAGCTACTCAGGAAATTGATCTGCCAGTGAATTCGACCTATGCAAGTGTGCCCTCCAAGTCCCATCGATTTCCTTCTTATAATCTCTCATTGAGACATCAATGGCCACGATTAAAACCTAATCGATGGATAAGATTAACTAGGACTCGATCCATGCCTTTTTCTAGAAGATTCACATTTGACTTAATTAATACCTTATAATTAATCATGTTTCCTTTTTATATTTTTTCTCTTTATTTAAACCTTGTCCTCTACGTCCCCCTTTTCACTTTTCATTCACTTCTCAGCTTGTCCTGAAGATGGATCCCCGTTGGGATTCGAAACGTCGACCGTTGTTTGATCACACTGTGGATAATCCAGAGATCTCTTCATCAAATATTAAAAAATTGATTAATTATTTTATTTAAACCATCTCTAGATGGAATTTCTAGAAAATATTTATGGGTATTTAAGTACTCATGTATTCTAACCTCTTTGCAAAATATTGAGGCTAGAACACATCTGATACTACCAGAAACTAACACTCCCTCTTAGCGAGGAAAGTGTTCTAGTACTACAACTGAAATACATTTCTTTTGCACCATCTCCGATTGTGTTGTTGATGTCTGGCTATGCTGCCCCACAAAATTGTGCAACTTTGATATGCTCTACATTTGTGTTGCTACTAACACTCCTTAATTGATGCCAACTATGCATTTGCATTGCAACTCTGATGATGTTTCCATTGCAACATATGCAACTGTCGCTTATATGTTGCTGCTGCAATTGCAACATCTACAACTCAGAACTGTCCATCATACTAAACCAACTATGTTCAGTCTGATGCATTTATCACTCAATTTTTAACTGTTGCTAGTCTCTGCGTTGTCACTAAATCCTTTGTGTTGTTGCTGAATCTATATTGTTTCCAACTCTGCTCTGCGCTACTCAGTCTCAGACTGCTACTAGCTATTACATCTATCACTCTGGTACCTTACTGCACCAACTATCATTGGTCCATCTTGCTATTATTTTTATGGGATCCCATAGCAAGTTATTTATCCAAGAGGTGGACTCATCAAGGATCCTACCCATTTGTAGCTCTCCGGGGCTATAAAACCAAATCACCCCACCTCACCCCTGGAGGTATGTCGGTGATCATGACAAACTCTTCCTCTAGTTTGGAGGAAAACATATCAATCTCTATGGATGCAGCCTGCTGGTCTTGCTTCTCCTCTTTGTCCCTCTTATTGACAGGATATTGGGTGTTGTAGTGACCAAGTTCACCACATCTGAAGCATTTGAGCATGGAGATGTCCTTCTTCCTTTTTTGTTTCTCCTCCTACCCCTTTGATGCAAGGGATGTGTTCTCCTCCTCCTTTACTTCCTTCTTCCCATTGTTTCTTCTGCCACTGATGGTGCTCTTCATCATGTCTCGCCTCATCTCCTCTTGCTGTAGATCTTCCCAGATTCCATCCTAATCTGGCAATTTTTCTCTGCTCAGGATACCGTGGACGAATACTCACCACTCCTTTGAAACATTATTCAGAGCAAACCACATAAATTCTGTAGGTTGGGGCGTTGACCCGAATGCAGACAGTTGATCCTGGACTTCTTGAAGTCTATTAAGGAAGGGGTCTATACATTCCCCTTTCTGCATCTTGCTACACCTCAGCTTCTCCTCCAAATACATCTTTCATTTCTTGGAAGATCCATGGTATAGCGTGGCAAGAGCATCCCACATATGCTTGGCAGTGTCCTTGCCAGCTATATGTGACACCAAGTGATCTCGAACTCCATCGAGAATCAACCTCTTTCCCTTCACCATATCCTTTTGTAGGCCTTTATCTGATCTAGGTTTGTGGGTAAAACTACCACATTACTGATATAAGCCTTGAAATCGTATTCATCTAGAAGGTAGGAAATATTGGCCTTCTAGATCACATATTTGGATGAATTTTCCAATCGATCCTGATCTCTCAGCCCTGCTGATGCCATCTCCGCAAAAAATTTGAACTCTTCCTCTTCTCCTCTGTGGAATTGTTGTTAGGCTCTACACACTCCCTGTTGGAGCGGGAAAATCTGCTTATAACTATTGTTGCTCTGTAGTGAGAAATTGAATTTATGGGATAGAAATTCCGTGAGGAAAGAATTCCCTCAGTGTGTGCTCTTCCTTCCTTTTGACGTTATTTTGCTCTAGAAAAATATTGCAGAATATTTGCGTCCTAGCTGAAGATCTGCTCTGCAAGAAAAAATGTCGTTTCTCCCTCTACTTTTGACAATATTCGATCTAGAAAATTTATTCTTTGTCGACTCTCTCTGAGAAATAATGTTTTCTTTATTTCTACAACTAAGCTCCTTTGCACTTTGATACCATGTGAAAATTCCATAAATTGGAATCCGATTGTAGCAGCTAATTAAGTTTCTTCTATTTGTTAAATAACTGAAAAAATTATTTATTGTGTTCTACGGTAAAAATTGAAACCAATACATTGCATCCTTCACAAAATAAATATTGTCGAAATAAAAATAACACTAGAAAGATAAATGCACACACACACAAATAACATTGTTATTTTTTTACTAAGTCCCTGGAAAAACCCAACTCGGGAAAACCGATGCAACAGTTGAGGGTTTGTATATTATGCAGTAGTAAATCTGAGCACAAATATATGGTTGCTAAAAAAAAAAAGAATTTTAGTGATAAAAATCTCACTCTGCCAATGGCGATCCGACATTGATATGGGCTAAATATGAGCTGCTTTGTGTTGCCTCTACGTAGTCACTGCGTCAGCTTATGTAGTATTATGTCCTCACAGCTTGGAACAACTTCCCTCTCGCTAACTGATCAGATGTTGTCTGGAAACTGGACCCTCCTGGCCTCTAGACTCTCTCTCTAGCTTCTGGCACTGAATCAACTCTGCTTCCCAGCAAAAATGTGGATCTCCTTTGAAGCACTACATTGTCTCTCCGTGGTACTCACTGCCTCTCTGCTCTGCACTCACCGGATCTAGAAAATATTCCTTCGACCTTACTATCCTTGCCACTCTCTAACTACAACAAGCTCACTAGCTCTCTCTCTAGCAACTCAATAATCTACTGCAACAAGAATTAAAAGTTACTCTACTAGAACTGAATTGAAATTTAATCTATGGCAACAAGAATTGGAAATTATTCTACTTGAACTAAATTGAAAAATTTATTCTAATGGAATAATTGAAATTCTAACTCTACTTGCAGGAAATTGAAATATTCTAAATATTCTTGTAGATCAAAATTCTATCCTACTCAATAGAAGAATAAATCTAAATCGAACTATTTTAGCAAAATAACAAAATCTAAGACGTAACTCAGAAGGATTACTAGTGTGCACAATTATGATTTAAAATTTCTCTGTCCATTACTCATGAAATCAGATTAAAAACAACTGAATGAAATAAAATGTGAAAAGGAATTTTTTTTGTCTTTTTATGAGCGCTTGACCTATTCAAAATACTAAAAATTAAACTACAGATTGATGGACAAAATATTAATCAAAAACATCAATGAAATGCAGTAAATAAAGGATTATTCATCTAATGAATTGAAATTAACATACCTAGAAACTAATGTAGTCTTACAGCTCTCCAGGGGGCCCTCTTGTTGAGTGAAAGCATGAAATTGAATACCAAATTACTTAGCCACACATTGATCACCAAAGAACATAGTATTTGTATTAAATGTTGAAGTCTTCAAATAACAAGTGATTACAAATTAAAAAAAAAAAATGATGTTTATTACTTTGCTTCATGGCCTTTTATAATCCTCTATTAAACAATCGTATTAAGAGTCATAAGCTGAGAGGCTAGTTTCTACTTTGACAACTAAGAAATTAAATTGAAATTGGAGTCTTTCTTCTCGTGATTTTCTACTGAAAGAGGAAATTATAAGAAGATTTTGATTTGAAATATCTACTCCAAACTCTTCTCATCCAATTCCATGCTCGCTTGATAATGCCATGAACCACATTCAAATCATGTGCATCGTTGGAGTGTTATAACCATAGCTAACTTCTAGTTTGACCATCAGATCTCTTGAACCGTGTGGCTTTCCAGATTGCTATGATAGGTGGATGTTCATGCGTCGATCATTTTCCATCTACATATGTCATTTATTTCTTCTCCAACGCGTTGGAACTTGTCTAACCATGGATGTGGTTGCAAAATCTTTGGTTAGCTACAAAATGAGTGCAATTTGGTAGCTATAGGAATGTTTTGATTATATTTCATAAAGAAACAGTAGATCATAAACCATGAATGATTGATACTTGTTATGATGTTTGAGCATAACTGAGGTGACTTTTGAACTTGGAAATGTAGAAAACTATCATGAAAAGGATGAAAAGGAAAGCAAAAAGGCTTGTAAAAAAGAAGCCAATTTTGGACTTAAACACCTTCAAAGGAAAATAACATTTGTATTAATAGAATGTTGATATTAAAATATATCTTGATTAAGAAGAAATGGAATCCCTCATAACCAATATATATATATATATATATATACTAGAGATGCATGCACTCAAAAGACATGTTGCAAAATCGATCTTCCAATCTCTTGTGCACATGTACAATAGCAAATTTTAATATGATCCACTTACATTAAAAGGTGTCATAGTAGCTTATACAGGAAAAACAACCTTCAATGTGGTGTTGTCACATTACATTTTTCCTTTTCCATGCCTTTTAACAAATATGAATACTTTCCTTTAAACAATGAAAAGATTGATACATTATCCAAACACTTTCAACATCTTAATGTCATGCTTATCGATGAGATTTCTCTTGTCGACTCTACACTTTTGTACCATCTTGATAAATGATTGCGTGAAATAAAACATACCCCTACTAAATGCTTTTGAAATGTTGATTTGATAAATCTATGTAATATGACTAATTTTCATAATGAATATATATGTTGCACCTTTTACTCCTATCTCTACTATTATTGAAACGATATCAATTTCCAAATTACACATTCTTGATGATATTGTATCATAATTATTATTGTTGTTTTCAATGTTGACACACATTCAAATAACCTAAGAACACAACTAATTGAATACATGGAATCAATTCAGTTGCACAGATTGACGCACAATCATACTACATATTCAGAAACTCAAATAGACAACATCATGACGCAATTCATGTTAGCTTGTACATAAATTGAATTTTACAAGAAACAGTTGTAATCTTATATCTGTTTTCTCTCCTCTTTGAGTATTAAAAAAAAATACTAAAGGTGGCAACATAAAATCACTTGTTCCAAGTATTGTTTTCTTTCTCATTGTTTCTTTACTTGTTAGGGACTTAATATTTAATCATATGCAATGGTGCCAACATTAAAATTTGTAACTTGAGTTCAAATATCTATAGTAGAAATGTTATAAGAAATATTTGTGTTGTTTCAATGTGTATATTCTAAAGAAAGCATTTACAAAAGTCGTGTTATAATATACAATTCAATAGTTTTACACTGTGTGCCTTTTTTAATGCAAATGAATAAACTTGAACAATGATTGTTCTTTGGTATTACTTTAATAGATTAATGAAAAAAATTTAAGTTACACAATCACTGTTTAAAACATCTAGACCTCTGTGTGATGTTTCCAATAGGTAATTTACAACATATAGTTGTGTTTCTACATGTGTAATAATGAAAATGATTTCAACTCACAAATCAGATAATGGAACAAGTGGTAATTAATCCAGTTACATGGAAAAATGGTTTTCTCTTCCCGTTTCCATAATCAAGAACAAACGAGAGTCTTCACCCTTGCACATTAATTAATTCTTGCATTTTAGTGTTTTTTAAATAGTAAAAAGATACAAACCACTAAGAGAAATATTGTTTATTTTCACATCCAAGTAAAAAAAAAAAAAAAACATCATCCATAATTGACATTTTCATGGAAAAGTCAAAACTGTTTTTGAAGGAGATGTGTTAGCGTCATATGGTCCTGCTTCTAATTCAGTATCTTGCTCACCACCAAAGGCTCAAGTTGTGCATGCTGATATTATTGATGTACATGGACAACTTACAATAATTGTCAACATAAGTTACAAACTAATTTCTCGATTCTTGTCATATTTTTGTGTGTTGGAAATACTGAGAGGGGAATGAATCAATATTTCACTTACAATTAGTTAATTATAAAATCTTAGAGCATGAAAAATAGAACAATAATCATCAACACATCACAAGAGTAGTACCCAATTTATTTTTAGGTGGAAACCCTTCTGGGAGAAAAAACCACCGAATCTTTTCTAATAATTAATTAGTACACAATTTCTTAGCTCAATTGAAGAGGAAGCTCCAACTTCCTAGTACTCTAGAAAAAAAATCATTTATCAGGAAGCTCCAATTCCTGAAAGGATCCTCCAACGCCCTAGTTTACCACCTCCAACTGGAAGGATTCTCCAATTCCCTAGTTGTATCAGCTTCAACTGAAAGGATGCTCCAACACCCTACAAGCTCCAACTTTCCCTAGCACCACTATGCCACCTTGAAGTATTTTTAGGCTACAACCTAAAGAATAATTCACTCTCATGCCTTGCACCACCCAACCACCCTGAAAATATAAGTTTAATGAAACAATTGTGAGCTCTCGTACCAGGGACAATGACCCACTTACAAAGATATTCACTGAATATTTTTCTATTGATGTTACTTTAGATATGCAATGATGAGCTAACCTATATAAATCTTAAACCTTCATAAATACCTCTTGAAACTGACAACTTTAACCTTTCTAATTGCAACAATAACAATATTCACTTCAACAATTACTAAACAATTTTCATACCTTAAGTTTGTTGTTGAGAAGTATGCTACTAAGGATTCCTTTGAGATAATCTGCTACATAAACTGATCAAATATACTACCCAAAATATGTCAATATTTTTTTTAGTTCTCTATTAGGTACACTTTAAATATATGATAACGATCAAAACTTATTTTATTCAATGATTATAGTACATTCCCTTCATTGTAATATTGTGAAGACAAGTCTCAAACATATGCCCTATCACCAAATGCCAGTCACTCAATGTTAGGATGCCTTCTTTCTCTCCTATAGGAGAAAGTCAAATATACTTCCATATTTGAATGAAGTTCAAAACCTCTCCTACTCAATTCTTGTTGGAAATTTCAAGTTGTATGATGATATCATTATATCCCTTTAGTTAATAGGTCAAAATAAAATAATACTATACCTGAGATGAAGTTGTTATCAATGTCAACATACATTAGACAAGGGGTTGTTATTAGTGCCAACATACCTTAAATAAGGACATAAATTGCATCATAGGTAAACTACCTTGTTTTTTCCTTAGATGACAGGAAAATAGAATTTTATCTACTTTTGTCCATACTGTAAAATTAATCACAGCCAATCCTCTACATTGTAATGTATGAGACGTCAATGGGCAGACAGGTTGATCCACAAATGGTGGACTTATATTGGAAAATTTTGATCACAAACTTCCACAAAAATATATATAATGATAAAACCCTAAACCAGAGCCAAACGAAGTCTACAAGTTTTCCATAAAGAATCCTTGAAAAATATACCAAAGTGACTTGGAACAAACCTCAATGATTCTTGTAATAAGTCGTAGAAGACCTCAGATCCACAAATATTCTTCATAAAAGAGTGCCTTTCGAGTGTCCTTAAATATGTTCACAAGAGTCTGAAATACCTTTAGATAGCATGGCATTGTGACCTTGAACATACCTAAATAAAACCTAGAGTATAATGTAAAGAAGCTTATGAAAGGTTTTGGATCACCTCAGAAAATTGTGAGAGATCAATCTTAGAACTACCAATTTTTCTTCACAACCGAGTGACTTTTGAAAGCCCTTAGAAATGCACTTAATCATAGAGGAGTCTCCAAATTAAAGGTTGAGATGAATATCTACGAAATGCCACAGTTGACCTTATAATGTTTCCACAAGAGTCTTAGTATTGACGCAAAAATTACAAACTCGATTTGGCATTAACAGCTCCATCAAATAAGAGAGAGAGGGATCTCAAATTAGTGCATAGATTTCCTAGGTTTTGTTCCATAGAGAATGATTTTGAAATAATTCATAGAGCCATTGATTAGGGCTTGAATTTCCTTACCATATAAGGTCGAAATTACCTCAGAGAATGCTAAAAAAACCTCGGTGAAGAGTCAACCAAAGCATAAAAATAAACCAAAAACTTCCTTCAATCTCGATCTTCTTCTTGAAATTTTTGTGACTACCCTAGGCCACAAAGATCACAGATAATCTATCAAAATATGTGCGTTCAATATATTTCTTTTGAGGGAAGAGAATTTTCATATATATAGTAGTCATGGAGGCTTCTAGGAGGGAGCCGACTAACCCTTGAACCCTTTTAACCGACTTGCAAATTTAAATTTTAAATTTAATTTTGGAGCCAAAAACCCAACCAACATTAGGACAAACTTAATTAAAATTTTGATAATTTATCCTTCATAAAATATTGTATTGATTTTGACTAGTATAGGCCTATTTTTATTTAGTTTCTTGAATAAACAAAAAAAAATTCTTGTAGCATCTCCTCTGGGAGTTCTTGACCAAAAATGGGGCTCCTGTCTTTAAAGAGGCATATCTCCTCAACCGTGAGGAGTTATGAGACATACCACCTATCGTTGGAATCGACATGATGAGAAAAATCAATTGATGATGGTATCTCTTGCAATATCACTGATATTCCTTGTAATTCTCTTCACTAAATTCGGGGCTTCTTCTAGTGTTACTTAGGTTGCAACATGTTTCCTTTACAAAAGTCGCATGCATAAGCTAGTTGGAATAATTAGAGTCACGTATAGAAATCAGTAAAATGAAAAGAAAATATTGTGATTATTTTAAATACTGATTCCTCCCCCCCCCCCCCTTCTCAGCATTTTTCCAATTTCCATCCCCCTATGAAATTGATGGAAATACACATGCTCCCCTTGTGACTGCTTCTCCCCCTAACTCCATGCCTCTAATCTTCCTCCCCTGATTACTCTCCCCCTTTGACATCAATGGCAAATGGTGAATCTCCCTCACACGATACCTTCTTCTCTCATCCTATAACATGCCTTTCTCCCCTTATATGCTTGGTTGGATGGAATTAATATCAATGTGAACTTGGTGGAACCACGGAATTTTGTCGAAGATACTCAAATGTATCTCAAGGTAGATTCTTAATGAAGATGTTTGTTATTTTCTCCTTTGTCCCAATGTAATCCACCTTGATGTTCTTTTCTACAACATGTTCTCGAAGAAAACAGTATTCAATAGGAATGTGTTTTATTTTTGAATGCATGAAATGATTTTTGGAGAGACTTATTGATCTGAAATAGGTGGCTGACTTGTTTCATTATGAAAGCACCTTCTATTCCATTTAAATAATCTAAGGATCGTGCTCATACGTCCTTTTGTGAAATTGAATCCTTGTATCAAGTTTATGTGTTTTTCACATGCTTTATGGGTGAGAAATTATCAATTTTTTTTAGCTGATTAAATGTATGAACAACAAACATAAATTGCATAGAAATAACCAGCGACACATAACAACAAAATAATAAAGGAGTTCACCCTCAACACTTGGGCTACATCTCCTTGAGCCTCCATCAATGGACTAGGCTTTATGGGATTAAGATGGTCAAGCTACTGCTCAACTCCATTGGTTTTGAAAAACTGTACCAATGGGCTCAGAATACCAAAATAACCCTAGATTGATTGTTCAATCATCAAAAATGGACCATGGCTCCCTTGGGATGGACCTCTTCTGCTGGTGGCCTTGATGCTTCCCTGAGCTATCCTATGGAAAAAAACCATTAGAATTCCTCATCTGCTCCTGAAACCTATCTCATTATTATTAGAACATGTCAAACATACAAAATACACTTTTCATTCACTCATGATGACCATTGGCTCCCCTAGTTATGCCTCCAACACCTGGTGGGTCTAGCTGCTATGAAACTTCTCTATGGAAAATAGCACTTAGAAGTCTCCAAATTCCTCTGAAAGTTACACCATTAGCTTCAGAAGGTCCAAGATAGTCAAAAAGGACTATTCATTTGCTGAAATTGGACTCTGGATGCTCTCGCAATGGCCCTAACACCTGATGGCCCTATCCTTCAAAAAGCTTCAAACGCACAAAAACACCTGAAGATGGCCTTTTTTGCCTCTCCAACCTGGTTCAATGGCTTCAAAATGCTCCAATTATTCAAGAATGACTCTTCATTCACCCAGAATGGTCGAAAATTGAGCCTTCTACACTTTTTCCCAATATCTCCTAGGAAAACTCCACTAAATGTGGACAACTCCGATTAACTGGAGTTAAATTAGGGTTGACCGCCAAATTTGGCATGCCCTTATCCGCTCCGCCAATAAATATGTGCATTAAAATTTATGGTTAGGGTGGTGGCCACATGCGCACCCCCAACCGTTAAGTGGCTTGACAGTTAGCGGAAACAACAGAATACAATATCAAAGTTTCATTAAACATACATTTGTTCGCGATCAAAAAACTCTTACGTTTTAAACATATCACACATAGCCTTAAATATATTACATACACACGGAACAGGGTTCTCGGGTCCCATAACACGCAACCAATCACAGTGCATCGTAGATCGC
This sequence comes from Pinus albicaulis, assembly GCA_034641835.2. NCBI lineage: Eukaryota > Viridiplantae > Streptophyta > Pinopsida > Pinales > Pinaceae > Pinus > Pinus albicaulis. The sequence continues at coordinate 396,199,796 of CM076581.1, forward strand.
TTTCCCGCAAATTTAACTTGGTACCGATAACGCTAAAACCATAATTTATGCGATGTGTGCTCATGCGCAATACCGACACGTGGCTCCCCTTATCACATCACATTTTTCAACTTTACCGCATCGCAACCAATTTAACATATCTTGCGAACTCTTAGCTTCTAAATATTGTGATTTGCGAAATCACTTTTCCGAGTGCTGCAATCTCTGTCGTTGGTTTGTTTCTCGATCTGACAATCCACGTTATATCTCCACCTTCTCACTTCGCATCATAAGTTAAACAATTTAACTCGTGAAAATCTTTAACGGTAAACTCTGTTATGTGAGATGTGCATTGTTTCTCAATTGCGATGAGATCTCTTCCGTTGATCTCCCACTGCTGCTTCTGCGATCTAATCACCACCGTTCAGCCCGCGTTGCTGACTGGATCACGGCCGTCGATTGCACTTGCAACATTTCCGCCGATGTTCAATCCCTGATTCTATATGCAGAGTTCAAGACTCCATGACAGCCACCAATTCGGATCCCACTCTGTTGGTCAATCCGATTCTGAACCTGTTTTGAAAAGCGAACATCAAGCCATAACTCAATCATACGAACTCAAAATTTGATGAAACAAGTTGCGTTGGAATCCTGGTGATGAGCTCTACGCTCTCGTCTTGGTTTGAAAATTGAGAACTTTGAAATTTTAGCTAATTTTAGGCCCTGATCCAAATTATGATCACTTATGGCATTGGTGTTGTCACTAAATATCAGAATGTGCTCATCAAACTTCACTCGGAGATCCTATATAGTTTTCTTCATCCAAAGAACCTGAGTACAACATGCTACTACTGTAATATATTATGATTTTGGTGTGGAAAAGGATACTGAATACTGCTTCTTGCTTAACCATGAAACAAGACAGTCACATAGATAGAAGGTTGCTCCACTGGTGCTTTTGTGGTCATCATCACTACCTGCCCAATCTACATCTCTACAAGTTGTCAAGGTCAATTCATCTCCCTTTGGATACCATAGTCCAAAATCTATCGTTCCTTTAAGATATCAGAAGATCCCTTTCACTACAACAACATGGGATTCTTTTGATGCTGCTTGGAATCATGCCACCTATCCAACTGCCTGCATCACATCATTGTCTCGAAGTTGTCACATACAATAGGTTTCCAATCATCGATCTATACAATCTATGGTATGCTTCCTTAGATTCATTGTCCTTGTTCAACTTGCAACTGATCACCATGGGAGTGCTAACTGCTTTGCAATCTTCCATTTGGAACCTTTTCACCATTTCTTTGTTTTACTTGGTTTGAGAGATGAATATGCCATCATATTCCTGATATATTTGAAGTCCCAAGAAGAAGGTCAACTCACTAAGTAAGGACATCGCAAACTCATTCTGTATATTGTTGGAAAATTTCTTACTGAGCTTGTCATCATCACTGCCAAAGATGATGTCATCCGCATATACTTCAATGAGAGTCAAGTTGTCTTGTTCAATATTTATGTATAAATTGTTATCGACACTTCCTTTATTGAAACCTTGTTGTTGCAAGTACTTGTCTAAACGTGCATACTAGGCTCTAAGAGCTTGCTTTAGACCATACAAATATTTCTTAACCCGCAAACATCATCTTTCTTTTCTGTGAGCATAAAACCTTTGGGCTGCTCTATGTAGACTTCTTCTTCCAAGTCACCATTCAGAAAATTTGATTTGACGTCCATCTGGTACACTTTAATATTTATTGAGCAAGCATAGGATAAAACCATTATGATAGCTTCCATCTTGGAAATAGGGGAAAATGTCTCTTCAAAAGTTATTCCTTCAACTTGTGCATACCCTTTACATACCAATCTTGCTTTGTTCTTGGTCACCTTTCCATCTTTATTCAGCTTGTTCCTGACGACCCATTTTGTGCCAATGATATTTTTGTCCTTAGTTCTTGGAACCAGTTCCCATGTTTTATTATTTTTTTATCTAATCCAGTTCTTTTTCTGTGGCTTTGATCCAATGCTCATCATGGTTGGATTCAAAGTTGCTAGGCTCAACTGTGGATAAGAGAGCAAGATATCCTTCTTCTAGCATGCGTATTTGTCAGCTTCTTCTGGTTCCTATTCCTGCATTCATATGACCAATGCTTTATTCTAATGGATGATTCTTCCGGTACCATCGTTTAGGAGTTTTAGAAGGTGCATGTTGATTATCTTTTACTTCTCTCTAATTAACAGTTGGCTCCTTGTCTGATTTTTCTTCTTCTTTAATTCTTCCTTTTTGTTTTGGTTTGTTTATTTCTTGTTCCCTTAAAGGTGAGCTTCCTTGTCTGGTCTTTTGTCCTTGAACTTCATCAAATTTTACATTGATGCTTTCAACTATCTTCTTGAGTCTCAAATTATAGCATTTGTATGCCTTGCTTTTGCGTGAGTACCCAACATATATTCCTTCATCTACCTAAGAGTCAAATTTTATGATCTTATTGTCTTCCCTCTTTATGTAGCATTTGCTTCTAAATATTCTGAAATGCTTGATGTTTTCATTATCCCTTCCCATAATTCATATGGGGTCTAGCCACCGTTTCTTCTAATCATTCCTTTATTCTGAATGTGCACAACTATCTCCATTGATTGAACCCAAAATACATCACTTAATTTTGAATCATTCAACATGGTCCTAACCATTTCTTCCACTATTTTGTTCTTTCTTTTATCAACTCCATTTTTTTGTAGCATCATGACTGGCAAGAATTGTCATTATATTCCTTGTTCTTCACAAATGTTTTCAAATTCTTTAGATGTGAATTCTCCAACATTATTTCATCTTAAACACTTGATCTTCAAATGAGTTTTGTTTTCAACTATCTCTTTGTAAATTCTGAAACACTAAAATGCTTCTGACTTTTTCTTCATAAAAGTTGTTGTTTTCATGTTGGTATAATTGTCGATTATTAGCATGAAGTATTGTTCACCATTCAATCCTTTGGTTCTCATCGGTCCACATAGGTTGGTGTGTACCAACTCTAATGTTTTTGAAGTGGAGTGTTCCTTGGTCTTGAACTCAACTCTTGTATGTTTTCCATGCATACTGTGCTTACACATGGTGCTAGCTAGTTTTGAAATTTCTGTCATTTCTCTGAAAACTTCATTTTTATTGATCTTTACCAAATTATCGAAGTTTATGTGACCCATTCTCCTATGCCAAAGACAAATTTCACCCTCTATTTCCAAGAAACAACCTTTCTTTCCAATTTCATTCAAGGTGTATATATCATTTGGATTTCTTGTTGTTGTTGCCACTAACCTGCCTGATTTCTCCCTCCTTATTTTGCATTTCCTTGAGTCAAATATAAGTGTTTGTCCTTGATCACACATTTGACTCACACTTAGTAGGTTATGGTTCATATTTTCAATGAGAAAAACGTCTTCTACAGTGGCATTTTTTCTTTCGATCTTAACTGTAACATTTTCTATAACCGTAGTTGAAAAATCATTCCCAAATGATATTTTTCCATTGTTTTCTTCCTGTAGAAATACAAATTTGTTTTTATCACCTGTCATATGTGTTGAGTAGCCACTTTTGACATACCATATTCTTTTCTTGCTTTGATATTTTAAGGAAATCACACAACATTCATCCTTCTTCTTCCAGACACTTGAAGGTTCTTTTGGCATAACATTTGATTCATGATTTGTCCCCCTTGGAAGAGTGTTCAACCTACAATATTTTGCTACATGTCTAATATTGTTGCATTTTTAGCACTCTACTTCATTACTTAGGGATCCAAATATGCTATAATTTTGGTTGTACCTTTCCTAGTATTTTAAGGATAATCATAGTAGCTTCCATTGTTGCTTTTGTTCCTAGTATAATATTTACAATTCACATCTTTGTGCCCAAAATTATTGCAATAGTAACACATGGAAAGGAAAATAGTTTGATACATGGGAGAGGGGGATATTTTATGTAATACAATTTTCCAAAGACCTTCCTTTGTATATTGCTAATTTCACATCTTCTGATCTTAAACCTCCTCTTTTGTAGACATGCTTTCCTCTTATTTGATTGGGCCCTTGACGATATCTTCATAGGTATTTTGTTCAACTTTTTTCATCATGGAGCTTGAACCTTTAACTAGCGTGGGCTTGTATCCCAATCCTATATTGCCATCACATTATCTTTGATTGTTGATAATTTCATCCAACATTGTTGTTGTTTGTGAAATTTTGTTGGATATTCCTCTTTTGTGATTCATTTTGTAGTGATACTATCTCTGCTTCCAAACTCTCCTTTGTTTGGGTGCTTTATTCCAATTCCCTTTTTAGTATTTATTCAATTATATTGGCCTCCTCTAACTACACTTTTAGATTGATGATAATCTTCATTGATTCTTCAGACTTCTTGTTGATACTTTTAACATGTTTCTTTGGTTCACTCAATTCAACTTCCAATGTATCGACATTCCTTATTTCTACCTTTAGGTCCTTTAAGGTGCTAATAAGTTCTCTTTCAAGATCTACTTCGCCTTCCTCTTCATCTTCCTCTGGAGATTCCTTTCGATCATCCCTTGCCATGAATAATACTCTTCCTTTGTCATTTTCACTATCATTATTGCTTTCTTCTTCAGATGAAGAGCTATCTACATTTGAATAGAAACTTTTCTTGAAGGCTTTCCTTTTACTTTGCTTCTTGTATTTTCTTTGATTCTTCTTTACTTTCCTAGGATGTTCTTCTTCATAATCATTGTCTGAATTATTTGCATAAGGACACACTGAAGCGAAATGAACAATTTCACCATAGTTGAAACACTTTAAGGGAAGCTTACCTTTATACTTGCCTATTCCTTTTTTCAATTTTCTCACAAAGACAACTATTTCTTCATCTGAAATTTTGTTGTAATTGTAACTGGGGCTTAACTTGGACCGTTTCTTGTTTTTCTCTTTCTTCTTAGATATCGTACAAGTTGCTTCGCTCTTAGATGAATTTTCCTACTTTGTTCACATTTCATAGGTTGTAAGTATTCCATATAGCTCATCCATTTTGACAATTTCTAAGTCTGATCTTTCTTTCGACACTGAGACTTTAGTTTCAAATCTCATCAGAAGTGATCTCAATATTTTTGGGACAATTAAATTATTTTTTGTTGGTTCTCCCAATCCTTGTATGATGTTTACTACTTCAATGACCTAGAGAAAATAAGATGCAATATTCCTTTTAAGATGCTAAAATTTTCCTCTGAAATCCCGAAGCTTGGCCTCCTCTACCTTTTTGTCCCCTTCATATATATTTTGGAGCTTGTCACAAATATCTTTAGTAGATGTGCAATGCATTACTTTAGCATACACCGAATCTATTAGACCATTCAAAATAGCATTCTTTCCTTTAGCATTACTATCATAAAGATTATTACCTGCATCATCTGTTGGAGGAGTCGAGAGTTCTTTGTATCCAGTCATTACAAAGTGCCAAACATCATATCCTTGTGTTTGAACATACACTTTCATCCGTCCACTCCAAAGCACATAGTTTTTCCATTAAATACTAGAACTTCATTCTTTGTGAAATCCATGATCTCCCTTCTAGCGGTTAGACTGCTTGTGAAGGAAACTGCTCTGCTACCAGTTGTTGGAAATACTGAAAGGAGGGTGAATTTGTATTTCACTTACAGTTAGTTAATTATAAATTTCTAGAGCATTAAAAATATAACAATATCATCAACACATCACGAGAGCAATACATAACATATTTTTAGGTGGAAACCCTTCCAAGATAAAAACCATCGAACATTTTTATAATTAATGAGTGCAAAATTTCTCAGCTCCATTTGAAGAGGAAGCTCCAACTTTGTAGTACTATAGAAAAACATTCAATTTATCAGGAAGCTCCAAAAATTTATCCGGATGTTCCAATACCCTTGTTATTAGCTCCAATTGGAAGGACACTCCAACACCCTAGTTTTATTAGCTTCAATTGGAAGGATGCTCCAATGCCCTACAAGCTCCAACTTTCCCTAGCACCACCTTGCTACCCTTAAGTGTTTTAAGGCTAAAACCTGAAGGAGACTCCACTCTCCTACCTTGCACCACCCAACCACCCTGAAAATATAAGATGAATGAGAATATTGTGGCTCTTATACTAAGGAAAATGACCCACTTACAAAGATATTCAATGAATCTTTTTTTGTGATGATACTTCAGATATACAATGATGATCCAACCTACTTCAACCTTCAGAACCGCCTCTTGAAACTGGAAATTTTCACCTTTGTTATTGCAACAATAACAATATTCACTCCAAAAACTACTAAACAATTTTCATACCTCAAGTCTATTGCTGAGAAGTATGCGACCAAGGATGCCTTTGAGATTATTTGTTATAGAAATTGATCAAATATATTGCCCAAAAGATGTCACTATTTTTCTTCAGATCTCCATCAGGTATACTTTAAAGAATTATCATAACTTATTTTTCTCAATGATTATCGTATAGTCCCTTCATTGTAATACTGTGAAGATCAATCTCAAACATATGCCAGATCACCAAATGTGTGCCACTAAATGCTAGGATTCCTTCTTTCTCTTCTATAAGTGAAGGTCAAATATATTTCCATATTTGAATGAAGTTCATAACCTCTCCTGCTCAATGGTTGTTGCAATTTTCAAGTTGTATGATGATACCACTATATGTCTTTAGTTAATAGGTCAAAACATAATAAGATTATACCTCATATGAAGCTGTTATCGGTGCCCGCATACCTCAGACAAGGGTCTGTTATCAATGCCAACATACCTTAAACAAGGAAAAAATTTACATCATATATAGACAACCTTATTTGTTCCTTATATTACTAGGAAATAGACTTTTATCTACTTATGTACATATTGTAAAATTAATCACAATCAACCCTCTATATTGTAATATCTTAGATGTCAATGAGTACACAGGTTGTTCCAAATATCGTGGCCTTATATTGGTAAACTTCATTCAAAAAATTCCACAAAACATATATAATGATCAAACTCTAAACCAGAGCCAAACAAATTCTACAAGTTGTCCACAAAGAGTCCTAAAAAAATATACCAAAGTGACTTGGAACAAACCTCAATGATTCTTGTAATAAGTCACAAAAGACCTCAAATCCATGAATATTCTTCATAAAAGAGTTCCTTCTGAGTGTCCTTAAATGTGTTCACAAAGAATTCAAAATACCTTTAGATAGCATATCATTGTGACCTTGAACAAACCTCAATAAAGCCTAGAGTAGAATGTAAAGAAGCTTAAGAAAGGTTTCATATCACCTCATAAAATTGTGAGATATCAATCTTAGAACTACAATTTTCTTCACAATCGAGTGCCTTCCAAAATCCCTTAGAATTGCACTACATCACAGAGGAGTCTCCAAATGAAAGGCTAATATGATTATCTATGAAATGCCACAATTGACCATAGAATGTTGCCACAAGAGTCTTGGTATTTACGCAAAGATGATAGACTTGATTTGGACTTAAAAGCTCCACCAAATAAGAGAGAGAGACAGGGATCTCGGATCAGTGCACAAATTGCCTAGGTTTTATGCCACTGAGAATGCCTCCAAAATACTCCACTGAGCCATTGATTAGGGCTTGAATTTCCTTGCCATAGAAGGTCAAAATTAGCTCAAATAATTCTCATAAACCTCAACGAAGAGCGATAAGCAAAGAATACAAATAAACCAAAAAATTCCTTTAATATTGACCTTCTTCTTCAAATTTTCATGACTATCATAGCCTGCGAGGATCACATATAATACATCAAAATATGTGCGTTCAATATCTGTCTTTTGGAGGGAAAACGAGCCGCATATATATAGTAGTCGTGGAGGATTCTTGGAGGGAGTCGACTAGCCCTTGAACCCTTTGAGTCAACTTGCAAATTTATTTTTGGAGCCTAAAATGCCAACAAACATTATGGCCAACTTAATTCAAATTTTGATAATTTATCCTTGATAGAATATTCTTTTGAATTAGACTAGGATAGGCCTATTTTAATTTAATTTGCTTAAATAAACAAAAAATTGCTTGTAGCATCTCCTTTGGGGGTTCTTGACAAAAAATGGGGCTTCAATCTTTAAAGAGGCATATCTCCTCAACCGTGAGGAGTTATGAAGCGTACCACCTATCATTGGAATTGGCATAATGAGGAAAATCAATTGATGATGGTATCCCTTGCAATATTTTTGATCTTCCTTGTCATTTTATTCACTAAAGGTGGGGCTTCTTATGGTGTTGCTTGGGTTGAGATCAATGACAACCATGTTTCAAGGATCAAGAACTATAGTTTTGCACAATGCACCTTTTTTTAATGAAAATGAATTAACTTGAAAAATGATTGCTCTTTGGTGTTAATTGAATATATCACTAAAAACTTTTAAGTTACACAATCATTGTTTAAAACATCTAGAGCTTTGTGTAATGTTTTCAATAGGTAATTTACAATATATAGTTGTGTTTCTATGGGTGTAACAATGAAAAAGATGTCAACCCACAAAATAGATAATGGAACAAGTGGCAATGAATCCAGTCATATGGACAAACAATTTCTTCTTTATACTTCCACAATCAAGAACAAACCAAAGTCTTTGCATTTGCACAATAATTAATTTTTACATTTTCTTTTTCCATTTTAGTGTTTTTAAAATAGTAAAAAAATATGAACCACTAAGAGAAATATTTTTTCTTTTCACAACCAAGCAAAATAAAAAAATGGTCGCATCATCCATAATTGATATTTCCATGGGAAACTCAACAAATATTTTGGAAGGAGATGTGTTAGTGTTATATGGTCCTGATTCTAATTCAATATCTCTCTCACCACCAAAGGCTCAAGTCATACATGTTGATCTTGTTGATGTATAAGGAAAAATTACAATAAATTTCAACGTAAGTGACAAGCTATTTTCTTGATTCCTGTCATATTTCTCTATCGGGAGGAGTGTTCATATAACATGATTCAACATCATAAAAAAAGAAAATGTGAAAGGGGAAATGCTAGTCTTTGCATCTCATTGGCTCCAACATCTATTGTTTAGACAATACCAATGCTTTGTTCTGAACGTCGTCTTACTCCAGATACTACGTTTGCTTCTCTATTAGAAGCCAATACAAACTATTGAGTTAGAAGCTTTGCAACACTTGTTACAGGATGCAAACAAAACAATGGTCAGTTTGGAATATATGTTAAAAATGGTAAAAGAAATAATGACAGTGCCATGGTATTCTATTGAGTCTTATGTCTTGTTATGGTTTATTTTTACCTGTCTAGTTTTTCCTTCTTCGTCTTCTTGTTTTTCCCTCCATTTGTTAGTTAAAAAATTCACGTTTTCATTCTCTCTTTATTGCAATTAATTGAAATTGCATTTGGTAGAACAATACAAACATTTGTTTGTTTTTTTTTTCCAAAAATATATAGCAAGCAGAAATATAATCATGATTCTGTTCAAAAACATGGTTCAAAGCGGTCCAAAAGGATCACATAGCATACATACATGTTTATCGAGTTTATTTGATTCACTTAACAATGAATCAACGAAATATTATTTACAGACTCTCGCAAAAACAAATGTCCAGGCAAGTTTTCTATCACATTTTAACTTTTTATAGCCTTAAATCTTATTTACAAACTCTGCAAAAAACAAATGTCCATGCAAGCTTTCAATTGCATTTTAAATTTTTATAAATTTTTTGTAACTATCTAATCCTTCCACTGCTCTTTTTTCTTTTCCTTACATTGTTTATTTACCATAAATCTAACAAAATTGTATGTCTATTTACAAACAAACTACTACAAATTACTGGAATCCTCAAACTAGATAATATGTTTTTCCCACCATGCAAGCCATTGTGCAACGAGTGTAAACAACTAATTAGAGCAATGGATTGTCCAATAGATAGCATGATTTATTGCATAAAATGCGCTAAAAAAAGTTATTTTCATATGGACACAATTTTCAATGTACAATCAAGGATGCAGATGGAAAGCTAGATTTCACCCTTTCAAAGGACCTTCTACAAGTCTCTTCCCAAAGCTTATGCATATATCATTTGCAGAATACAAACAAAACATCTCAACGATTGTTTTCCTTTTACGTGAATTCTCGATAATTGGAACCTTTACAATTTCGATGGACAATATCATTGTTGACATCAAGAAGATTTGACATCCTTGATTACTCTGTTAAAGTATAGTCTACTCTATCTTGTATATCTTGAGTCTACTCAAGGATGATGTAAAGAATTTTGACATAACCTTTTGTATCAAATGTTCTATGGCTTTAAAGCCTATACTGTGAACAAAGGTACTAATTGACCATGAGTTTTCCAAGCTAGATTGCACCCTTTCAAATGACCATATTCAAGTCTTCTTCCCAAAGCTTTTGCAGGTATCATTTTCTGAATACAAAAAAGACATCTCAACGATTGTTTTTTTGTGACATGGATTCTCAATAACTGGAAACTTTACAATTTCAATGGAACCACAAATTTACCAAGCACTGCTCTTAGCTTATATATTATATCTAATGCTTTGTTGATCATTATGAACATAAACATTTAACATGAGTTTTTTGTCTCACATCTGTGTTCCATGTATAATGTTGATTTTAAATCAAATTTAAGTTATTATATTTATGGCTCTATTGGTTGTTGCGTCTGATTTTGTTAATATATACATAATGGACCCGAATTTTATTTTTTCCTATTTTCACACATCCCTAAGTTTTGTGCATCATTGTTCCCCACAACACTTTAATCTTGTGCACATTGCTTGTATGCTAGAAATTGTGATTACAAACAGGGAAATTGTCTATGTTCGCGTCATGGTACTTATGTAAATACATCTTTTAGAAATCCTCAGTGTGGAAGTAATTCATCAGGACGAACTCGATAATGCATCATTTAAAATTGTGGGGAACTGCTGACTAACAAGATGCAACAAATCAAGCGCACAATATCTACCATCTAAGGCATCCTGCCATTGAACATGTTAGTGCGAACAAACACTTGATAGAATGTCACCATGGAAGTATTCCCGAGGACAAACTCAATAATTCATCATTTAAATTTGTGGAAGGCCATCGAATAACAAGATTCACAAGCCAAAGATTTATATGCCATGTCTAACACTCAACTATTTTCCCTTACACTTGTTCCCCTTTCACACACTCCACTTTTGAATTTTCGTACATACTCTTGCCTTTGTACACCATCTGAAGCATTCTGACATTAACCAAGTCATCCTGACCAAACACTTCACACAACGTGACTGGGGAATTATGTAAGACTAATTTCCTGAGACAAAGTCATAATGCATCCTTTTAAATTTCTGATGACCACTGAATAACAGGACTCGTGAGACCGGGATTTATATGTTATTTAACAATCTAACATCAACTACTTTGCCTCCATGTTCCCCTTCTATACACATCTCCACTTCTGCAACTTCATACATATTCCTGCCTCTGCATGCTTTTTAAAAAAACCATATATTAAAAAACCCACATTATATAAGTATTCAAAGCACAATCTATAATACGAAGCATCTTGGCATTGAAAAAAGGAAAAATTAACTTATTTTATCTTGTGAATGAAAAGAAATTTTGGTGAACTATCACTGAGTCATCACGATCGAGAATTCGACACAATGTGAATGTAGAACTAATTCCTTGGGAGGAACTCATAATGCATTATTTAAAATTGTCAATGGTCACCGATTAATAACACTCGCAAGATAGGGAATTGTATGCCATTTAACAAAAATTCTAACACCAAGTAATTCCCCATGTTCCCCTTCTATGCCACGAATGTCATGTAACATTCAATTATATTCAACAAAAACCACCGCAGAAGGAAAGTGCATGATGTCTACCATTCGAGGCATCCCGCCATTGGCCAAGTCAACACGACCAAACATGACAAAACATCACCGTGGAAGTAATTCCCCGAGACAAACTCGATAATGTATAGTTTAAAATTATGGATGACCGTTGACTAACAGGACTTGCAAGGCAAATATTTATATGTCATTTAATAGAGTTTAACACTCAACTACTTTCCCTTACACATGTTCCCTTTTCTCACACCTCCACTTCCGTGCCTATGTACACATTGCTTCCTATGTACAACATTTGAACCATCTTGGCATTGACCAAGTCAACCCGAATGAATACTTCACACAACGTGAACAGGGAATTATGCAGAACTAATTCCCTGGGACGAAGTCATAATGCATCCTTTAAAATTGCCGATGATCGCTGACTAACATGACTCACCAGACTGAGATTTATATGTCATTTAACAATCTAACATCAACTACTTTCCCCACCCCCATATTCCCCTTTTGTATACATCTCCACTTCTACACCTCCGTACATATTCCTGCCTCGACACACTTTTTAAAAAACTATATATTATAAAACCTACATTATATAAGTATTTAATGCACAATCTACAATACGAAACATCTTGGCATTGATAAAAGGCAAAATTATCTTATTTTATATTGAATGAAAATATATTTTGGTGAACATCATCACTAGGTCACCACGATTGAGCATTTGAGACAATGTGACTGTGAAACCAATTCTCTAAGAGGATGATTGTCGACTAACAACACTCGCGAGACAGAGTATTATATGTTATTTAGTAGAAAGTTTAACAACACATACTCTCCCAAGTTCCCCTTCTACATCACATATGCCATTTAGCATCAAATTATATTCAATAAAAACAACACAAAAAGCTATTATTTAGCATAAATATTAAACTACCAATAAAAATGATTTAATTATATATAACTAACGAGATAAAAATATCATACATTATGTAAATAATTATTAAAAAAAACATACTCTACAAATTTGTGGATCACCATCTAATAAACATTAGTTATACTAATACAAATAATATAAAATAAATAACCTTCTAACCTTTAAATTTAGAAAAATTATACGAATACAAATAATATAAAATAAGTAACCTTATAACCTTTAAATTTAAAAAGTTAAGTTCCCTATACTAATTTAAAAAATATGAACTAAATGTTTTGGAGCTATTATGCTAATACGAATAATATAAAATAAATAACCTTTAACCTTTAGATTTAAAAGATTATGCTAATACAAATAATATAAAATAAGTAACCTTATAACCTTTAAGAAGTTAAATTCCCTGTACTAATTTAAAAGATAGGGACTAAGTGTTTTGTAGCTATTTCTCTCATTACCTTATGATAAATAGATAATGATTGCTAAATCACAACCTTCTCCAAACATAACATAGGCGGTTGTTGGCTTATGCTACACGTTGACGTTACATACATTTATTTATGAAGTTGCTGTGTGGGATTTGTATCTCTATTATGAAAAGGTTTAAATATAAATATGGGCAAGGTGGCAATGGTATGAAAGGGGCCAGACACTTCCGTATGTATGTATGTATCGTAACAATGATAGTGCTAGAGTTAGGCACCATCAGTTTGTTAGAACAAGTAGATTGTGGTCCTTGTCTAATGTGCCGTTTCTTTCCATTTCCGTCCGCCTGATCTACCACGAGTCATGGCGTTGGCCACCGGGCATTGGGCATGGATGTATAAATCACCAAAACACTCTCCTTGGAAATGACAGGCTCACTTTTTATATAAAATGCAGTTGGGCACCCTCTGCGATCTGTTCAATATCCATTTTGGTGGTCGAAAGTTCGATTCCTCTACTGAACAACATTGCATACCTACGGGCAAGCAGAAAGTAAGGGGCACCAAGAGCAGATGGGCGACGAGCCTAACGTTGCGGGGAGGGTAAGTTTGGGTATCCATTACTGGTCATGGTCACGGTGTTTAGAATTTCGTATCAAAGATGAGTTATTGATATTGTTATTTTTTTGGGTAATGGATACCTAACGAATTTTGGATCATCACTTCAATAGTTGTTTTTAGTTTTACTGTTTTCATATGAAATTCATATTTATCTTTGTCTATTCAACACAATATACCGCTAAATCTTATGTTGCAGGTGCAGGATAGTATGGGAGATTCAAGCCAGCATTATGATAATGTAAGTGGATACTTTTTGGTCATCCTTTCACTTGAAATATTAATTGCATTGGTTTTAGTTTTTTATTTTTATTTTAAGCATACATAAATGAACACGACTATCGTGTGGTGCCAATGGTCATCATCTGTGGAGCCAATGCTTGATGTGTTGGAGTCATGAAATTACTGCAAAAAAAGTGTCCATTCTCAACCTAAATGAACACGACTATCGTGTGGTGCCAATGGTCATCATCTGTGGAGCCAATGCTTGATGTGTTGGAGTCATGAAATTACTGCAAAAAAAGTGTCCATTCTCAACCTTATCCTATCGATCATTGGTCACACAATTATGCAATCAACGCTCCAATAACTATGCTATGCCATTCTAATAGACCCAGAAATATGGTTGTCCAACACTTCTTTCTCTTACTGTTTAGCTCCGTTAGGGTATGTTTATAAGCCTTTATTATTCCATAAAACAATTTCCTTGTTTCTGTCATAAGAGTGAGGATTTCCATTGACATGCATAATTGTGCTTTTCATGTCTTCATTCTGCATTGAGAGCTATCCAATCTTGGAAATATTTGAATTTTGATTATTTTAACATATATTTATAAGTTTTGCATAACAGCAAAATACTATTTCATAGATGTTACAGCACCTTATGGGGTGTTCATTTCAATACGGTTGAAGATCAGTCACTTTTTCCTCTCCACATTGGATTACATGTTGCATATTGCCTTGAGTGTCTTCGGACTTCCTCTACCCAACTCCCTCTGTTCACTTGAATGTCTTCTCCTCGTTACCCCGCCTCTTTTCCCTCTCCACATTGGATTGCACGGAGTGTCTTCAGACTTATTCAATTCCCTTTCTTCACTTGAATGCCTTCTCCTTGTTACCCAACCTGTTTCTCCCCATCTATAGCGGAAATCTGGAACATGATATGAGCCTAATTTGAAATCTGTGTTTTAAAACTGAAAGAGACCCACGGAAGAAATCTGGAAGCTGGAATTAATAAGGTGCTAATAATAGCACACAACAGAAATTGACTTTTATAGCAATAATTTCCGCACTAACAGCTGCAATAAGTTCATAGTAACAACAGTTGTTCCGGAGATATTCAGTTGCGCATCTGACAGCAAATTTTGGAGTTGTAACGGCCGAAAGAAAAAGTCCAGAAGTAGTTACTAGTAACAACAACTGATTTTTGTAAAAAAAAACAGAACATAAATACCAAACGTTTCCCGAGTAGATATATATGCCAAATCAGGCCCAATTCCAAAGGTATTATGAACACTCCACCTGCACAAAAATAGTCTCACACTGACTACCTGCAATAACATTCCCTAGAAAACCCCTACACCAATGCCTAAAAACGTTTCTATAACTAATGATCCCACTTTAGTTTCTTTGTCATTTTATGTGGGATAACTAGACCTTACGTAAAACTCTGTTAACTAACAGCTTTTTTTTGACAAAAATGAGTAATTATGGCATGAAGTCTCTGCCTGGTCACAGCAAAATACGTGAGAAATTCATACATTCGGTTCCAAGATGCAATATTTTCCAAAGAGATCATGAGGAGAATTTCAAAAATTACATCTAATCTGCTACCGCGATCATACGTAATGCAAAAATTGTTACAGCTGTAGGCTCGACAAAACTGACCACATAGCAAAATACATTTACAGAATGTGCAAACATAGTTCAAGGAGGAGGGTCGATTGACATCTTTGTTGATTTTTGTGTAGCTTGGGAGGTACACCAAGCCCTAGTGTTTGTGGGTTGGAGGTCAAAGCACCACAAGTAGGCTTGTGGGCTTGAAACCCAAGCTTGGGGGTTTGCATCCATCAATGTTTGGGCCAAAACCATGATGAGTTTTCGACATGTGATGGATGTGGATAATAGTGCTCGCTGAGACGAATCCAACGCATCGAAAATCATCCAATTCCGAGTTGTTGTTGAGGAGAAATGAATTTTTGAAGTTGACAAGTAATTTTGGTTTTCAAGTCATGTAGGCTTGAAGTAAAATTCGTCCAATAGATGTGTCCCTTCATCTATTTGGAGCCCCTTTATTGGCTATAAATAAAGGGCGACTTGTGTTGTTTTAGGCATCCACTTGGGCAATACATACCTAAGAAGACAACTTGTTGAGCTCTGAAATCATAAATGAGATGCACCTAGGAGGGCAAGTTTGCAAGGAGAAAGAGGACTGTTCAGGGGTTTGAGATCTTCAACAAGATGCTGGGATTGCTGTGTGTGAGTGCAGATTGTTTTTGGGTTAAAAACAGAGCCTCAAAGGGCTGTTTGAGGAGGTTGCAGCCTTGGTAGAGGAGCCACAGCCATAGGAGAAGCAGCGAAGGGATTTGGAGCTATTGTGGAGGGTGGACAGTCCTCCCAAGAGGCTGCTGCAGCCCTAGATGGACTGCTGAAGGGTGATGCAGTCCTCTTAGGGAGACAGTCCAATGTTTAGGGCTGTAACTACCCTAGGAGAGCAGCACAAAGGGACAACAACACTTGGAGGGGGAGCCGCAGCAAGAGGAGCAATTTCTAGGTGTGTTTGTGGGTGGTTGGGGACTGTGGTTTGTGCCCTAACCAGTCCCAGAAATCGCAGCATTGCAGGAGTCACAACAACAATGTTTTGGTATGTGTTGGGTCACAATTTGGTGATCGGATTTGGATCAGGTTGATGGGCAACTTGAGGAGACCTTAGGAGTTGTTTGGAGGAGCCCATGTGTACGGTTGGGAAGCCTACCAAGCAGCCAAGGTGATAGCAGGCACATCAGATTGGAAGGCAAGAGGACAACAGCAAGGAGAGTTGCAGATGTTCCCTTGGTTGATGAGTTGATGGTGTCCTAGGTGAAGGACATTTTGATGTACCCAGATTTGTGCAATAGCTCCTCTATTGCAGAACAAAGGGTGGATTGGTGGAGTCTGTGGGTAGTCATGTGTAAGGGTCTTCTAGGTGTGGGGATGCCCTAACTAGGTGCAAATGCTACAACGTGGACTTGGTCTCTCGTGGACTGTTGGAGGACAGCGTGAGAGTAGACCAAGTATGAACAAGATTGGGCACTTATGGTCTACTGGAGGACAACATGATAGTGTCCAAGTTGGTGCCGAAGTGCAGCACCTTGAAGGACAAAGGTGACTGCTAGCCTGATAGTTGATGAGCTCAAGGGTCTGATCAACCAGGAGCAGGATTGTGGAGCCTGAGTCTTGTGTGTGGAGAATGAATTCTACAACAGATGATGGGGAGTCCTCCTAGCCCGTGTTCATTGTGGGAGATGGACATCTTGAGGTGATAGGCGGCGACCCTCCGTGCCCTATGTTGGTCTTCACCGGAGCAGCGTAGGAAGACCATCATGGGCTGAAGTCCCTGAGTAGTTGAGGAGCAGCAATGGATAGATTGAGAGTTTTTCACAAGTGGAGTTGTGAACAACTCAACAAGAGTCTCGATGTGTTGTGCCCTTGATGGACGAAGGGACAACTAGAGAGTAGATTGATAGTCGAGATTCAGTGGCCACATGGACTTGGAGCATTAATAGAGGTAGGAGTTATAGATTGGGAGCCGAAGGACCAAGCAGGCACATGGTACGACCGAGAGGAGTTGTGAGAGCATGCTACATCCAGACGGTTAGAGTATCTTGTTTGTATCTTGTACTAGTGGATATATGAGGGCCATTATCCCCGGTACGGGAGCCCTAGAATGTTATATTATATGTTGTTAATATAATGAAGTTGGGTTGAAAAATTAAAAAGTTGTCTATATTCTGTGCATATGTGATTTACTGTTGTTTATATTCCGCTGTGCAAAGTAGTATAGTTGAGATTCTTGGTTTGATAGCATCAGAGATTTTAAGACTGTATCCTAGACCCAAGGTTGTGGAAATTCAACAATCTTATCCGAAGGGCCACCTATTGAAATGTGTAACTAGGTTCGATTTTCATAATGACATATGTAGTCATGATTTTATGTATTTAACGTAAAGAGAAAAATAAATTTGTTATTGTTGTTCTTGAGGCATGGGTTTCATGCTTAAGGGAAATTTATTTTTAGGTCAAACACCCATTGAGTGCTTCTAGGGCTTGTCATTTAGCCTTCAAGTCAATTAAGACCCATTTAGGCATGTTACATATTGTAAAGAAAATTTATTGGAGTAAAAAAGAGTCAAAGACGCTCCAAGACCTTGTCAAACAAGTAGCAACAAGTCGACCTACTTGAAGGGATAAGTCGGCCTAAAGATAGCAATTCGTACCCCTCAAAAGCCTGTATATAAGAAGGAACTCGACCTCATTTGGAGACACTCTCAAGCAAGTTCGATCTCCTCAAGACAAAAGCTGGAAAAGGACGAAAAAGAAGAAGAGCAAGATCGAAGTTTTGGGCCTCTCTCTCTCTCTTGCATTAGGGTTTCTATAGTTGCTGGGCAAATTGAAGTGCTGAAAATTTGTTGGGCAAGATGAAGTATTGGAAAGTTGCTGGGCAAGTCAAAGTTCTAGAAAGTTGCTGGGCAATTCAAAGTGCTGGATAGTTGCTGGGGTCAAAGTTACAGAAGAAACAACTGGGTCGAAGTTGCAGAAGAAACTGCTGGGTCGAAGTTCCAGAAGAAACTGTTGGGTCAAAGTTCCAGAAGAAACTGTTGGGTTGAAGTTCCATAAGAAATTGCTGGGGTCGAAATTGCTAGAAAGAAAGCTCATCAAGGAGTATAGTATTCAAAACCGAAACCGATGACCAGACCGGTACACCTATCAAATCAGGACTGGTCAGATCTCAATGAGCATGTCTTTAAAAAGATACATTAAATAATTAGCTTTTAATGAAAAAAACTATTTTTAAGATTTAAAACCATGATTCCAAACTAATAGAGACAAAATATGCAAATTTTGCTCATCTATATACCATGTAAAGACGAATATATCAAATTTGCATCAACTGCAATACATATCAACAACAAAATACGTAATCAATGAGGCTCTAAATGGCTTCTAGAGTCCAAAAGCAATGCTACATGCTATGGGGCCATTGGCCTACTACAAGTCTACATATCAGTGATGAACATGATCACTCCTCATCATGATCAAACTCATCACCACTTCTAGACAAGGGATCATCAACATGAGCTACATAAATATTTTGGCTCAGAGTTTGAAGACTCCTAAAACTCCTTTGCAACCTTAGTGGTAGTGGTAGTAGTAACAACAAAAATAGACATCAAAACTACAAATAACTGATCAACATGATCTCTTATGAAACTCATCATTGATTCAATGCTACTAGAAATGGGATCATTAACAAGAGATACATAAACATCATTTAACTCAAAGTCTTTAGACTTGAATTTGTCAACCTTATAATATGATAGAAATTGAAAAAGTTTAACATGCCTAGCCAATGATTTTGGTTTGAGTGAAGGGTTCAT
This sequence comes from Pinus albicaulis, assembly GCA_034641835.2. Lineage (NCBI taxonomy): Eukaryota > Viridiplantae > Streptophyta > Pinopsida > Pinales > Pinaceae > Pinus > Pinus albicaulis. Next base: position 396,219,263 of record CM076581.1, read on the forward strand.
CTCCTCAACCTTTATAATGTGGTAGAAAAAGCTTAGCATGCCTAACCAGTTATTTTCCTCTGAGTGAAGAGTACATTCTTGTTAAGGCCTTGGTAGAGGAGTTCAATAATCAATGCCGCCAACATCAACAAAGTTCAACAATCAATGCCACCAACATCAAGGTTCTTAAAGGGCTTCATGCTCTTGATCAAATGCCAATTTCATACTGTTAATTTTAGATAACAATGGTATGTTCTATGCTTAAGCATGCTCCTTGTTGGCCATATTGATAGTAATTGTAGATAGAACATAAACAAAACTGCAGAAGACAATCCAAGATAGGAGGACACAATATTTGGCGGATGCCAGGGAAAAACCCCAATGTGGGGAAAACCCTTTGATCAAATTCTTCTTATTATTCTTCAATAGTTCAACAAAGAGAGAGAGAGAGTACAAATATCAAAGTAACTCGCCCAAAACAATCCTATCAAAATCAGTAGTCAACAACAGTCAATTGCAGCCCTAAATAGAAAGTCAACGTTGGTCAAAATGGCTCCAAAATGTCCTCCAAGTAGCTTGGTCAACAATAGTCCAATTCGGCCTTCCAAGAGGGTCAAAGTCAACCCAAAACAGTCTAGTCAAACCCAGTCAATGCTACTATAAAATCTGCGGTTGAAACCAGACGTCAACGGTGAAGTCAACCTCGATCAAACTGCTCCAAATGCCTCTAAATCTATGCCAATCAATGCGGCCTCCTAAAATCAGTTTTTTTGCCTGAAAACCGCAGTTAAAGATGAAGTGTTGACCCTCGATCAACGCTGTCCAGAATTATGAAATCTAACTTGTACTTTGACCTTGAAAACTTCGGCCTCCTGTGACACGTGCGAAGAGAAGGAGAGCTACTCCAAGTGTTGTACGAACCAATGAGGAGAGGAGAGAGAAAGATGTGATGTGTGAGTGATGTCCAAAGTGAGGAAAAGGCACTCTTATTTATACAATTCGCTGAGGGTGTGGAGACACATCTACTAGGCTTCATGAGCCTACATTTGATTTTGGCTGACCTTGATAATTTGCACGTGTGAGAAATAAATTTAAAATCACACTTCTGCTCATCCAAACAAGATGATCTTTAGATCAATCTTGTACCTCTTGAAAAGAGGAATCCAATAGAAGTATCATCTCCATCATATGCATTGTCCAAGGTGGAGTTTGGCCCTAGTTGCCAATTTTAACACATACCCTCACACATGATAGAATCAAATGGAAACATTTCAAACCCCCAAACCATGAAATATTGAAAATCGTTAAGTCTGTTGAATTTTGAGTGAAATGTAAAATCCTAGTTTCTCCATATGAAACCCAATGAGGTCGAAACCAATCTCAAACATCCTGAGTCATTTCATGGTAATGTAAAAATTTAAGTAAAAGGATGAAAATGAAAAATAAGAATTTAACATTACCATTGAATGCCAACATTGCTAGGGTTGAGATGTGTGAGGCAAATGAGAGGGGAGGCATGCTTTTCTTGGAGGGGTTGTGTTTGGAGGAAAATAACACCAAGTTTCCCTCAACGGCTGCAAAACTCACAAAACTGCATTTTTTGGGGTCCGTGGCTGGCCTGGCAATAAACCAGTTAGTTCCCTCATAAATCGACCGGTTTATGGTTGGTTAGACCAAAAAACCGGTGTGTTGCTCAAATAATCAGGTTTTTCAAATGGTTTCGGTTTGATGGCCTAGGCTAATGAATCGACCGATTTAATGTTCAATTGATCGGTTTTGAATATTATGTCAAGGAAAAAGGTTGACTTGGTCTTGGAGGGGTCTTTGTCAAGGGTCTTGGGTCTTGGAATTTGTCCTTTGAAGATTCTATAAGAAGAGAAGAATTCTTGTGGGATTTCCTCTCAATTGGAGAGGTTTTGGACATGGTTGATCACCTATGTCTTGTGTCCTCTTGTCTCATTATTCTATATGATTTGGTAGTTGTTTGATAATAAGAACACTAAATATAATCAAGAGAAAGAAGAAGTTAATCAAGTTAAGTAAAAATACATCACAAGCACTTATCAAAGTAAGATAAATCACCTCATCTAGCTACCCTAGATTCCTCAACATGGTTTCAGAGCTAAGGTGACTACATCAAGGAAAGGCGGCTTAAAGAAGGATACTCAAGGGCCGAAGCACAAGAAGATCATCCGAGAAACATCAAGAGCATCAATCATCAAGAAGGACTAACCCTCTCATCATCTTGAAGGAAGTAACTAAAGAGACCTCATAACCCTAGCTCATTCAAAGAAGGGGTTCTACAATTGAAGCATTCTTGGGAAACTTACAATCTCCATCACAAGGAAAAGAAAGACCTCAAAGACCCTATATCCATTCAAGAAAGGACTACATATTGAAGCATCTTGAAGTCTCTACATCCAAGGGAAGCGGGAAGAAGTTTTTCCATCATCATCATCAAGGAATCAAGGTGATCTCTCTCATCTTGAGTCAAGGATCATTATCAAAGCATACTTGAAGGAAGACATCTTCTATTATCAACATCATCAAGAAAGGCATCAAATTGAAGATTTCATCATAAAGGAGTATCTTCACTTGACAAGTAAGTATCCTTATATCTATGTCTGAATCTATCAAAATGACTTAATTTTGCAAGAAACTGGTTGGGTCATCAAACTTTCTTGCATGGAAGAAGAGGACAAATTTGATCCTCATAGAGAATGAAGTCGTTGAACATGTTAAGGGTTCAATCACTAAACCTCCAAAGGAAGAAGCTCAAGCCTTAGCAAAGTATATGAAAGAGGAAGTAAGGGCCTAAAGGATTCTTATAGAATCCATCAAGGATCCCCCTCATACCCCATGTATGAGGGGAGAGGTTTTGCCCTGGCTCTAGGAGCCTAATCTTGTGTCTTTTGTATTTTGGTAATTGATTTGATGAAAGACTAAATAAGCTAAGGAAGAAAAGTCATAAGTAACTCAAGTAAACTCACAAGTAATTATCAGGAAGAGAATTCGAATTAATCACTAGCCCTCTAAATTCTCAACATGGAATTAGAGCTAAGGTGATGAACTCAAGGGCTACTTGACAAGGAGACGCTCCAGGAAGCAAAAATCAAAGTTTGGGTGAAAAGTCAAATCAGTTTGCAAGGAAGACTCTCAAGCTATTTTCGAGAAAGATCTTCATCTCATTCAAAGAATCAACTTTTCAAGAAAATAATCTTTTCCATCAAAGATTTACATTCAAGACATTGTTAGAATAAGACATCATCTTTTGAAGATATCCTTTATCATCAAGGATCCAAGAACACCTATATTGAAGATTTCTATCTTAGAAGAAGCTCCTAACTTCTTCGTCATCATCAAGGAAGCTGCTAGCCAGTCTACTCAAGTAAGTATCTATGACCTTACTTAAATCTGTCAAGATGACTTATTGTAAAGAGAGCAACAAGCTGGTTGCGTCATCAAACTTTAGTTCATGGAAGAAGAGGAAAAATTTGAATTTAATTGAAGACGAAGTTATGGACTACATCGAAGGATCGACAATTCAACCACCAAAAGAAGATGCTCCAGCTCATGCCAAGTACATGAAGGGAGAAATCAGAGCCCAGAGGATTCTCATAGAATCCATTAAGGACTCACGCATTCCTTATGTATCAAAACTAAAGTCTGCTAAAGAAATATATGAGAAACTGGTGGAGCTATTCTCTATGAGTACTGCAGGAGAAGCAATCTCTTTGAGACAAGAACTATATAAAATGAAATTGTCAAGGGAAGAAGGAATCACTCCATACTTTATGAGGATTTCTTAAATAAGAGATCAAATGCAAGGACTGGGAGAAGTAATGTCTGACACTGAGATGACTACAGTGGTGTTGAATGATCTACCAGAAGAATGGGAAAACTTCACTTCAAGTTTATACGGGAAGAAAGAAGCCACACCATTCCATGATTTATGGTCTCTATGTAAAATAGAGGAAACAAGACTGAAAGCCAAATTTGATATAGGACCAAGTGAAGGGAATCAAGCCTTTGCAGCCATATACAGGAAGAAAGGAAAATTTGAAAATTTGGTCCTCGGAATAAAAGAAGAAATATGGACAAAGTATGATGCTTTGGATGTAATGAACTTGGGCATTATAAAAGAGATTGTCCTAAATCTGAAAAGGACAAGAGAAAAAGGGAAGAAGCCCATGTCTCAGAAATGAGGGAAGAACCTGATGCAAAGAAATCTAAGAAAGAAGAAGCGAAACATCTCTATTATGATTAAGATCATATTCCTCTTTAAGTGATTCTTGTTGGTTGTAAAATAGTATGATAGGAAGCAATGTATATTGATGGCATCATGATAAAAGCATGGTAGGAGCTCTTGGTGAAACAACTTCGGGAAAACCTCTCTGATAACATTACTGATGGAAGGCAGTCATCAAGGTCAAGGGTCATCATGGAAACTGGTGTTGACATTTTCTAATGGAGTTCTCTATGAATTCACTGACTAGAAAGAAAGCAGAATGGTTTCATCAAGAATCCTATGCTACAAAATTCTGGGATGTGATGACATATTGATGAAGCAAGTCAAGGGAACGAAGGTCTTCATTCTAGTAAAATTGCTACAGAATGAATCAAATGAGAAAGGTATGAGGTATATATATATAGATATATATATGCTGACACTGGATGCTGAGAAGTCATGTCATGTGGTTGTAGGTAATAGACTTCTATATTTAGAAGTATGATCTATGAAGGAGGATCTCCCGGTGCACTGACAGATGAAATCAACATAATATATCGTCCTATGGAATATGAGATGGTTTTATATGAACAAGGAACTGTAAATTAGAAATTCCTGGGAATGAAGATGTGCAGAAAGGAAGAGATCATGAAGTGATACCATGTCAAGTGGCAGTTATCATCCGGAGGCCAAGAAGATGTGACTAGAATATCTCCTGGGAGGATATGTAGACTCTAATAGAAGTCTGGTAAAGAAGAAGACCCTTGACAGAACATATCATTAGGAGATGTGTCAATCTAAATAAAGGATGTCGATGCCTACAGGAAGATGTCATGGTGATAGATCATCATTGAGGTAACTTTTGCTTTAAAAAGTTCACACGTATGTGTTTATTTGGATGAATTTGTGTAGGGTTTCTAATCATGAGAAAGGATGTAAGATCCTTGGAGATGATTCGAAAGAAAGAACATGGCATAAAAGGTGGACCAGATAAGAAAGACAGATGAATTACTTTCTGGTAGATGACATGACTCATGAATGAAAGTGATGGATGATCTGTGCCCTATGGAGCTAAAGTTGAAGATTCCTCAATATTGAAATCCGTGACATCGAGGGGAGGAATTCTTCCTGAGCTGATGGGTGTCTCACCATTGCTGCTCCATGTCCCTGATTGAGAGGGAGCCTGATGATCAGTTTCTTACTTGGAAGAAACTGGGTAATTCGTAAGAATGAGCTTAGGTACATTCCTTATATAGGAATGAGTACATTCCTTGTGGAATAGGTCCTCCCTGGCTGAGAGGGAGAGATAGACACATCATTCTGGTCTTCACTTGGGAAGATAGAATGGAGGATTGGGTAATCATTTGGCATTCGATACTCTTTGAGGATGTGTTAGGGCATTCAAGATAAGAGTAGTTAGGGACTGATATTCTTTGAGGGCCAGCTACCCAATAGAAGAATAGTCTAAGAAGGTCATACTTTGGGAACACTCGGGTGGAGTATGTACCTTGGAGAGACAATGACTATGTTGTCTATAAGTCACGTGTCTCGGCAACATTGTAGCCCATTGTCTCATTGAGAGATGGGGCTGCTAGTCAAGGCCTTGCACTAGGACAATGCTGGTTGATATGATGCTATACATATGCGATTACCAATCCAATTCTTCTTATGAGATTCTTCAGTGTGAAAGTGACTATGTACCTGTATGAATACCTCCCTAGTTAAGAGGGAGTGTTGAAAAGTGTAACTAGGATCGGTCTTCATATTGACTATGTAATTATGTATTTATGTAAAGAAGACAAAGATAATAAAATGTATTTTGTACTTGCTTCATGGGTTTCATGAGCAAGATTTTATTATAGGTCCATAGACTTCTTCTTGATGTCTATTAGGGCTTTGTTTTTCTAGGTATAAATATAATTAAGTGTCATGTATATGAAGGATCTAGTCTAGAGAAAATGCTCCAAGACCTTGCCAAAGAAACTGTGGAAGAATGGCTTAATTCAGCCCTCCAATAACGCTGAAAGATAAACTAATAATGATGTGTTAAAGTCGGCCTTCCAACAACTAGACAAGTCGGCCTACAAGCAAAAGGGATGGTCGGCCTAAAGACAATGAAACTGTCTCTATATATACACCAGTCTGTGGTTCATTTTGGAGATAACAATTCGGTCATCTCTGAGTTTTAGTGTGGCATTTTGGACAAGTTTCAGTGCGGACTGTTGGACGAATTTCAGGATAAGACAAGAAGCATACATCCTTGTGATATCTTAGTGTGATAGGTGCTACAGTTGACTGAAACAGGAGTGCGAATAATCCTGAAGTAATTACAGTGTGACAGGGTTAGTTCAATGGCAGTGTTTATGTATTGAAATGCGGATCTATCTAAGAATAGTTTGTGGACTATCCTGAAGTAAAATTGCAGATAAAAGGTGACATTGGTATTCATATCCAGTTCATGAAAAGTTGGAACAATGGTCTGGGCAAATCTAGTAGATATTCCAAATAGGAGCAGTGAGAAAGTGACATAAAGTAGGAAAGTAAATTTGTGATTTACTTTCCTAACTACAACTTATATATCTCAAGTAACTGAAGTTTCAAAGGAAGTGTTGGTGTAGAACAGTGCAAGTTGGTGAATAGAAGAAGGATCAACATTGAAGGACATCAAAGAAGTAAGGACAAGGTCTTGGATGCATATATAGGTCAAGGGTCTAATTTTTGGTCATGGTACTTGTCATCTGAAAAATATATAAGAATAATTTCTTGTGGGTTTTCCTCTCCAAGAGGGAGAGGTTTTGCCCTGGCTCTAGGAGCCTAATTCTTGTGTCTCGTGTATTTTGATAATTGACTTGATGAAAGATTAAATAAGCTAACGAAGGAAAGACATAAGTAACTCAAGTAACCTCACAAGTAATTATCAAGAAGAGAATTTTAATTAATCACCCGCCCTCAAAATTCTCAACAACCTAGAGGATGATAGGATTGAGATATCTCTTCATCAAAGATTCATGTAGTTGATCATTGGCATTTCTATCTTCTGGTTAGAGGATCAAATTCAATCTTCTCGATTGATGTCTTTCCCTTCTTCTAGGGTTCCTTTCTATATCATATGGGTCTCCTATTTTCCCACCTCCCACCCCCGTAACCCCTCGTATCATTATTCCCATCTGTATTGTTGGATCTATTGCAAAAATAATCATGAAAGCATGCATTCTTGTATTGATCAATTGATATGTTGGTTGCATTGGATCTACGATTATACCTAGCACTTGGTATTGTATAGTAAGCATGTGAGAGTAGGATGCATTGCATGATGTTTTTTTGCATTATAACTAATGTCATATGATGTTTCTCATGATAGATTAGCTGCATTTAGCTTAAAACTTGCATATTTTATTACTTGTTGATTTTATGGTCGGACCTTAAGCATGGGTGATCATAAGACACCGTGAAAAGCGTGCTGCCCTGTGAGTTTACTCGTTGATATGTGCAGGTAATAGGTATACGGTGACCAAGAGATTGCTGGAGTTCTCATGGCCTCTCGTTCGAGTAGCTTCGCCCACTTCTTTGAGAGATCACGTACAAGTAGGAGCCAGATGTTACCCACCACTTTCTGGGTGATATCCCTAGGAGAATTTTTTTCTCCAAGATGGTCCTCAGCTAGCAGCGAACAACCCCTTGTAGCCACCAACTAGCTTGTTGTGCCATTTTTCAGCCACCTGAACCAACCATGTGAACCCTCACCCATCTGTCATGATCGTATGTTTGAAGGTGGTCCTCTCGAACTTGAAGGTATGTCTTGTCATTTGGTAATTGAGTATTGAGTTTGCTTATCATGGACACTCTTGGGCATGGATTAATGGGGGGATTCAGCGGAAAGGGTGGGCTTAGTTTGTGCTTCTGTCCCCTTAACCTCTTTTGGATGTTACCCTTGGATTTTAGTCCAATGGGATCTCCTTCACTAACCATTTGGTTTTAGGGTGGTACTACTTGGGAAACCCCGATTTTGGTTGCATGGTCCCGCTCCCTCATCCACATATATTTCCTCCCTTCCATTCATTATAACCCCATTCATCATCTTACCCACCTGGGTCCACATTCCTTCACTGGGTCCATATAGGGCTAGCCTCCCCTTTCCCTTGCCCCCACCTTGGGTTAGGCTTGGAACAATGCCCCAGGGGTTGAAGCATTGAAAAGAAAAGGTAAAAACATAAATGGCCACATTCAACAGGAAAATGTACCACAAGATGCAAAAGATGGCCGGGACAAACATATTTAGCACGTGGGCAAAAACCAATGCATGAGCTCTACCCCATACCCATGGCCATCACCTTGGTTCCATAGGCCCTAGATGAGCCTCCTTTATCATTCAGGAACCCATGATTGTCCCAACCCCCGGAGGGCAATGAACTGCCCTACTTAGAAGGGGGTATCCATTGCTATATCTTACACATCATGCTCTTATCCTTTGAGCCCCAAGCAGTTAATTAAAGAAAAATCATAAAAGGAAAAAGACATATAAAGAAGGGTGGAAAAATCAAGGCTGGGGCACCTCATGTGCCACAATTGCTTCCTCCTGTACATTATATACCTTGGTGTGGGTTTCCTTCCTTTTAACTACCCTTGTATCCCGATATGTGGCCCAAGATTGCCCCTCTCATTCCCTATGCCATTCACCTCTTTATCACATGCCACCACCACTTGAGGATGTACCTTGGACGTACTATCCCCTCTAAAGGTAGAAACCACCTAATAAGGTTCCTAGTTAACCCCATTTGGAGCTTGGAGACATTAGCACATGCCAAAGCTCACTATGGAAGGGCATGCCATTATGAAGTGTCCACTTGTTGTCCATGGTTTGTAAGCTCTTTTACCTGATTACTTTGATGACTCGTTGCGCGGGAAGGCTCAAGGACGCATTGGATCTTATGTAGGATTGCAGATGGTGCCCATCCTGAGTTTGGTCTCCCTATACGGGGTACTAACACTCCAGAGGGCTACTTTGGCACATGTAGGGTGTGTGTAGAGAGCCATGGGCCTCGACAACAATAGACAACACTCCATGGATCCCCAAAGATGTTCAAAGATAGTTCGAGATCCACCTATTGGACGAGGAAGATGCTCATGCACCTGGTACACCAAGCCCAACTGATCCCACAGTTGCACCATACACTTGGTAGGCGACCCAAGACTTGTACGCTAATATGGCATTGTTTATTCCATCATTTGAGCTGTTACAGATGGTCTACAGGCATCTTCGACCTACTTGGAGACCCATGAGGTTATTGGTGTGCCCCCACACCCACTGGGAGCACCATAGGTTTATTGTTTGGAGAACAAGGGGCCACTCCCTTGTCCATCACTTTTGAGCATCCTATTCATCATTGTGGCACTTATGGACCTCATCGGGCCTCTTGGAGGGCCCAAAAACATGCATAGTTTATCATTTGACCCCTTGAGAGGCTTGTTATTTTATTTGTGAGCTAGTTTGGTGGGCTTGTCACCAAAAGTTAGTTACTTTGCACATTATTTTATTTTAGGGGCTAATGTAGGCCCAATTAGGTAATTCGAACTTCTAATTAGTGTATAAATAGGAGTGACATGAATTCATTTTGGGATCATCACTTGGATTTGGATCGTTCTCTCCCTTGAAATCTTTGCATTTCCTTCTTGGAGGATGAATTGGAGCATGGATGAATTTTGATGTCTGGATTGGATTTTCTTATCTTGGAGCTTCTTTATTGGCAAATGTATTGATGGTTGGATATATTCCCTTACATGTAAGTACGATATTGATGCAATTTTCTTTTATTTTGCTGCATACATTGATCATGGGATTTTTGCTATTTTAGGGCTAATTGTTGCATGCACTTACTACATCATTGTGGAATTATGTTTCTATATAGCATATCTCTATGTATGGGCCATGTTTGGTGAACAAATTGTCCTAGAGATTGAAGTTATCTTGATAAGCCATCTTCATTTCCAAGCGAAGTATATACGTGTTAAGGTCACTTTCTTTCTTTGCCCTAACGTTGGGTGAAGTTTCCCTTAGACCTTGAGTTAGAGACGAGATCCTTCTTCATAATTATTCCTGACTCCATATCCCTAAAAGGAATTAGGCACTGATCCATCATAAGGTGATCACCTTAAAACCTTATTCTTCACATTTTTCCCCTCTTTTCTAGGTCTAGCCATGTTGGGCCACCTAGGGCATCGTTTCACAACAAAGTAGCCATAGAAAAATTTCGACCTTCTAGCCTCTACTGCGTTGGTGTGTTTTCAAGGTCTCCTCCAAATTTGAAGAAATTCTAACGGTGGGATTGCGAGATATCCCAAGCCCTAGCTCTGAGATCAAACTTTTCCTTGGTGTTCCCTAAGCTAGCACCTCATAGGATCACTTTGACACCTTTAATTGAAGATTCTTGTTTTGATCCTTTCCCCTTCCTTGTTTAGGTTAAGACTATGTTGCACGGGGACCCGTCCCCACCATAATTCATGACGTTTCCTCCATTCCGAGGAGTTTGGAACTCGTCGGAAGCGTTTCAGATTTGCTGGGGACTCCATTGGGGACTTGGGGACTTCAAGATCGTCCCCTGGCTATCCCTCGAAAATTCAGGGACTTTTTGGGGACTTCCAAAACGTCCCTCGATAAATCGGGGACTTCTGGACGTCCCCAATAAAATTTCAAATCATAACTTAAAAAAATATAAAAATATTTCATTTTTATAAAAAAATTAAAACAAAATTTTAATGAAATGCAAAATTTTAAATTAAAAAAATGTAAATTACTAAATTACATTTATGGTTTACCCTAACCTAATGCATACCTAATTTTACAAACGGAAATTTAAAACTTAAAACATTTACTATTTGGCATTCACTGTTCAACCATTCAGCCGACAACAGAGAGCTAACAAGCAGCACGCGCACACAAGAGGGAACAATTCATCGATTTGAAGGTTCACGCAGGAGGGAAGGAAGCTCTTCACGAAGGAGGGAAGGCAACTCTTCACACAACTCTTTACTCAGTTTGAAGCTTCACGCAGCTATTCATGCAGCGTCACGACAGTGGTTAAGTTGTTATTGTTAATAGTGCACACCCACACCCAACAACGAGCAACCTAGCAACAAGCAGCGAGTAGCCGAACAACGAGCCACGATAGGGGTTCACACCCATGCAGGCTTCACCCAACCTTCATGCCCTTCACGTCTAGCAGTTCACGTCCAACAGTGACACAATTTCGCGTTTGGTTACCGAGCAACAAGGAAGGCAATCCAAAGAGCCAACAAAACGCAGGTTAGAAGGCTACAAAAAAATTAATTTAATTTTATAATTTATCAGTCAAAACCAGAACCCATAAATGATAATTTTTTTTAAAATTTTTTTCACTGTTTTTATTTTTTAAGCACAGTTTCCAGTTTCTTGCTTGGAGCTATCAAAAAAATTGGAGCAACAGTGCGTTTTTTGTTGCCATGTAAGTTTAAAATTTTATTTTTTATTTTTATATTTTAACTAGCAGTATAGTCTGATATTTTTAATTTTTTTTCCTTAAAATTTTAAAACAAATCTATTATATTTTTAAATCTCAGACCTCACTTCTAAAAACAAATCAAATGGACATCAATACTTCAACAATGACTCAACTTGAGGGTGAAACTGAAACATTAGCAGGGGCAACAGAAAATTTTGTTTTCATCAACACAAAGAAACCCTTGCTTCAGTTTGTCAAAAAAATCAGCAAGAATAAAAAGAAAAACAGTGGTGGTTCACAGGAGTGGGCATGCAACCTTTGTGGTCATCATTTCAAGGGAAGCTACACTAGAGTTTACCATCATCTTTTGTCTATTCTAGGAGATGGAGTAAAGGCGCGCGCACTTGTCACATGGTTGACACAGGTGGTGTTGTAGAGATGGAGGAGGAAAACTCTTCTGTCTTCAAAAAACCAAGAATTTTAAGCATAGAAGAAGAGTACTCTCAAAGAGAAACCAATGAAAAAGTTTAACTGATTTAGGTTCCAGTAAATCTAGTTCAAGTAAGAAAGGCAAAACTGCTAGTGCTGTGGCAGAGTGGTTCAATGTGCAAAGCAAGATTGAGGCAGAGGATGCAACAGCTGAATTCTTCTTTGCCAATGGAATATCATTTAATGTCACCTGCTCCCCTTCGTACAAAGAGATGATAAAGAAAGTCATTGCTGCTGGTCCATCATTTTAGACCCCTGGTTACAATAAATTGAGGACAACATTGTTAGATAGAGGGGTCACAAACATGAAAGCGGTGATGGAAAGCCTTAAAAAATCGTGGGTTGAATATGGGCGTTCAATTGTCATGGATGGTTGGACAAATATTCAACAAAGGCCTTTGTTGAACGTCGTTGTCACCTCTCCAACTGGACCATATTTCTTAAGGGAAATTGATTGTATCAGAAAGATGAAGGATGCAACCTTCCAGTATGAGGTATTAAAAGATGCAATTGAGGAAATTGATCCTACAAACGTAGTTCAATTTATCACAGATGCTGCACCAGTTTGTAGGTCTGCAGGGTTGATGATTCAAAGCAGGTACAGCATCTATTTTGGACTCCTTGTTGTGTGAATGCTTTAAATAATGCACTCAAAGACATTGGTAAAATTTCTTGGATCACTCGCATTATTTTGGATGCAAGAGGTGCAAATGTTCATTTTCAACCACCATGCCTCTCTAGCTATTTATAGAATTTATGCAAGAAAGGAGTTCTTGAAACCAACAGATACAAGGTATGCCACCTACTACCTCCCTCTTGACCGCATGCTAGAGGTGCAACATACACTAAAGGCCACGGTTATAAGTTCTGAGTGGTCTGCATGGGGGGGGGGAATCCAAAACAGATTAGGGAAATAAAGTAAGGCAGTTGGTGTTGAATGATGATTGTTGGGTCGATGTGAAATACATTGTCTCATTCACTACTCCAATAATGGAGCTAATAAGGTATGTAGATTCAGATTCCCCTTGCCTTGGGGAAATATATGAGTTAATTGATAGCATGATTGGAAAGATCAAGTCCATCATTCGTCAAAGGGAGCCCTCTTTGGGGTTATTTAATGAACTCCAAAGGTTGATTGAAAAGAGATGGAACAGGTTAAACACACCTCTTCATATGGCTGCTTATGCTCTTAATCCAAAGTGGAATGTGGAGAGGGAAGGTAGAGTTCCACCAATAGATGATCCTAAAGTGAAACAAGGATTTATTGAAGCCATAGAAAAGATGTATTCATTAGAACAAGCAACCATAGTTCGAGAATAGTTTCTTGATTTTGCTTTGCTCAGTAGCCCCACTTTCTCTAGAGCTGCAAAGAAAGATTTGTTGGGTATGGCACAAAGAATTCCTAGTGGATAGTGGAGGATGTATGGGGACGAAGTACCAGAAATACGCACTCTTGCTATGCGTTTACTATCTCAGGTTGCTAGTTCTTCAACTACAGAAAGTAATTGGTCTACATTTAGTTTTATCCATTCTATTAAGAGGAACAGGCTTACCTCTAAATGAGCGAAGAAACTAGTTTATGTGCACAACAGTCTTTGCCTTCTTACAAGGAAGACTCCAAAGTATTTACAGGGACCTGCAACACAGTGGGATGTAGATCCTGAGGATGCTTCACAGATTGATGATGATGATGATGGGTCATCTATCCAGATAGGATTGGTTAACGTAGCATTACATGACACTGAGCTGCATTTGCAAAGCATTGATGATGATGGGAGAGAAGATAGTAAGGCTCAAGCATTTTCAGATAGACTTGATGTAGAAGATATGAATCTCCGAGTAGCTTCAACCTTCATGTTACTATGGAATCTAGATATTGACTCATACTTCCTTTTTTTTGTCTTGAGACAATTTGATTTTCTATTTGGCAACTACACTAGTGACTATTTTATTTTTAAATTTAAATTTTTGTCATTTTGGTTCTTGGACTATAGTCTATGACTATAATTTATGAATTTATAATCCATGGTTTTCTACTTCTAGACTCTTAATTTGAGATTTATATTTAACTTTTAATGAATTGTTCATGTTTACATTTTTATTAAATTTTAGTACTATTTATTTTTAAACTTTAGCTGCTATTTAAATTTTGAAATTATTCATCATGCATCAATGATCATAGAATGGTTATGTAGATATTAGACAGTAGTAGATTGTAGGTTGTAAGTTGTATCAAACTAATAGTACTTCTTAAGTTATGCAATGATGACGAAATTTGTTTTTGTGATGCACAATTCTCAATGATGATTAGATACTATTAATATTAGTCTTCAGATTTATCATTTTAGTATTTTATTTATTTTGATTCATGTTTAATTTTATTTTAATTTTAATTTTTTAATAAATAATAAATAGTTGCCGCACTTGCCATCCCCAACCCGTCGTCCCCTGAAAATTTGGTGGTGCATTCTAGCCGTCCTGGAAACTCGTCCCCCCATCCCCACAGCCAATGCAACATAGGGTTAAGATCATCATCAGTTGCTAAACTCCCTCCCCTTAACCTAGGCTGGGTCCACTTGGCCTCGTGTGGTCCCATTTCTTATCAAAGACAATTCATCATGGACAACTCGGGAATCCAAGTTTTGCAAGGATTTTAGGAATTGAGAAACTTCTTTACAAGTCATAATCCCTTAACCCAGCCCTTAAATCCTCACCTCCTTCTCCTAGAAAACCTTGTACCTTGCTTAGCAAGCAAGCAAGCAAGCTCCATTCTTAATCTTATTCTAGGGAAATGATCATTGAGGTCATTGCACATCTACTTGTTGATTCATCCTTCATAAGTGGCTTCCTATATACTGGGTCTCCTCCCATCGGTGAAAGTCTGTAAAGAGTAGGGAGCCTTAGTTGTGGTGACAGTGGGCTAAGTCTCCATCGTTGCCCTTGATCTAGCAGTTGCCCTTTTAGGAGTCCCTTTTAGGTCTCCTACTAGTTTGAGTAGTAACAGGACCAACCGAACAAGTTCTAGCGTTTGCTGCCATGGCCAAGAGAAAAGGAAAATTTGGGAAAAAGAAGAAGATCGATATGTCAAAGATTGAATGGTATGGCTGTTAGGAATATGGGGACTACAAGAGAAATTGTCCTAAACTCAAGAAGGACAATAATAAAAGAAATGAAAGAATTGAAGCCCATATCACTAAAGAAATAAAAGAACCCGATGAGAAGAAATCCATGAAAGAAGGGATAGATCTTCACTATTAAAGTCTCTATAGCAAGAAAAAGTAGGAGGTGAAAAGATCTCTACTATGGTTAAAGTTACTATTAGATGAAAAACACTGTTAGCATGCATAATATTAGGAGATAACATCATATTAGAAGCATACGATTGAAGCAAGAGCTCATGACATCCTTATAGAAGCTTGAAAGACAGCTGAAGTAGAAGTCTACATGGATGTAGCAATCATCATAGAAAATAAGTAGCTCTTGGTAACCTCATTGAAAGCTTAAGTATTACTTATGGGTAGAAGAAAGACATCTAGCATAAAATTCATCATATATCATCATCATTAGGAAGGAGCATTTGCAGGATGAAGATAATCAAGATCCTCTGTTGGAATCTTCATTAGAATGTTCATCTCTCTTGGAAGAAGCAAGTGTCTCGCTAATCATTTCACCTTGTGTGGAATCCATTGTTTAGAAGGATGATGGTATGGTGACAAAGGAGTGCAACATGTCAAGATGGTTGAAGTACTTTCAATCAAGGAAAGGAAGCTGTCGAAGGAAGTCTAGATGACCAAAAGGAGAAAAGAGGTATGCATATATTTGATAGATTAAGTCATGTCATCATATAGTTGTAGAAAGCATGGGTAAATGCTCTACCTCATGAGCATGATAAAAAATAATCTCTTCCTTTGAAAAGATACATGAAGGCATGATTCACATATTGACAAGATGAAATCAACATAATATGTCGTCATATGGAATATGAGGTGGTTGACAAAGATGAAGGAACTATGGATGGAAGTTCCTCGGGAGCAATATGTGAAGAAATAAAGAAGAGATCGTGAAATATGAAATTATGGTCACATAAGAAAATGAAATCAACATCCGATGACAAGAAGAACTGATTATGATATCTCCATAGAAAGGATATGAAGACTTTGATAAAGTCTGTAAAGAAAAGAGACCCTTGACATTGAAAGACTTGGAGGCCCTTGACATTGAAAGACTTGGAGATATATTTATGTGCAGGATGTTGATGTTGGATGAAGCAGATGTCATGATGAAAGTGTGGAAATTTCTGAATCTTTACACTTTATGCATAAATTATTTACTGTTAATCTGGTTATGCTCCTCCTACTTAGACAAG
The DNA here is from genome assembly GCA_034641835.2 of Pinus albicaulis. Lineage (NCBI taxonomy): Eukaryota > Viridiplantae > Streptophyta > Pinopsida > Pinales > Pinaceae > Pinus > Pinus albicaulis. The sequence continues at coordinate 396,235,800 of CM076581.1, forward strand.
TTATTAACTGAATAAATTCAAGTTAAAATCGAAGCAAAACACATAACAAATCTCCACCAATCCAGATCTAGAACAAGTTCACGCACACATAGACAAAGTGACACAGTTATTTCTGGACAAATAGTCCCCGGAAAAACCCAATGCGGGAAAATAGGTCTTTTGGCTGCTGGAGGGTTTTATTATTAAGAATTTTCTGAATACAACAAGCCTGGGTTCTAGATCTGGAAAACCTGATAGAGAAATAATAGATCTACAACTCACTGGCTGATCTAGGGCCAAAATAATGATTGATCCACCCTCAAACGGGATTTACAGAATTCAGCCAAAATTAGGGCCTAGAAACCCCAGCGCTGCCTCTGAAGCCTCTGCGTCAGCCTTTGAAGCCCCTCTGAACCTCAGCGCTGCCTCGGAAAGCGCTGCATTACCCCAGATTGGGTGACACAGTCCCTACGCTGCCCCTTAGGGTCTCTGCGTAACCCCCAAGGGTTTCCTGTAGCAATTTACGCTGTCCTTGAGGGACTGCGCAGCACTTGCGTAGCACAAGTTGCTGCCCTCTTGCTTCTCTGTGCTGCCTCTCTGAGCTAATCTCTGCCTCTTGCTGATTCTAGACCCTAGGATCAGATCATCCCCTTGGCCTAAATTCCCCTCTCTGCAGCTGAAACATTTCTGGGTATTCTTAGCAAACCGGCCCAAGAATCTCAGCTTAGTTTCAGTGCTCTGCCTCTGTGTGTCTTTACAAATGACCCCAACCCTTTCCTTTATACTTTTCTCGTTGGAAAACCAACGACCATGATTAGATCTTGAATCAATGGCTAAGATTAAAAGAAAGTTTGATCCGTGTGACTTAGACAATTTCATCACATGTTTAATTAAATTCACTTTAATTATTTAAGTTCCTTAAGTTTTAACTTAGGAAATACATTAAAATAATTAATTAATTTAATATCTCCTAAACTGGACGAAATTTCCCAAATCCATTACTGGGTCTTGTAGATCAAGTGTACTCTAGTCCTTCCTCAAAATTTGGGAGCTAGAGAACAACTGATGCTACCCCAAATACACAAAATCTCAACAGAAAGGCCATCAGAAAAGGTAACTTTGATTTGATGTTCATTTTTTCTTTTTGAACAACATTTGGATGGGTTAATACAGAGCTACCGAAAGAGAGTTGTAGATGTCACCTACAACCAACACTCATGTGGTTGGATGAAAGATCCTAAAGGAAACATGGCCGGGAAAAGGTAGCTGTATGAAGAAAATCCAGATGTGGATTGGGAGATAAATTTCTAATGAAAAGAAGGATGACATTACTATTGGTTCAATCCTATGGTTCTTTGAAAGAAAGTGATGGGTTGCCGATGCCCTACGGAGAAAAACTTGGAAGATGAAGGCTCCATAATGATAAAGATGAAATTCATGACATCTAAAGGAGGAGCTCCACAAGCAGGTGAAGGTACCATGATCTCCACCAAAGAGCAGAGAGCTGCTGGAAACAATTCCCTAGTTAAGAGGGAGCTTGGATATGAGGGAGCTTGGGTACAATCCTTTTATAGGAATGGGTATATCCTCCCTGGTTGAGAGGGAAATATAGACACATGATTCTTGTCTTCACTCTGTGCAGAAAGAATGGAGGATTGGGTAAGAATTGGCATCCGGTACTCTTTGAGGATGAGGTAGAGCTTCCAAGATGAGAGTAGTCGAAGAGGAAATTCCTTGAGGATGTGGTATTCCAAGATAGGAATTGTCCTAGAAGGACATACCCTGTGAACACTCGGCTGGGGTATGTGCCTTGAGAGACAACGATGATGGTGTCTATTAGTCATTGCTCTCGCTAACATTGTGCTTTGATCTTATGGAGAGATAGAGCTGCTAGTCAAGGCCTTGCTATGTGACAATGTCGGTTAGTATGATGCAAAGATATGGCTTACCAATCCAACTCTTCTTATGAGAATTCTTCAGATTGAGAATGTCCAAGTAACTTGTATGGATTATGAATACCTCCCTAGTTAAGAGGGAGTGTTGAAATATGTAACTAGGTTCGGTCTTCATAATCACATATGTAATCACAATTTTATGTATTTAATGTAAAGAGAAAAATAAAATTATTAGTGTTGTTCTTAAGGCATGGGTTTCATGCTCAAGGGAAATTTAATTTTAGGTCAAGCACCCATAGTGTGCTTCTAGGGCTTGTCATTTAGTTTTCAAGTCAATTAAGACCCATTCGGGCATGTTACATATTGTAAAGAAAATTTATTTGAGTTAAAAATAGAGTCAAAGTCCCTGCAAGACCTTGTCAAACAAGTAGCAACGAGTCGGCCTACATGAAGGGACAAGTCAGCCTAAAGATAGCAATTCGTACCCTTCAAAAGGCTATATATAAGAAAGAACTCGACCTCATTTGGAGCATTCTCAAGCAATTTTGATCCCCCAAGATAGAAGCCGGAAAAGGACGAAAAAGAAGAAGAGCAAGATCGAAGTTTTGGGCCTCTCTCTCTCTCTTGTGTTAGGGTTTCTACAGTGGTTGGGCGAATCAAAGTGTTTAAAAGTTGTTGGGCAAGATGAAATGTTGGAAAGTAGTTGGGCAAGTCGAAGCGTTGGAAAGTTGCTGGGCAAGTTGAAGCGTTGGAAAGTTGCTGGAGTCAAATTTGTAGAAGAAATTGTTGGGTCAAAGTTGCAAAAGAAACTGTTGGGTCAAAGTTCTAGAAGAAACTGTTGGGTCGAAGTTCCAGAAGAAATTGCTGGGGTCGAAATTGCTGGAAAGAAAGCTCATCAAGGAGAAAGGTTGACTTAGTCTTGGAGGGGTCTTTGTCAAGGGTCTTAGGTCTTGGAATTTGTCAATTGTAGATTCTATAAGAAGAGAAGAATTATTATGGGTTTTCCTCTCAAGTGGAGAGGTTTTGGCTGTGCCTGATCACCTACATCCTGTGTCCTCTTGTCTCATTGTTCTTTATGGTTTGGTAGCCATTTGATGGTAAGAACATTAAATATAATCAAGAGAAAGAAGAAGCTAATCAAGTTAAATAAAAATACATCACAAGCTGTTATTAAAGAGAAATCACCTAATCTAGCTGCCCTAGATTTTTCAACACCACCAAGAGCGCTGCTGGTTGAGCTTCGGTTCTCATCAGAATTTCTCTGACATTGCAAATCTGCAAGTTGGCTTCGAATCACATCAAGCTCATCTTCAAGCTGGTTCACCTTGGTTTGGAGATTTTGCAATTCCTCGGTCAAGAAGAGGATATTAGCGGACTGCTGGCAACCTGTTGACGAAGCTCTTTGTTTTCATTATGATTGTTGACGGGAGGGTGAAGGCAGATGTTACAATGGCTGGAGCAGCCAAATGGGGAGGAGGGAATGTCTTTGCTTTCCATAAGGAGCAAAATCCCAGAACTGCAAAGTGCCACCAAATGAGAGCCAAACATGTCTGGAAGGGAAGGAGAGGTTTGGGCAGGGGAGGCACCTTGCATGGGAAGGCCTAGGGTAGCACGACACCAGAAAAGAGACCCATAGGGATTGAGAGAGGGGGCAGTCAAACTGATATGACAGTTCAAAACAGAGATGAAGGCACCAATTGAGAAATACCTCTGGAGAGCTTGCAGATTTAGGGAAGCTGAGACAGAGCCAACGAAGAATTCCCCTGCATACGACCATCTCTGACCACTGAGAAGGCTGTTTTAAATGCATAGGGTGACAAAGAGGCCCCAAGATCGAAAGTGGAAATGACAACACCTGCAATCAAAGCTTCTAATTGGACGTCCAATGAAATGCGAGTAGCCTCTGATGTGCTTGAAGGGAAATTATTCCTTGACTTGTGGGATTGAAGGAGGAATCAAAGCCAAAAGAGGTCAAGAGAATTCCCTACTTGTGCGTAAGAAATGAGATGAGCCGAACAACCTTCCAACCGCCGAGCAGGAGGCCCCCTAGCTTGGAAAAGCTCTGAGCCTCTGAGAAAATATAGGAGCGATACACCTACCAACTAGTAGATAGACGTTCACTAACAGAAAATAGTGGAAAGCTTTAGGCTTTAACTAACAGAAAAATTAATAAATGAAAAATGAAAAAATAGTGACCAACATAGAGTACTGATAGTTAACTACAAAGTTGAATTTTGACTGGTTTAACCAGTGTTGAATAAGCAACAATTTGATTAGGTTTAACTGGTATTTGACTTGTATTATTGGCATAGATTTCTAGACAAAATTCTGATTTGTAAACCTTGCTCAAAGACAATTTCTCTTCAAGAAAAGATTGTTGGGTTTTTTCCCAAGGTTGGGTTTCCTATGGTAAAAATATTGTCTATTGTGCATGGCTGTCTTTCTGTGATCTCTCCTGTTTCCACTGCATTTTTTGTTGAGATTATTCAGTGATATCATTGGCATGAGAAAAATTGTTTGAGAATCATTATTAGTTCAGAAAATTGTATTCTACTGCACTTGCTATAGAATTTCAACACCAAAAAGCATATCTTCCATAGAAGATCTTATTGAAGAATTTCTTAGATTTAAGGGACCAAGATCTAGTTACTTGGTGGTAATATTAATTTTTGTATGTAGTGGAAAACAAGAAAAGAAATCACACAGTGCACAGATATTTCTGCCCTTTTAGATCAGTTCATTGTTCAAAATTATCTTAAGAACTTACAAGAGCTCCCTTATAGGGAAAATGGCGCTGAGAATTAATCAAATGAACAACAAATCTGAAAATTATAGTTTTCATGGAAATCGAGGCAACCTGCTGTCATGACCATACAAAATATGTATGAAGATACATAATCCATATGGACAGTGGTACGGGCTGCTATGGTGGGCTGTATGGTATCTCTTTTCGTTGCTGCTAACTGGATGCCAGTCCTTGCTGAAATACTGCTGAAAATCCTTGCCAATGGCTGAAAATCAGATCTCTGATTTCCTCCTTCACTCACGTAACTTGTGAAATGAATGTTTAGTGTGTCTTTTCCCTCATAACTTTTACATGAGCCAAAAACCTAATCTTCTATGGTTGAGATCTAACCGTGAGATCAATGCCTCTCTGTTATTTAGATTATTAAGTGACCCTCTTTAGTCACTTTATTAATTAAAAATCACTTTAATAAAATAATGTTCACTTTATTAATTAATTAATAAAGTGAGCTTCTGAAAAAACATAGGATACTTTTAATGACAATTTCCATAAGTAGACACCCTCATGAAAATACTTGTCCGAGCTACAAACACTAATGGTGCACGACTATACCTCCTAATTAGAGCTGACATCACCTTCCTTTTTGCTGTTTATGCATACCTAACAACCATAGAAACAAGTTTCCTAGGAAAGTCCTAGTCTCTATTGGAAAACCTTTGTTCTTTTGTTTTTGAAAATTATTGGAAGATCTTTTCCAGGGTTGCTATATGACATTGAATACCCTTTCATTGCATATAATCCAAACCCTAACTTATAGCAACCTCACTCTTGGTTTAGGTATAGAGTACATGAACCCTAGTATTGAGAATCTAGGCAATCTTAGGCCTTTCCGATACTTATCCATCATAATAGATCTTTATTCCTTAGCTTAAGCCATAGTATCAGATGTTTCGATGTTGAAAAAGTCTTGATAAAATCAACGACTCACAATTTTTTTGAAGATTTTTTGGATTTGAAAAACTTCCGATTTTATCATAAAAGTCACGATTTTTTCCCGAGTCAATGGAAAAAATCATGGGTTGTTTCCGAGGTGAGTTAAATTAGATTTTGATGTTTTTTTTGGGTTATTTTGCATGCCCAACGACACATTTTGAGCTCTGAGGAAAAGCAAAGGGTTTTTAGGTACTGCGGAGGAGGAGAAAAGCAAGTTTTTTCAAGTGGTGATTGATTTTTCTCCATTGTTCAATGAGTTCTCTCTAGCAACTGTGAGCTTGCATGTATGGGTAGCAATTTCACCCATTTTTTTCCTTTTTTTTTTCTAGTTTCTATGGGGGTTTCAATGACCCTTTTTTTCTCATGAAATTGTTGGGGAGATAGGAGTGTTTTTTCAACAATACACGTTTCCTTCGGTTGAGAGGGTTTCCCAACAATGCCCAACTTCCTTGAGTGAAAAGGGCTTTCCTTTCTCAATTTTTTTTGGGACTGTAGGGGATCTATAGTGAGGTAAACTACTAAATTTTAGATTTGTTTTTTTTTTCAAATTCTTAATATTTTTGAATCTTCATTCCAATTTTTAAAAATGTTAGTTTTTAATTTTTTCAATTTTTTTTGTTCCCTGGGTTCAAACTCTAATCATTACATTGAGGACAAAATGCTGAGGCATTTGGACCCTATGTGGGAATATGGTGAACCCAAGGGGGAGTTCAATGGACAAATTTTGAATTGCAAGTTGTGTGGGAAGATATGCCAGTGGGCATCAACTAATTGAATTACCATATGGGGCAAATTATGGGACAAAATATCGAAATTTTCCCAAATGGAAGTCTAGACATCATTTGTAAGGCCATCAAATCACTGCAAGATAAACATGAAGTCAAAGATAACAGGGAAATTGTGAGAAGTCAAATTGCAAGGGGAGGAGTCAGGGCAAGTGAGAGTGCTTCTTTAGCATTACCTTCCACATCCACAGTGCTTAACCCCTCAACTACCTCATCATTTTTTGGTCCTAGAACCACATTTGGTGCACAACCTTCTTTAAGTGTCGACACTTAAAAAAGAAGAAGGAAGAAGAAGCTAACAAGCTGGTGGGATGTGAAGACCATGTTTCTTTCACTAGAGTGGTGTGCTTTATCTTTTAGTAGCAAACTAGAGGGAAAGGCCATAAGCAGACTAGTTTCATATAAAGGGAGCTTTTGGGTAGGAATGGGGAAGGTGTATGCCATTTCCGAACCTTTGGTAAGGGTTCTTCAGTTCGTTGATTGAAATAATCTAGCAATGGGCTACTTGTATGTGACCATGGATAGAGCCAAAGTAGCCATCCATGTCTATTATGAGAATAAGGAGTGTTGTCGCACAAAATGTCTAGGCACCGTGACAACGGCTCAGATCGGGGGCTGTCACCCTGATCCCCAATCTCTCTATCTAAGCTGTCTCCTTGCAAGCTAAGGGAGGTAGACCCTAACAAAATGAAGGAAAAGAACTGGTTGAAAATCAACCAATTCAGGAGACACGGCTAGATAATCAAAAACTTGTTTAGATTTATGAGATTTTACAAATCCAATTAGATTCAGAAGTTTAAAACCAGTGCCTTATGGAGTCAAAATATCCCGTTATAAAATTAAAGTCAAGTATCCGATATGTAACTGCTGCTATGAAAAATAGATTTACCACAATGATATTCAATAAAACACACCACACCTATGCATTAAAATACCTTGAACCCACAGCAATGTTATCATGAGATGACCATCAAATTTAAATGCCAGATATTAGCAATATTTCTGAATTTATGATGTTCTAAGTAATCCCAATTCAGAAATTAAAAAAATTCCTATAGTCAAACTTTAGATAAAAAATTAAAAGGTCACTTGACTATGAATTTTTTTTTTGAGAATTTTCTAAAGTTGAGATTTTAGAAATTTTTGGGCTTTTTAAATTTTATTTATTTATTTCTAAAATATATCTAAAATCTAAAGTTAAAGCCTAAAAATAAAACAAAAAGGTAAATTTTTATTTTATTTTATTTTATTATATTTTTTATATATATTTTTTAATTTCTAAAACTAAAAAATAAATAAAACTAAAGCTAAAGTAAAATTAAAATCTAAAAAATCTAAAAATTAAAAAATCTAAAAAATAAAAAATAAAAACTAAAGCCTAGCAAAACTTAAAGTCCAAATCAATTAAAATCTACAAATCTAAAAGTTAAAACTAAACTGAAGCAGATTCAAATTAAAACTAAGATCTAAAAAATTAAACTAAGATTTAACAAACTAAAACCATATCAAAATAAAAAAATCAAAAGTCTAACATTAAAAAAATTAAAACCAAACAACAAAAAAAATGAATCGCATAACACAAAATTCGTTTTTGTTTGTTTGTTTGTGTGCAGGTCAGAGAATGTCCGTACGAAGCCGTATGGACATACAGACGACAGGTAGAGGATTGAGTGCAGATCGATTAAAGCTGTACGGACGGTAGGAAGAGCTGAGATGCAGATTGATGATGACCGTACGAATGATGGGCAGCAGAGGGAAAATAACGCAGAGAAAAATAATAGCTGGATAGTGTACGGACGATAGAGCAGGACAGAGATCGATGGGCAGTGTTGGGGAGAGAAATGGACGGTGAGCAGCGCAGAAGAAAAATTGAAGGATGCAGAGGAGGATGAGGGCCAACATAGGTGATATGGCAGCCAACGAAAAATGAAAGGCTAGCTGATGCAAAGCGTACAGATGGAAGCTAGCAGCAAAAATAGACAGCAGACAAGCAGCAAAATAATGGGCAGCGTTTTAGAAGAGGAGAAATGAAAGATGAGAGCTTGTAGATCACGCACAGACGGAGATAAATGATTGACAATTTTTTTGAATAATTCTTCCTCACCCAGCAACGAAATTTTGCCAATATAACTCAGATCTTCAAAATATGAATTTAAATGCACCTGAGATTTATTCTTTGTAATGAAATGACCCTCAGATCTGCCAGCAAAAACAATTTTGAGGCCAGATTTTACGCTCTGGGGATTAGATCTGGCTCAGATCTTAAAAAAATTTCTGAGAATCTGCCTGCAAACCTGTAAAAACCAGAATAGATCCAAAACTATGCACAAAAAATAAATAAACCCTTACACCCTAGAGAATATTTGCAAATTTACAATGCTAATTTACAGATTAGAGGCCCTCTTGGCCAGATTTAAATCGTTTTTGCACAATTAATAAGATAAAAATTTAAGAGAGGCACAAGCCCCAGAAGACCTTGTAAAAACACAATTTCGTAAGATAGCTTTGGGAATTAGGTAACAATGAGTTTTTTCAGATTTACGAAATCTGAGAGTCGGCTGGTCTAACTGAAGACTTCTCCAAAGGCTCAAACCTTAAAAATGATCCCTGCACACTTAGATCTGAATTTTAGATTGATAGAGATTTAAGAAAATAAACATTGAGACCTTTCAGAAAAATAGATAATTAGTCTTTCCGTCAAATAAAAAATGTCATTTTAGAAACCCAGAAAACAGCACAAGATACCTGTATGCAGATTAATCCATAAAGGCCATCAACCATAAAAATGCCAAATAAAGTAGCAGAGTTTAGAGACAAATTGCCACATAGATCTGGAAAATGAACACCAAAGTTTGTAACCCCAAAGTTTTTATGCTTTATTCATCAAAAAAAATCCAAGAGCTTCCAAGAACAAGTGCATGATTCAAAGATCGGATCCAAATGTCATACCAAGACCTCTAATTTATAAGACAAAATCTCCAACGACTAGTTCAGTTGATCCATGTCAAAGTAATCTCGACCATCGAAAAGATTTGATCATCTTTTAATCTGGACCGTCGAAATTATAATTTTGAGGAAATTCGAATTTATCATTTAATTTATTTTTAATTAACTCAAAAATAATATTTTTGAGTTAATTAAGTCAAAATTTTGATTTTGACTTAACCACCTAGGCCCAATGGTCCAAAATTTCTTGAAATTCTCAATATTCCCTTGGCCTGGGACCTTTAAAAATTCATTTTTTAAGGACCAACGAATTTTGCCTTTGAAGAATTTTAACTCATTTAAGACTTAAAATTAATTAAATTTCTGGCTTAGGATTTTTAATTAATTTGGCCAGAAAATTTAATTAATTCACTGAGAGGGGATTTAATTATTTTTTCCAACCCTATTTACATAAGATAAATACATTTAGACACATGAAGGGTGAATACCCATTCGTATAGACCCTCAAAAAGCTACTCAATTCTGCGACTCAAAACATGATCTAGTAGACCAAGTAGCTTGTAATAAAATAATCTAGCCAACTAGTTAGGATTATTCCCAAACTACTTTTACAAAGACTCGATAGAAAACACTAGGACTCACTTAGCATCTTGATGACAAAATCCACCCTAGCTTTGGGGTGAGGCTGGAGGGGAAAACTATGCCAATCACTTGTGTCGAAAAACACAAGTAAATCAGTGAGACAAAAAACCTTCTAGGATAGAAATCGTCACCAACATACTAGGCTTACTTAGATTGTTACATACATGATGGTCTTACTTAGATCATTTACATCATAAACATGCAGAATGGGTTTACATCATTTATAAAAATGTCGGCTGCTGATGGAATCTGAATGGCGCGAACACGTCGAACATGATAAATCCCATTTGAAAAAATCATGTATCACAGATAACGTTGATAAAGTGAACACAAGGAGGATGAGGTTTGAGAACTTAACAATTGATGGTGGAGGTATTTTGATGATATGGTACAAATACCTTCATTGCCTAACATTCAGGCTGGCAGTAGGATTCTGTCTTTAACTGCATTTCTGATTCTATAGGATTTTAGATTGATGTTGAAGATGATGATTTCCCAAAAGTTGAGAGACAGTGCCTGAGCAGACAAGGAGATATTAAAGAAATGGATATATAGGTTGACAGTGGCATTAGTTTTTAGGTATGGCTAATAAAGTTAGGATGACCAAAATGCTGTGAATTGATCAATTTTGTTTAAAATTTCACGAATCTTCATAATTTACTTCAAGTTTCAAATTTCATTTTTATTTTTATTTTTTATGTTTCACTTATTTGTTTTAATTTTTAGATGCTTGGTGGACAAGCTATGGTGGAAGAGTGCCCCATCTTCAAAATTTTGCCATTCAAGTGCTCAACCAAACATGTAGTTCCTCCATATGCAAACACAATTGGAGTGTATTTGACAAAATACACACCAAAAGGAGCAACAATTTAAAAAAAATTGATTCAAATTTTGAATTCATTATAAATTGTTTAATGTTCCAAAATAGGAAAAATAGTGCTAATACAGAAAATCATAAATTTACACCATGGAAATTCAAAACATTGCAGTAAATATTAAGAACAAATTGAAACATGGAAGCAACCGAGCCATTTTATTATGGAAATGGGCAAGAATACAAATATATAGAAGAAATGCACCTGGGCTTGCGTTTTTGGCAAGCGGAACAAAGCCAAAATGAAACAACAATACCCAAAATTCTCGCTGATGCTCGCGCCGTCCTGAATCGCACTCAGCCGCTCGCAATGGAATAGCCGATTCCAGGATATCGTACGGTACTCGAAAATTCTCCAAAATTAATCCCTAACTCCTCAAGCCAATCCAACCAAAACCCATAAATGGTTTGGCCTGATCATGACCCTCCAAAAATGACCTCCAATAGATCCTACGCTCCCCAGTAGTTGTTGAAGCACGTTTTCTACAAAATCACTAGAAAAATACTCCACAACTCTCCAAGAATGCAACAAATAACTCCTCTGACACTTCCCTTATCTCTCCCGGCATACAATGGCTCAAATGACTAAGGCATTACTCACATGTGCGGCCAACCTTCCTCCTCTGCGATGGCCCAGTGACTGCCACACAACTCCTAAAATATGCTATCAATCTCAGCCTCCAAAACTCACCCAATAGCTTAGCAAGCTAATGAGCCTTTTCCTCCAAATATTCTCCCGGCAACCAACCTTTGGAATCAAGTAGCAATAGACACACAAGAAATACAATTGCGTCGTCCAGAAATACACACTATTGGGTCGGCTAAATGCAAATTCTGAAGATAACTTGATGAAACTCCCTCGAATGACAATGGATAAATCAATCTAGGGTGACACTCGAAATCCCTCGAAGAATGGGTGAATTCTCCGCTTGGAAAACTCGTTCTAAACAACAAGTGACCCAACTAAGCAGCTCGAGCAATAGATATGTTGAAATTTGGTTACCAGAGGACAGGTGGTTCCTTAAGGCTTTGATATTTGGCCTAGGGAAAAGTGTCCAAAAGAATTTACTTTTTCTCCTACAGTGACTTTATAAAGTTATAAAGTCAAATCTAATTTAAAAGTGACTTTAAGTGATAAAGTTACTAAAGTCTAATTTTAAAGTGACTTTAATAAAGTCAATGTAAAATTAGAAAGGAAAAGTGACTTTGGAAATAAATGACTAAGTGGGTCTTTATTAAAGTGGGGTGAATTAAAAAAATAGAAAGTGAGATTTAAATGAGCATTTAATCTCAGCCCTAGATCTAAAGCTATATTAGCCATTAGATTTAGGGATTCCCCAAAAGTCACTTAAGGTTAGGTTAAAGGAGGAAAAGGAGGGAAAAGGTCATTCATTCTTTCATGAGCAGATTGAGAGAGGAGGAGAGAAAGCTAAGGAGAAATTTCTGAGCAGTGAAGAGGAGGAGGACAACTGATAGAGACTTCAGCAAAATCTGTACAACAACAAAGAGGCACGGTTCCCAATGCAGAAATCTGTACAACAGGTGGTTGGCACATTTTTCGAGGGAGGCACAGTTTTCGAGGAAGACCATACAACAGCTTCAACATTAATTTCTGGGCAGATTTTGGGCATGAAAATCGAAGAGAGAGACTGCTGGTTGGTGGCACGAATTTCGAGAAATTCGTATAGCAGCTGTACAACAACTTCGGCACAGATTCGAGGCAAAGGAGCACGAAAATCGAGGAGGGTCCACTGTCTATTTCGTACAGTGCGTACAGCAGTACAACTGTACAGTTGGGCACAAAAATCGAGAAAGCCATCTCAGCATTTAATGCTGTCATAAATGCTATAAATTTTCTGTTTTGAGTTTTTCCTGTTTTGCACATTTTCCAAGGTGGAGTAGATGCATGCAAATCGAGATAAGTACATTTATTAAGTTGCTGGAATTTTTGCTGTAATTTCTGCCTCACTGTAAAAAGCATTTTCAGAAATAAGGAGCTTTCGAACTGGTTTTCCCCAAGAGTTGTAAGGGGTTTTTCCAGGGTCATCTTGACAAAAAATCAGCGTGTCTAAATGTTCTGTGTGGCTGATTTATTTTGCTGATTTTTATTTCTGCAATTTCCAGCATTGTGAAAATTTCCAGAATTTGTGTTTTCAGAAAATATTTATTTTTCAGCGTGTTGAGTGTAAGGCTATGGGAATGGGCATTTAACTATATGGATAAATAAGGTGAAACTGAAAACCGGGGTGGGAAACAGAAATTTCTACATGGTATCAGAGCTATTTTGCTGAAAAGGCAGTTTGGGACAACGAGAAGAAAAAATTACAGCAAGCTGATTTTTCACTCAGAAATTACAGCAAGTTGATTTTTCACACAGAAAATTTTATCTTTACTACAGCAGTGTTATTTTCAGCTTATTTAGGACAGCAAGCATGTCTTTGGGCTTGAGGGTGGAGGATAGGTTGGATGGGCATAGTAACTACAGTGTTTGGAAGGAGAGAATGCGGAGTATCTTTGAGGAGGCAGAAGTCTGGGATGTCATGGTGCATATCGCACAACACCCTGTTAATGTGCCTACTGATGTTGTTCAGTTGGCAACTTATAATAAAAAGAATAACAAGGGTAAGAGACTGATTCTAGATGGAATCATAGACCATTGCATTCCTCATGTGAGAGGAAAGAGAAATGCTTATGAGATGTGGACAGCATTGACCAATCTCTACTAGAGTACCAATGATAACAGAAAAATGGTCCTAAGAGAGAAGCTGAAGACCATTCAGATGGGTAACACTGATAGTGCGGCTGGATATCTCACAAAGATTACTAATGTGAGAGATGAGTTGGCAGCAGTTGGAGAGGTCATTCCACCCACTGAGTTGGTGTGGATTGCAGTGAATGGCCTCCCCAGTTCATGGCTGAACTTTGCTGATGGGGTTTGTGCACGTGAGACCCTTCCCACTTGGGAGAGGTTCTGGGATGATTGCATACAGACAGAAATCAGGAAGAGCCAGCTTGGGGCAGCCAATCTAGTTGAGCAGGATGCGGATGGGTGATCGTTGCGGAGGCAAGAAAGGCAAGGGAAAGAAGCAAGCTTCCACAAGCAGTGGTGGGGGCAAAGGCAAAGGTAAAGGTAAACAGGGGAACACGCAGAAGGACTATTCCAAGGTGAAGTGTTGGAATTGTCAGAGGATGGGACACTATGTAGTTGTGTGTCCGAAGAAGAAGAAGAAGAAGAAGAAGGGGAAGAACCAGAACATGGCAGCATCAGCAGAGGTAGAGGACTTTACGGATCGTTTTGACTGGGAGTTTGGGTTCATTGCTTGTGAGCCCACTAGTGCAGGATCACCTGCCATGGAGTGGAGTGTAAAAACTCTGGTAAACTTGAATAAGTATATATTATTATTGATAAAAGATGAGATAAGAGATATGAGATATGATTACAATGGGGAATCACCGGGGCTTTAAATATAGCCTCATGGTGTCCCTTGGTGAAGAGGCATGATCTTTGGTCATGCCCTTTCACTTAATAAAACCTAAGATAACTATATCTAACTAATAATTAATAAAATATACATATCATTGCCCCTCTCTTAAAGATGCTTTGTCCTCAAAGCATATGTAACGATGGACAATGTTGACGAATGCCTGGGTTTCTTGAGCGGTGGGCTCTTGCTTCCCACATTTTAAAAAGATCGTGAAGCATCTTCTCGAGCTCCATCCGTTGGTGATGTGGATAGCGACAAGATTTGATATTGACAGGGTCGAGTCCTTTCTTGACTTCTATTGTATGTTCATGTTCCTTATTAGGAGGTATTTTTATTGGCAGGTCTTGGAAGACTTTTTCGTGTTTCCTAACTATTCCTTGTTCTTCTGGTGTTTTTTTGTGATTTCTCTTTAGATTTAGAGGTAAGTTACCAACAATTATCGTTCATGCAACTTCTCCTCATCATCAAATGCTTCCTTCTTAACAACCATATTTGCGTCAACATCGAAGGCCTCAACAGCGTCTGGCACTGTATCAGTGGCTTCGAATGTGTTTGTCTCTTCACATTTTTCTTTCATTTCTGGGGATGAAACATTTTGTTATTTATAAGCAACTGTATTTTCATGGATTCTTTCATTTTCAACGGCTATGTCTGTTGTTGCATCTGTGATAGCAGTCATGTTAAATTCTTTATGTGGCTCCTTCACCAACATTGTTTCTTTTTCTGCCATTGGATTTTCATTTATATAAAAGTTCTCAATAACTTCTGTTGTTGCATTACTGGCTTTATAAGTGGATTGAGTTGCATTTTCTTCTCTTGGTTTCTCAGCTCTATAACTTTCATGGTTGATTTCAGAGTCTTTGCTTCTAGGTATTTCAACACTATAGTTTTCATGTGAGCTGATTTCCAATTCAACCTCATTTAATTGCTTTTTTTCAAACATGTTATATTCATGATGATGATCTGAATTAGCTGAATTATTCAGTTGACGTTTTTCCATTAGATCTAACTTGTCCATAATGGCATAAAATGTTTGCATTACCTTGTTAAGATTCTCCTTGGCCTCCATACGTTTTAGCCATATTTCCTTTTCTATCTGATCGTCCATCGTCATTGATGAAGACATACTCCTCATACTCTTTGTAATTAGGGCTTATCCCCTTTTCCTTAAGAGCTTTGACCCCAAAGCTGTATTTTTTTGACAATTTTCTTCACTTAAGATTTATCTTCTTTGGCATATGTCATTCACCACTAGTACCTTCTCTTGTAATGTTGTCTTTGAAAATTGGATTTTTTAATTAATTAATTAATTAATTAATATTTAATTAATTTTTTTTAAAAATAATAATAATAATAATAATAATTTTTATTATTATTATATTATTTGAATTATATATATATACGGGGAAATTTTTTTTTGTTAATTTTGAAAAGTCACGTTGTTTTGAAAAGGGTGAATGGGTTTTAATACCATGGGCAATTACCATGGGCTCCAAAACCACGAGCAATTACTCTTCCTTATTTCTTTTTACTTTGTCTTCACATGTACGTATATGTACTTCTTTATATATATATCTCTTTTTACTTTTTCTTTTTTCTTTTGGAACTATTTTCTTTTAAATATTTTTTTTTCCTTTTTAATTTATTTCCCCCTTTATGTTAACTTTCCTTCTCTCTTTTATTTTATTAATGTATATATTTCTTCCTTCTTCTTTTTTAAAAAACAAATGTTGCTACCCACAAGCACTTGGTTTTTAAAAAAATCTGCAATTTTGGAATTTTCTTGTAATTCCTTAATTCTGGGTGATCACACAGATCCCGAAGAGCGATGGCTCCGATACCAATGGAGTGTAAAACTCTGGTAAACTTGAATAAGTATATATTATTATTGATAAAAGACGAGAGATATGAGATATGATTACAATGGGGAATCACCGAGGCTTTAAATATAGCCTCATGGTGTCCCTTGGTGAAGAGGCATGATCTTTGGTCATGCCCTTTCACTTAATAAAACCTAAGATAACTATATCTAACTAATAATTAATAAAATATACATATCATGGAGGTAGAGAGGGAGTGCGCATTTCCCTCCACTAGCGGAGCATTTTCAGGTGTCTGGTATGTTGACAGTGGGGCTTCATGTCATATGACAGGAGTCCGTGAGTACTTCTCAGAGCTTTCAGAGAGTGGCACTGATATAGAGGTAGTACTTGGAGATGACAGTGTTGTTAGAGCAGTCGGTGTGGGGACATTGACATTTAATAGGGAACTCAAACCTCCTTGAAGGTGTCAGATGTTCTATATGTGCCAGGGATGAGGAAGAACCTCATATCCGTCTCAGCATTGGAGGACAGAGGGTATGAGATATTGTTCAGGAGAGGACAGGTGCTGATATATCCCAGGAGCACTCCAGCTGATTCAGCTAGAGTGATAGGTGTACGACATGCAAAGGTGTACAAGTTTGCATTTCAGCCCCTTTTGGCATTGAGCTATAGTATCGGCAGCAGAGCTAGCAGTTCAGAGCTATGTGAGATTTGGCACCGTAGGATGGGGCACATGTATCATGGAGCCTTGAGGACATTGCGGGAGATCACTACAGGTGTGCCAGATTTCAGTACTGATCACTTTGATACTTGCAGAGGATGTGCGATGGGCAAGTTTGCCAAATCCCCTTTTCCCAGCAATGACAACAGAGCGACTGGGATACTTGATTTGATTCATTCCGATGTGAGCGGTCAAATGTCTCATGTTTCCTTGAGTGGATATGAGTATTATGTTTTATTCATTGATGATCACTCCAGGAGGACTTGGATTTATTTCTTGAAGACCAAGAGTGAGTTCTTCAAGCGGTTTCAGGAGTTTAGAGCTCTTGTGGAGACACAGACAGGTCGGAAGATCAAGTCCCTGAGGTCGGACAATGGAGGTGAGTACACCCTTGGAGAGTTTGTTGATTATTGTGTGGAGGTAGGCATTAGGAGGGAGTTCACTGTTCCTTACAACCCCCAACAGAACGGGGTTGCGGAGAGGAAGAACAGATCCATCAGAGGGGCTGCCAAAGCCATGCTACATGATTAGGGGTTACCATTGTTTTTGTGGGCAGAAGCCTGCAACATTGTTGTATATTTGCAGAACAGGAGTCTGCATCGTGCCTTGGGGCATGTGACTTCGGAGGAGGCTTTTTCTGGGAAGAAGCCTGATATTGGTCATCTTCGTATCTTTGGGTGTATTGCATACTCCTACGTACCCAAGGAGAAGAGGACCAAACTAGTGCCCACCGCAGAGAAGGGTGTCTTTGTGGGCTACAGTGAGACCTCAAAGGCCTTTCGGATTTATATTCCCGCACAGAGGAGAGTTGTTGTCAGGCGGGATGTGAGTTCGAGGAGGATAGGGCCTTCAGGGGGTCACGAGAGTTAGAGTATCTGGATCAGCCAGACCCTCAGGAGCAGTTGAGTTAGTTGTAGGGATCCAGTGGGCAGGGATCAGGAGGATCTGGAGGTACATTGATTACGGTGTCAAGTCCGTCAGTGAGCAGTGGCTCACAGAGTCAGAGGGGTGGTGTTTCGGGCAGCATGCAGAGCAGTCTACAGAATAGTTCACTAGGGAGTCCACTGACGGACAGTTCACACAGTACTTCAGCATCTACAGGTTCAGGTGCAGGCAGGAGGACAACAGACAGATAGTCAGGAGTTCAGGCTCCTGATGATGATGAGGAGGAGTTTCATTCTCCAGTGGGAGAAGTGTGCTCAGGGAAGAGGAAGCCCAAGTGGCTTCAGGATACCTTGAGAGAGGCCACATCTGTTGCTGGGCCTAAGAAGTCGGTCAGAGAGAGCAGACCACCTGAGAGGTTTTGTAGCTACATGGCAATGGCTGCCAACATCTTAGACTCTGAGCCTTCTAGCTATGAGGAGGCAGCTAGCCAGCAGGTCTGGAGAGAGGCCATGCAGGAGGAGTATTCTTCTATCATGAAGAATGATGTTTGGGAGGTGGTGTCGAGGCCTGAGGGCAAATCCGTGGTTACTTCCAGATGGCTTTACAAGGTAAAGCATGCTGCAGATGGCAGCATTGAGAAATTCAAAGCGAGGTTTGTGGCTAGAGGGTTCTCCTAGGTAGAGGGAGTTGATTATGAGGAGACCTTCACTCCCGTGGCTCGATATACTTCGATCCGCTCCATTATATCGATAGCAGCAGAGATGGGTTGGAAGATCCACCAGATGGATGTGAAGACCGCATTTCTCAATGGCTTCATACAGGAGGAAGTGTACATTGAGCAGCCACAGGGCTTTGAGGTGCATGGGAAGGAGTCCCATGTGTGCAGACTGAAGAAGGCCCTTTATGGCCTGAAGCAAGCTCCCAGAGCTTGGTACTCCAGGATAGATACATACTTGCAAGAGATGGGTTTCACAAAGAGTGAGGCAGATCCGAACCTTTACTATATTGTGATAGGTGAGGAGCCTCTCATTCTGGTGCTGTATGTGGATGACTTGGTCATTACGGGTGCAGAGAGACTCATAGAGCATTGCAAGAGAGATCTTGTGGCGGAGTTTGAGATGAAGGACATCGGCTTGATGCATTACTTTTTGGGTTTGGAGGTGTGGCAGGAGGAGGGGCATTTCTTCCTGGGACAGGGGAAGTATATTGTGGACATCCTTGGCAGATTCCACATGGAGGATTGTAGACCCATGTCGACATCGATGATCACCAACTGGAAGAAGCTTCATGCTTCGGATTCCGAGTTGGTGGATCCCACATTGTACAGACAACTGATTGGTTCTTTGATGTATTTGGTCAACACTAGACCAGATATTTGTTTTGCAGTCAACACGATGAGTCAGTTTATGTGTGAGCCTAGGAAGGTTCACTGGGTGGTTGCAAAACACATTTTGTGGTACTTGCAGGGGACAGTGGATTATGGTCTGGACTACAGGCAGGGGGATGGAGTGAGATTGGCAGGTTACACTGATTCTGATTGGGCAGGTTGTGCTTTTGATAGGAAGAGCACTTCAGGGTGCTGTTTTGGGTTGGGTTCGGCAGTTGTGTCATGGTTCAGCCGAAAGCAGCAGTCAGTAGCATTGAGTTCAGCGGAAGCAGAGTATATGGCAGCCAGTCTAGCTAGTTGTGAGGCCATCCGGCTTCGCAAGATGTTGTTTGGCTTATTTGGTCAGCCGTTGAGACCTTCAGTGATTTACTGTGATAATCAGAGTTGCATTAAACTCACAGAGAATCCAGTGTTTCATGACAGGTCAAAGCATATCGGGATCAAATATCATTTCATCAGAGACTATGTTCAGAAAGGAGCTGTGAAGCTTGAGTATATTCCCACTGATGAGCAGGTTGCAGATATTCTTACCAAAGCCTTACCATGGGGCAAGCATGTTTTCTTCAGAGACAAGATGGGTGTGGTGAGGAACACCTTCCTCGGTAAGAGGGAGTGTTGAAATTTGGTACCGGAGGACAGGTGGTTCCCTAAGGCTTTGATCTTTGGCCTAGGGAAAAGTGTCCAAAAGAATTTAATTTTCTCCTAAAGTGACTTTATAAAGTTATAAAGTCAAATCTAATTTAAAAGTGACTTTAAGTGATAAAGTTACTAAAGTCTAATTTTAAAGTGACTTTTATAAAGTCAATGTAAAATTAGAAAGGAAAAGTGACTTTGGAAATAAATGACTAAGTGGGTTTTTATAAAAGTGGGGTGAATTAAAAAATAGAAAGTGAGATTTAAATGAGCATTTAATCTCAGCCCTAGATCTAAAGCTATCTCAGCCATTAGATTTAGGGATTTCCCAAAAGTCACTTAGGGTTAGGTTAAAGGAGGAAAAAGAGGGAAAAGGTCATTCATTCTTTCATGAGCAGATTGAGAGAGGAGGAGAGAAAGCTAAGGAGAAATTTCTGAGCAGTGAAGAGAAGGAGGACAGTTGATAGAGACTTCAGCAAAATCCGTACAACAACAAAAAGGCACGGTTCCCAAGGCAGAAATCCGTACAGCAGGTAGTTGGCACATTTTTCGACGGAGAGGCACAGTTTTTGAGGAAGACGGTACAACAACTTTAACATTAATTTCTGGGCAGATTCTAGGCATGAAAATCGAGGAGAGACTGTTGGTTGGTGGCATGAATTTTGAGAAATCCGTACAGTAGCCGTATAGCATCTTCGGCACAGATTTCGAGGTAAAGGAGCACGGAAATCGAGGAGGAGGGTTTGTTGTCTATTCCGTATAGCAGCATGGCCATACAGCTGGGCACAAAAATCTAGAAAGCCATTTCAGCATTTAATGCTGTCATAAATGCTGTAAATTTTCTGTTTTGAGTTTTTCCTGTTTTGCATGTTTTCCAAGGCGAGGTAGATGCACGGAAATCGAGAAAGTACATTTATTAAGTTGCTGGAATTTCTGCCTCACTGTAAAAAGCATTTTCAGAAATATGAAGGAGCTTTCGAACGGTTTTCCCCAAGAGTTGTAGGGGGGTTTTCTAGGGTCATCTTGACAAAAAATCAGTGTGTCTAAATGTTCTATGTAGCTGATTTATTTTGCTGATTTTTATTTCTGCAATTTCCAGCATTGTGAAAATTTTCAGAATTTGTGTTTTCAGAAAATATTTATTTTTTCAGCTTGTTGAATGTAAGGCTATGGGAATGGGCATTTAACTATATGGAGAAATAAGGTGAAACTAAAAACCGTGGTGGGAAACTGAAATTTCTACAAGATATAAAATCGATAAGCCAAGAATGCCAAATGAAGTGAACTTCCTTCCTTTTATAACCTTCGTTGAGCCTTCTTCCCGCCTTTTTCCTCCATACGCTGTTCCCACTCATGCTTTTCAAACCAGTTATTGAGGGTGTGCGTATTTTATGTGTGGGTGGTCCCCATTCATCACCAACAAAATAACATAACATAATGTTGACTAACCTTTAACTCCTAAGTCTTCTAATGAAAAATCAAATGGGCCCCGACATCACCAAAATTGGCCCTCAAGACATAAAATAAATCCCGTGATAAAATAATTTAGGAAGGGACTTTACAAATTCTAATTTATTCTTTTTAATATATAAATTTTTAATTATTGATTTATAATTTATGACCCTCATATAGGTTGGAGTCCTAGCGCCTTAAATGACATGGTCTATGTCTACTAGAATCTCTAATTGTGGGTGAGGCAACTTTAGAAAACCCTTGACATGGATGCCATCTCATTGGATTATATTGACACCACTGCTGCATAGAGGGTTGAGACAGAAAGGTTTGTCGTGGAATCAATCCCTAATTGGTCAAAGGAGGAGGAACCAAGGGAGAGAGAGGTAGAGTAGGAGGAAGAGCAGGAGGTGGAGGAGGAGGTGACACCATCTAGCATGGTCACTTGTAGAGGGAAACAAAGGCTACCTCCTATTTCTTCTTCTAGAGGATGGCAAAGTCCAATTCCATCTTGAAGGCTTTCTTCTTTTAGAGGATGCCAGAGTCTAATTCCATCCCGAAGGCCTTCTTCTTCTAGAGGAAAAACCATTACCTTTTTCCGTAAAAGGTGTAGAGGAACTCACTAGTTGATGTACCTAATCTGATTATAGATGACTGATAATGATGGGATACATTTAACTATATTTTTGGTTGATACTTTGACTCTTAACTTTGAGTCAGGACTCGGGATTTAGGACATGATTCACTATTGATATATGATGTAGCAGTAGACTTCTTATACATTTTATATATTAGTTTTTTCTTTTTCATATTTATGTGGCAATGTATTTATCTGATGTTGTGGATAATTTAGATGCTAAAAAAATGAAAAATGAATATTTTTGTATTTTTAAAAATTTGCCAATGTTTTGCTGTTTTTACCAATTTTTTCAACATTGATTAGAATATCCTTTAGGTGATCTAGTGATGCCTTCCTTGTGGTTAATACCACTAAAGAGTAGGAGAAAGGTTGCTGAGGTGACATTGGCAACCCTTTCTCTTGTTGCCATAAGGTCTGGCTCTGCTCATGAGGCTTTGCACCAGGCCTGCTAGATTTTGTGGCAACAGATCCATACTTATGTGACTGTTTAACAGTTCTCCATATTTTTTGTATTTTCCTTTTTATAGTTCTGGATCCTTTTCTTCTTTCATTCCATGTTTATCATTTCTGACTTTTCTTCTTTATGACATTAATCAGCTTAGTTTTCTACCAGATATGTAGTTTTTTGCTCCATAATGCATATTCCAGTAACAAAATCTTTGTCTCCATAGAAAATCATGGGATTAGCAGTTTGAATCTTGCTTCTCGAGGGACAATTAGTTTTGCTAAGAGATAATACTCTGTAGTATGAATAGGGACACTGAATTGAAAGTGTTTGACTAGAAAATAAGTTCAGTAAGTAGAACTTTCAAATCATCTAAAATGTCGAGGAAGATCAGGGAAATGACCATAGACATGGTAATGACGAGTGATGTTTTTTTACCACTTAAATTGAATGATTTCGAATTGAGGCAATCATTTTGCTTGATGGACAATGAGTTTTCTTAGATGATAAATATCTGCCGAATAGATAGAGAAATAGGAATTTGATGAAATGTAGAATAGAAAAAATAAGCTGAATAAACTGACCAGTGAGAATGAAACTAGTTAGGTGGGTAAAAAAGAGAAATAATTAATTAACATAGAGTCTAGACATTGCTGGTAAAATAATGCTTCATAACACTAGAAACAGTAACAATCCATAAACCCCACAAGGGAAAACCGCTCGAGAGTCAAAAGTAACTAACAAAACAGTGTCAAAAGATTATAGTCTGCCTTAGGGGACCGTGCAAAAGTAACTAACAAAACAGTGTCAAAAGATTATAGTCTGCCTTAGGGGACCGTGCTCGTGACTATGTGGCATCACAAAAATCAGGAATTTGGTTCTTTGCATTTTTAATGTAAGAATCATGTCAATTTAAATCCTCAATGGAATTCAATCTACTGAGGCATTATGCTCAGATTGGCCATGAGGGAACTTGATATGACAGAGACTTCTTGCTTGGAATTTCTAAGGAATTGAAAATGAGAACTGGTCTATCTAATTGATAATGAAAATGGCTTTAGTAGGAGACTGAAAATGACATGGGAAGGAAAAACTGAAGTACATGTAACATAGCCTTATCTATTATTTATCAAAAATAAGGTTTCTGATAGGCATAATCATTGATACTTAGATATAGATATGAATGTATATCCCAATAATAATGAGAACATTCCACTATAAAGGTTTATATTATGGGATATGCCACTCTGATGTTAAGACTCAAGAGTAGTATTTCTTCGCGAATCGCAATCCATTGTCATCTGTGTGGTAGCTTTAAATCTTGGTGACCATGCCACTCTGTGGGGGGCAAGGTTATATTAGGCATTTCAGTGACCCTTTTTATTTGTGTGGTAGTTTTAAATCTTATGTGTCCATGCCACTGTATTGGGGCTAGGGATTTAGCTTGTTTTATATAATCACAGTTCAAATGTTTTGGATCTTTTGAGTTAATCAGATGTGTTGAACTGGAGTCTTAGTTTTTAGATATTTCCATCATGAAAAAATATTTGGTAATATCAAAGACAAAGTTAAGACAGTTAATAATGGCATGTAAAATGAATTATAATATGCAAGCTAGCAAAACAAATTGTGTTGGACCGTAAAGAAACTAAGAATACAATTCTGATTATGTAATTTATATTGGCATCCATCATAGTTTTTTTTCTCAAAAATTCTTTATTTGTGTAGATACTTGATCTTTATGCTGCGGTGGAAGAGTTGCATAGCTACAGTTCACAGGAAATAAAGAAATTGTTGGAAGATTCTCATAATCTGACATTGTGCTTGATTACTCAGAAAGGCTCTTTGATAAAGGTGTGACTACCTCTCATTTTTTCATTATGTGGACATCCGAAGTTGACCAAATAGATCTAAATAATATGCACATTGTTGCATGTAGGTTGATATGGAAAAGGTAGCTTGGCAGCTACCTTTGCATCTTTTAGCTGTTCTTGTATCTTCAAATGGTGTTGAGTTACGCCTCCAATACTTGCTATGTGCTGTTCGACTTTTGCATACTCTCAGTGATTTAGCGCCCCAGCATGTCAAACTTGAGCAGGTTATGGCCATTTCGATTTTCTTATAGTGTGATAAAAGTTAATCTTATCATTTTTGAAATATTGCTGGGGTGATACATGCTTATTTGAAATGTTGGCTCAAAGAAATTTTATGTTCTTTATTAGCATCATATTAGAGAAACTTTTGATGTTAGTAGAAAATGAACATGGGAAACATAGGTATGAATGTTAGCCCTGTTGGAAAGTGTAACTAGGTTCGGTCTTCATATTGACTATGTAATTATGTATTTATGTAATGAAGAAGACAAAGATAATAAAATGTATTTTTGAGCTTGCTTCATGGATTTCATGAGCAAGGATTTTATTATAGGTCAAAGGTTTCTTCTTGATGTCTTTTAGGATTTGTCATCTTGTCATAAATGTAACAATTAAGAGTCATGTAGATGAAGAGTCAAGTAAATGAAGTATGCCTCAAAGACCTTGTCAAAGTAGCTCGACAAAATGGCTCAAGAATGGTACAAAACACTACTGCTCAGATCATAATAATACGTGATGCAATAACCCTTCAAGTCGGCCTATATGTCGGCCTAGAAGAAGGTCTGTCCAGTCACTATGGAAGGACATGTCTGCGGGTTTTTTTTGGGAAGAAACCTCGGACAAGTCTGAGATCACTTCGATCATTTGTCTGCAATAAAATGCGAGAATAGGACTGCGGTTTTATGCATAGAAAAGAGACAGATCAGCAAAGAAGGAATTTTGGATATCTATGTGGTTATCGAACAAGTTTGTAATTACAGTGCGGATCTCAGGAATTTGCACTATCATCTCTGCAATCTCAGCGAAGGACAAGGACGGTTTCAAGGGTCAATACTATTCAGTTCAGGGCTATCGTCAGGTGGAACAAGGTGCTGGAAGGAGGCTGAAGAGAGAAGTCACTTGGTAAGCTAAAGAAGGAGATTATTGAAGGCCTAGGTAACTGTGTTGAGGACTGTTAAATAGAGACCGAGTTTCTCTAGGTAACAAGTGCAGAACAGTGCAGAAAGAAGGAAGAAGACAGTTAGAGACCGAGCTCTCTAGTCCTAGTGAAGAAAGGTGCAGGGCGGTGCAGAAAAGAAGGATCAGCCTAAGGAGTCAAGAAAGAAGCAGTGACAGGGTCTTGGAGGCATACAAGGGTCAAGGGTCTGTGTCATAGTCGTGGTACTTGTCAACTGAAAGTCTATAAGAAGAATTTTTTGTGGGTTTTCCTCTCCAAGAGGGAGAGGTTTTGGCCCTGGCTCGAAGATCCCAATTTCGTGTCTTTTGTTTTTGGTAATTAACTTGATGAAAGACATAATAAGCTTAAGAAGAGAAGACATAAGTAAAAGAAGTAAGCTCACAAGTAATTATCAAGTAGAGAATTTGAATTAAACCTAGCCCTACCTAATTCTCAACATGGTTTCAGAGCTAAGGCGCTGAAGACAAGGTCTACTTGACAAGGAGACACTCAAGGAAGCAAGAATCAAAGTCTAAGTCAAAGTCTACATTGAAAAGTCAAATCAGTTTGCAAGAAAGATTCTCAAGCCATTTCAAGAAGACCTTCAATCTCATTCAAAGAATATACTCATCAAGGAGATAATCTTTGCCATCAAAGATTTATGATATTGAAGATATTGTTGGAAGACACATCATCAAGCACAATCCAACATTATCCAACATCTTTGAAGATATCATCATTCTGAAGACATCCTTTATCATTAAGGATCCAAGGTCACCTACGTTGGAGAATTCGATCTAAGGAGGAGTCGTTGCCATCATCATCATCATCAAGGAAGCTGATAGAAGGAAGAAATCAATCTACACAAGTAAGTATCTCTATGACCTCATCTAAATCTGTCAAAATGACTTGTTGCAAAGAGAGCAACAAATTGGTTGGATCATCAAACCTTAGTGCATGGAAGAAAATGACAGATTTGAATCTAATCGAAGATGAAGTTATGGGCTACATCAAAGGATCTACAACTCAACCCTCAAAAGAAGATGCTCCAGCTCATGCCATGTACATGAAAGGAGAAATCAGAGCCCAGAGGATTCTTATAGAATCCATTAAGGACTCACTCATACCCTATGTATCAAAACTAGAAACTGTAAAATAAATGTATGATAAATTGGTGGAGCTATTCTCCGTGAGTATTGCAGGAGAAGTAATCTCTCTGAGACAAGAACTATACAATATGAAATTGTCAAGAGAGGAAGGAATCACTCCATATTTTATGAGGATTTATGAAATACGAGACCAGCTACAGGAATTGGGAGAAGTAATGTTTGATAGTGAGATGTCTATAGTGGTGCTGAATGCCCTACTAGAAGAATGGGGAAACTTCACTCCAAGCTTATACGGGAAGAAAGTAGCAACACCATTCCAGGATCTATGGTTTCTATGTAAAATAGAGGAAACAAGATTGAAAGCCAAAATTGATACATGATCAAGTGAAGGGAATCAAGCCTTTGCAGCGATGTCCAGGAAGATAGGAAGATTCAGTAAATTTAGTCCTCAGAATAAAAGGAGAAATATGGACAAGGTATGATGTTTTGGATGTAATGAACTTGGGCATTATAAAAGGGATTGTCCTAAATCTGGAAAGGACAAGAGGAAAAAGGAAGAAGCCCATGTCATAGAAGAAAGGGAAGAACCCGATGCAATGAAATCTAAGAAAGAAGAAGCGAAAGATCTCTACTATGATTGAGATCATATTCCTCTCTAAGTGATTTCTGTCGGTTGTAAAATAGTATGTTAGGAAGCTTTGTACATTAATGGCATCATGATAGAATCGTGGAAGGAGCACTTGTCATAGGAAGATGTCCGCAATACAACTATGAAAGAAGTAGCTCCTGGAAACCTCACTGATAACAACCTTAATGGAAGGAAGTCATCGAGATCAAGGGTCATCATTCAATAATCAATATGGAAATAGGTGTTGACACTTTCTAATGGAGTCCTCTTTGGATTCACTAGTTAGAAAGAAAGCAAAAGGTTTCATTGGGAATTCTATCTTGCATAATTCCGGGATTAGGATATGATGACATATTGATGAAACAGGTCAAGGGGATGAAGTTCTTCATTCTAAGAAAATTGCTGCAAAATGTCTCAAATGGATAAGATAAGGTACATATATGCTAACACTGGATGCTATGAAGTCATGTCATATGGTTGCAGATGATGGATTTCTATATTTAGAAGTATTATCAAAGAAAGGAGGATCTCTTCCGGTACACAGGACGTCATGAAATCAACATAATATGTCCTCACATGGAATATGAGGTGGTTGTATACAAACAAGGAACTGGATACTAGAAGTTCCTGGGAATGAAGTTGCATGGAGAAAGAAAGGAAAAGATCATGAAGTGCAACCATGTCAAGAGGCAGTCATCATTCAGAAGCCAAAAAGATGTGACTAGGAAATCTCCTGGGAAGATACGTAGACTCTGATAAAAGTCTAGTAAAGAAGAAGACCCTTGACAATACATATCTTTAGGAGATGTGTCAATATGAATAAAGGATGCTGATGTCTACAAGATGTCATGATGAAAGATCATCACTAAGGTAACTTTTGATTTAAAAGTTCATATATATAATTAAATAATATCTAATGAGCTTATGTAGGGCTACCAAAGGGAAGCATATATCTTTCACAAGTTGATTACCATATGGCAGGATGAAAGATCCTTGAAAGAAGTATGGTTTGAAGGAAAGAAGCATGGCATGAAGCTAGAGCAGATGAGAAGACTAAAGGATCATTTTCTGATAGAAGACATGACTCTTGGATGAAAGTGATGGATGATCTGTGCCCTATGAAGAGATTCCAAAGATGAAGACTCCTCAACTATGAAGAAATTCATGACATTGAAGAAAGGAGTTCTTCATGAGCAACTGGGTGTTTTCATCATTGCTGCTGCAGGTACCTGATTAGGAGGGAGCCTGGTAATAAGTTTCTTACTTGGAAGAAACTTGGTAATTCCTAAGCCCAGAGGGAACTTAGGAACATTCCTTGTATAGGAATGAGTACATTCCTTTGTGGAATATGTACTCCCTAGTTGAGAGGGAGAGATAGACACGTCATTCTGGTCTTCACCTGGGAAGATAGAATGGAGGATTGGGTAATCATCTGGCATCCAATACTTTTTAGGGGATGTATTAGGGCATCTAAGATAAGAGTAGTTGTGGAAGGACCGATATTATTTGAGGACTGGGAATCCAAGATAAGAATAGTCCTGGTGGACATATCCTTAGTGAACCCAGGTGGGATATGATCCAAGAGAGACAATGATGTAGGTGTCTATTCATCATTGGTCTCACCAGCATTGGAGCTCAAAGATCTCGTGGAGAGATGGAGTTGTTAGTTAAGGCCTTGCACTAGGACAATGCTAGTTGATATGATGCTATACAGATGCGATTACCAATCCGATTCTTCTTATGAGATTCTTTAGATTGAAAGTATCCATGTACCATTATGAATACCTCCCTAGTTAAGAGGGAGTGTTGGAAAGTGTAATTAGGTTCGATCTTCATATTGACTATGTAATTATGTATTTATGGAATGAAGAAAACAAAGATAATAAAATTTAATTTTGAGCTTGCTTCATGGGTTTCATGAGTAAGGATTTTATTATAGGTCAAAGACTTCTTCTTGATGTTTTTTTTAGGATTTGTCATCTTGTCATAAATGTATTAATTAAGAGTCATGTATATGAAGAGTCGAAGAGTCAAGTTAATGAAGTATGCCTCAAAGGCCTTGTCAAAGTAGCTCGACAAAATGGCTCAAGAATGGTACAAAACACTACTGCTCAGATCATAATAATACGTGATGCAATAACCCTTAAAGTTGTGGGAAAGTGTAATTAGGTTTGGTCTTCATATTGACTATGTAATTATGTATTTATGTAATGAAGAAGACAAAGATAATAAAATGTATTTTTGTTATGTTTGCTTCATGGGTTTCATGAGGAAGGTTTTTATTATAGGTCAAAAGACTTCTTCTTGATGTCTTTTAGGGATTTTTCATCTTGTCATAAATGTACTAATTAAGAGTCATGTATACAAAGAGTCAAGACAATGAAGTATGACTCAAGACCTTGTCAATAAAGCTTGAAGACATAACTCAATATGTTGCTCAAAGATCAGCGTTGGAATACTCCTCTAGACAGCCTACAAGTCGGCCTATAAATAGTGATCAAGTTGGCTCCATAACTATATGACAGGTCGGCTTATTAACAGGCAGGGTCAGCTATATATACCCTTATATATGCTGCGCAAAAAGGACAGAAAAACTCAACCGGACAAGTTTGAGATTTGCGGAAAAAGGTGCAGGAACAACCTCAGTCATATATTACTGTATCAAGTGCGAGTTAGGACTGCTTTAAAGGAGATAGAAAAGCAAAGAAGGGACTGTGTTTAAGTATAGAGAACAAGTCTATAATTGTGGTGTGAGTCATAAACACAAAGGTACAGAGAAGTTCGAGAATTGCTTTCAGGATTGGTGATGTTCGGTGCAAGTATTGAAGGGTGCAAGCTGTAAAAGGAGTCTCATAGAATGTGAAAAAGGGAAGACTGTTGAAGGCATAAATAACTGAGCTAAGTATTGCTGAATAGAGATCTAAGTTATCTAAATAGGCAAGTGCAGATCAGTGCATAACGGAAGGTCGAAAGGTAAGACTGTGTATCAAGGTGCTAAAGTATATCTAGAAGACCGAGGCTAAAAGAAGATACTACAAGGTGTTGAAGAATCTCTAGGAGGACTAAAGGATTTCACTAAGAACCGAGTTTCTTAGTATTGGTATAGAACAGTGATGAAGGAAGGAACACCAAGAAGAAGTCAAGAAGAAAGCAGTGACAAGCTCGTGGAGGCATATATAGGTCAAGTGTCTGAGTCATGGTCATGGTACTTGTCAACTGAAAGTCTATAAGAAGAATTTCTTGTGAGTTTTCCTTTCCAAGAGGGAGAGGTTTTGGCCCTGTCTTGAAGTGCCTAAATTTGTGTCCCTTGTGTTTTGGTAATTGACTTGATGAAAGACATAATAAGATAAGAAGAGAAGACATAAGTAAAAGAAGCAAGATCACAAGTAATTATCAAGAAGAGAATTTGAATTAAACTTAGCCCTACCTAATTCTCAACACAATTTGGCTCAGAAGTCGGCCTATATGTCGACATAGAAGAAGGTCTATCTAGTCACTGTATAAGGACAGGTCTGTGGTTTTTTTTGGCAAGAAATCTTGGACAAGTTTGAGATCACTTCGATCATTTGTCTGCAATAAAATGCGAGAACAGGACTGCGGTTTTATGCATAGAAAAGGGACAGATCAACAAAGAAGGAATTTCGGATATCTTTGTGGTTATCGAACAAGTTTGTAATTACAGTGTGGATCTCAGGAATATGCACTATCATCTCTGCAATCTCAGCAAAGGACAAGGACGGTTTCAAGGGTCAATACTATTCAGTTCAGGGCTATCATCAAGTGGAACAAGGTGTCGGAAGGAGGTCGAAGAGAGAATTCACTTGGTAAGCTAAAGAAGGAGATTATTGAAGGCCTAGGTTACTGTGTTGAGGATTGTTAAATGGAGACCAAGTTTCTCTAGGTAACAAGTGCAGAAAGAAGGAAGAAGACAGTTAGAGACCGAGCTCTCTAGTCCTAGTGAAGAAAGGTGCAGGATGGTGCAAAAAAGAGATCAGCCTAAGGAGTCAAGGAAGAAGCAGTAACAAGGTCTTGGAGGCATACAAGGGTCAACGGTTTGTGTCATAGTCATGGTACTTGTCAACTGAAAGTCTATAAGAAGAATTTCTTATGGGTTTTCCTCTCCAAGTGGTAGAGGTTTTGGCCCTGGCTCAAAGAGCCTAATTTCGGGTCTCTTGTTTTTGGTAATTAACTTGATGAAAGACATAATAAGCTAAGAAGAGAAGACATAAGTAAAAGAAGTACGCTCACAAGTAATTATCAAGTAGAGAATTTGAATTAAACTCAGCCCTACGTAATTCTCAACAAGCCCCCATACTCCTAACTACCTGATTAATTCTACTAGAACCCTCTAAAATGATTTCCAACTATAAATCAATAATTAAAGAATTCTAAGATGATACCATAAACATGTATTCACATAATTCTATAAGAATCTAGAAATGAACACGAGAAAAAAATACAAGTGATGATAAATATATGTAATAAGGGATGAATTTGAGAGAAAACACCAACACCAAGAAGATTTGAGTGAATGTAGTGAAATGAATCTATATGCCCAAGGTGTTTGTTGGAGTATTAACCAATATTGAGAGGGGCGTGAATCAATATTGAGCACTTTTTACCATTTCAAATTATCATGTAAACATTAGCAATTGACAATACCATTCAACAATGCACAACATCACACATAGTACACGAGATTTTACGTGGAAACCCAAATGGGAGAAAACCACAAACGTTTTCAATATATGTCTTAAAGATTACATCAATGAGAAGCTCCAACTTCCAAGATTCTCCAACAACGACTGAAAGGAGGATCCAACCCCCTAGTTTTACCAGTTCCAATTGAAAGGATGTGGAAACACCCTGGTTTTACCAGCTCCAACTGGGGTATGCTCCAGCATCTTGCTAGCATCAATCTGCTGCCCTAGCACCACTTTGCCACCTTGAAGTGTTCTTAGGCTCCAACTTGAAGGAGATTTCAATCTTTGCCTTGCACCACCCTAAAGATAGAAGTTGAAAGAATAAGATAGATCACGCTGCTCACATTGATCAACCACTACACTCACTACACTAATCACTGTCCAACCATTGTTGTCAATAACCTTGTTGCACTGTCTCTACTTCTGTCCAATTGTCATAATACTGTCACAATATTGTTGTCAATGTCACTGCCGTCATTGCTATCGCCAACAAGATAACTCTCCTCAACACTGTACTTTTCACAGAAGCAAAATCACGTCACTGCTAGTTTTTGCTTACATGCACAATCCGATGTGCCATAGGTCTGTCCTGTGCCCTGTTATTGCTTGCCGCCTACACCTACCTACAGTTAGTGGGAAAAGCCTTCAACCCCACAGGTGTGGTTGGTGGCAAGGAACTCAGAGAAGGGGCTGTCACCTATTCCCAACTCTCTCCGTTTAAGCTATCTCCTAGGTTAGCTAAGGGGGGTGGTCCCTAAAGGAAAACTAAGTTAAAGATGTGAGATTTTTAGGAGAATTGATTAGAAGGAATTACTTATCAAAGATGACTCGATTCCAATATGTAAACAAGCATATAAGTAGATGAGCAATATTCAATGACTTGTTCAAAATATAGACCAGTGCTTTAAAGTAGATGACAAATGCTTGCTCAAAAATGAAATTCAAGATATAATGACAATAATCCCACAAAGGAAGTGTTAGACCAAGATTAACATATAAGCATTACTTGCAATAAATGAAAAAGTACTTGTAAGAAAGTGCTCAAGTAACAAAGGATAATGACATTCAATATTCATGAGCTAAATAATAACAAGTACATGAAATAGAAAAATTGCGAGTAAATCTGTGATGTGAAGGTGCTCTTGGTTTATTTTATTAGTAGAATTTTAAAACAATTTTCAGCTTAACTCCTGTCCCCAGAGCTCACCCTCGCCCGAAATCCGGATCTCACAGTGAGGAGTCCATAGGGGTGGAGGGTCCCTAATGTCTATACAACCAACTTAAGTTGGAGGTTAATTTTTAGAGATGCAAGTCTAGTATGCAAAGTGAAATGCCCAAATGATATGAAAGTGAGTTTGCAAGTGCGATGTAAAAGATGGAGATGATCTAATTAAATATGTTTCATATTTAGAACAATAACTGAAGTTGCCATAAATTGAAAGTGCTATGCTTCTTTACTTGTAGTATATTGTGAAACTTATCCAAATGAGAAATAGATCACAAAACGTAAGTAAGTGATGGAAAATGAGATTGCAAATTAGGAAATTTAAAGGTCTATGTGATCTAAGCAATTAATGAAATGAAAATACGAGTTACTCACATGCAACTAAATTAGATTAGCAAATGAAATGATGAATGCAAGTGATTTAGTTGAGAAAATAAAAAAAAGAAAGAAATTTAACCACTCAAGAAGATTTTCTCCCTCTAAATGAGTAGAGATACCATGGGAAAAACTTCCCAAGCTCCTTCAAGAAAAGTCAACTCTTTATTAATGAAAGTGAGGCCCTTTTATAGAAATGAGGGGATTTGGGAAGAGCTTACAATATGCGTTTTAAATTTGCTCTTTCCCAAAGTTACAAGTGTAAGATTTAAAATTTTTTTTTTGCTTGTGAGATGTTTACAAAGTAAAGGCTTAAAGCCTTGAGGTGAATGGCGGTTACAATTCCTCAAAAGAATGAGGCTTTAAAAGTAGAGGTGAAGTGATAATGCGGAACTTGGATTTGAGGTTCCAAATGGAAGATTGTTCCTTAGCTTATGCTTTAGCTCCCTTTCTTCAAACTTAGATTGCTTCCAAGAACACCTACAGGCAAACAAGCAAAAGAGTTAGCATGCAAAAGAAATATTGCTGAAATATGTGAGAGGAAATCACATGCATGCGAAGGAAAAAGTTAGAAACTCAATGCAAGTATAAAATACACTTTATATTACAACTTCCCTCACTAAGATCAGCTTGAAAGAGTTGATTTAGCGAGTGAGAATTAGGATTTAGATCCAACAACTTAGCCTCAAATGCTATATAAAATAGATATGTGCACAAATGAGAGAAGAAATATATGATTTTTTTTTAGAGATGGAATAGAAGCAAAGGGCTCATGAAACCCCCTTTTAGATAAATTTCTTGATGTCTTATGAGATTGTTGGCTTGAACAACTTGTGAGACCTTTGATATCCTTGGAGCTGACTTATTCCAACCGAAGAAGTCTTCACACTCCAATAGACTTGGCAACCTGTCCTTTGAACACACAAATTTCTGCAAACCAATTGTTAGTGCAAAAGAAACTTGGCATATAGAGGCCACGTTGAGCTTGTCATTTCATCGAAAATAACAAGCTACAACAAAAGCACAAAACATACCAAGTCCAAAGGAGATCTGAGATAGCTACAAATCTCCCCTCCCTAGACAATAGTGCCTTCAGGCAAATGCAAAGAAAAAACCAACTAGATTGCAATGTGAAGTAAATAAATAACAACATCAAATGAAACAAGTATACCTCATCAGCCAAAGAATGCACCACAAGAGAAGCTAGTAACCGCAAAGACTTTCCTTTATTCAGCTCAATAACAATTTCGGCATAGTAACAATAAGCACAAGCTTCAAAAAACCACGGTTACAATGAGAGCCCAAGGCTCATTTAAATAGGAAATTGGGAGCCAATCCCAATGATCAATCTATCACATAAGTGAGACATAATTTTCAGTCCCAGTCATAAGCTGAGTCTCCAAGTGGCAGTCACAAATCTTCAAACTGAAGTAACAAATTACCTCTGTTGGCCTGTGAATATCTTTAACTAGCAGCGTACTTCCTTGTTGACTGATGTGTATTGAATTGTTGATGCCATGTGTGTATTCAACTGCAGTAAGTGGGAGACAGACTCCCTTTAAACTCTACTTGTTACCTTAGTTAAATGCCACCGAGAATGTGCTAACTAACTGCTGCTACGTATAGGCTTGATGGCTGTCCCACTGTGTTGCATGTATGCTGTAGACTAGGACTGCTTATGATTTAATTGGCTGAGCAGCAATGCATGAGTTAAGTAGGAGACAAACTCTAGTCAGAACTGACATCTAATCCATAAAATTCGCGCCCACAATATGCCAAAATGTGCTGCGTATTAGCTGTAGCAGACTGCATGTAGGCTGATCTTACTATGCGTTGACTACTGTAGAACTGTCCCCCAAATCTGCGGTAATCTGAGCTCATAATTTGCTGCATATACATTGAAGACAGGAGTAGCAAAGTGTGGGACAAGTATATCCCATGTGGCAGTCTTGTCCCCCTTTTAATTTGCCACCAAAGTTGTAAGCAATACATGCCAAAAATCTGCTGTATGTTGCACTTTTGAATCCAAAGGGATATACGTATGACAAAGTGGGGGACAAGGTTTGCCATGTCACCTTTCTTGTCCCCCCTTAAAGTTAAAAAAAATTATTTAATGTTTTCCACCTTAATTCCCACTTCTAACTTTATGCTTTAAACTCTTCATATTTAGATCAAAGCTGAACCTTTACCATACTTTGCCTTATGAACTCAACGTGGAACTTTGACTTGGCACATTTGGCTTTGACTTGTATCTTATGTGGTGGGCCCCATGGCTGCCACATCACCTTTTGCTTCTCCACATAAATTCCACATCAAAATTTGACTTATTTTGACTTTAGAAAATTTTCTAAAATTTTTCCAATTTTTCATTTTTCTCATTTTTTCTCATTTTTTGCCACTGACATTAGGAAAATCGGCTTTTGAGGGATCATAAGTCATTTTTTGACCCCCAAAGTGGGTCCTAGGATAATGCTGGGTCTCTGAGGATGATTTTCAAGTAGTCACACGCCCCAGACATTTCCTAAGGCCACTTATTTACATCATTACATAGAAATTAATTAAAAAATCCCATTTTGCGGGAAATTTTTAATTATTAAAAAATTCTACTTAGACTTAGTCAAATTCCGTGAAATTTCAGAGATGACCTAGCATGGTAATATACATTGACTCTAGACACTAAGATGCGTTAGGGGCTCAACCTTCAAGCCGTCACCTCGGCTTTGGGGTAATGCAAAGAGTGAAAAAACCTAGAAAATTATTCGCTGCTAAAAAGAAGGAATAAGTAACCAAGTAAAAAAAACACTCCAAGGTGTACTCGCTTGCTGATTGAGTCCCGACATCCTAGGCCTGTTACATGGCTTTATTCATCATGCTAGTGACATTTATACAATATCC
Source organism: Pinus albicaulis (assembly GCA_034641835.2). Taxonomy (NCBI): domain Eukaryota; kingdom Viridiplantae; phylum Streptophyta; class Pinopsida; order Pinales; family Pinaceae; genus Pinus; species Pinus albicaulis. The sequence continues at coordinate 396,272,096 of CM076581.1, forward strand.
CCGAAGGGCTGCGGAATCTAAAGACTGAAGAAGAAAATGATGAGAAGAAGAAGTAGAGTTTAAAAACTCTGTTGAACATGATGATATCTGATGATATCTGCTGGCACAAGTGTCTTCTGGTTCATCCTTGGGCATGGAGTCTTCACATTATCATCAGGTGCCACTCCAGTGGTCAACATGTCCAACCTTAAGTTGTCTCAACTGTTGCCTTGGGAGACACATGATCATTAAAAGACCGAGCTAATTCCCTCTTTGCAATACAAGCCTTATCCCAATAACTTTGTTCAACACATTTCATTGTCAAACCTTGCCATCAACAACAGAATATACAAGGCTCTTTTCATGGCATCATTGTGATCAACAACAACCCTAAGTAATCAACACCTATTAATACAATAAGTTCTTAGAGAAGCACTTCTAGCAACATAACCATGTCAACATTACTCAGTCATCAAGAGTATTTTGTCTTTGCAGTGGCAACTCATCATCGTATAACCAATTATGAATTAACAACTTCAGTTTGCATTATACAAAGTACAAGCTTGCCATACATACCTAACGTGACAATGTATAAATCAATACTATTTCACTGTACAACAATGCCATATATATAAGAGTCAACTAGCAATACATTAGTAATATAAACTCTCTGCAACAACTAGACACCATCATCAATCAATTTAGATTCTATCTGCAGACTAGTGCATCCAAGCTGCAGCAGTTATAGAACCACAACAACCACAACACTTCATAAATTCCAAAGGAGCATAATCAATAAGCTCTGATCTCTTTAGTACTCAGTCACAAAACACATCAACAATACTTTTATTGTAACCAACTCAGCGATAAACTAGGTCCTAGTCAACCTTTGAATGAGGCTTAACTAAAGCCCCAATAAGATCTTCAGGTTGTTGCTTGAATAGGCCTTAAAAGGGGACTCCTCTGCTGCTAAACCTAACACAAAACATGTTCCTTGGTCTGCCTCAAACATGCCCTAATAAACCCTTTTAATGATAAAAAAATGACCTGATTAATCCTTTTTCTGCACCATAAGAAGACCTTTGTGTTGCCAAAACAAGCCTAGAATTGATGTCTTCCTGTCGCTGTCACAAGGGTATTGTGACCCTACAACACACCCTATTGTGGTCCCTTTTCTACGGCTTCAAACAGGCCTAATTGTAATGTCCCCATTTTTTATTTTCCTCTATAGTAAAACCAGGGTGGATTTCCAGGACAGGGCATGGCTAGGCCATGGGAGCTGGTTCGTGTTATCAGGGTTTCTGAGGGAGTTTTGAGGAGTTTTTACGGGATCTGATGGCATTCGCCTGGCATATTTCATTATATGCACAATTTGTCTTTTGTTCCATCGCATTCCGACAACTTTCAAAAATTAGCATTATTATGGAGCCTAAATTAATTAATTATGCTCGAGGTGGCATTTCGAGAAGATTATTTGATGGAACACCTCAATGTAATAGCTCGTTGGAACCAGAATGAGAAGATCTTCAGGATGGGATGCTGAGAATTGACTTATAGTGGCCGGAGAGAGTATGGTGGGCGATTTACCATTTTTCTTTAATTAAAAATGACTTTAATTAGTCATTTAATTAAAGGAAAAATCCCAAAAGTGACTTAAGTGAAATAGAATTAAATTAAAAAGCCACTAAGATAAAGTCCATGGAGGATCTTCTAGAATAATAATAAAATAATAAAATAAGATGCTTCTAGAGGCTTGGAGATCTATCCATCAGATCTATAAAAGGGGAGGAGGAGGTGATTTGGAGATATCTTGGATTTGATCATTGTCTTGTGTGAGAGGTTTGGGAACTTGGTTCTCTACTTCAGTAGTAGATCTAGGATGGAAACCCTCGGGTGATTCAGTGAGAATGGGTGAGCACCCATCTCTTCCCTTGGTGGATCCATTTAGGATTCATAGGTTGCAGTTTATTGATTTGCAGTTTGTTTTGGAGGCCAATTGTGGCACTATTGTAGATCTATTTGGGGGCCATTACCTCAACCATTTCGAGTTTGTTGTGTTAGCATTTTCTATATTAATAAAATAAGGCTGAGATCTTCTGCATGTTTATATTATCTATTATTCAGCTGCAGATTCTATCTTCCATTTTTGCCGTAAATATTGTGGTTTATGTTGTGCAAATTGTTTATGGTATTGATGACTTAAATTTCTAAAGCTATTTTACGTGACAATCTTCTGTTTATGGATGGAAAATTTATTTGAAGTATTTCTGAGTTGAAATTTCAAGGGCGTTCCAAATTTTTGGCATTTGGAACATTACAGTTGTATCATAGTTTTGATCTTGGCTCAACCTTATTCAAAACTATTACAGATTAATTTTGAGACAAGATTATGGAGTATTTTGGGAGCTCAAGATAGGGTTTCAAGAGGAACTAGTTTTTGAAGACTTTGTTGTTGGGGATCAAAATTATCTTCAAGATTTCATCTCTTGGGCTGAGTTTATTTGTTTTTACTGGTAGATTATTCATTATTGCACCAGTTCCAACTTTGCTGTAGCAGTAGCAGAGGTCAAATTTATAATTATGGGAGGACCGAGAGCAATTTTCTTAGGAGGCCGAAATTATTTTGTTGGGCTGAATTCATCTTGCCGGGCCAAAATTATTTTGCTGGGTCGAATTTATCTTTTTGGAACGAGATTATTTTGTTGGGCCAAATTTATTTTGCGGGGCCAAAAAATTATTCTACTGTGTTGAATTTCTCTTGATAGGCCGAGCTTATTTGTTGGGCTGAGCTTATTTGTTGGAGCCCAATTTATGATCCCAACAAATAAACCTAGCCCCAATAGATAAATTTGGTTTTTGCAAATAAACTAGGCACTAAATTGGGGCTTTCTGTATCTTCTAGAATCTACCCAAGATTTTTCTGGGTTTTGTGAGGGAGTTTGTGGTTAAAATTTCAGAATTTTCCAGGTGATATTCGGATAAGAAATCGTCATTCTTATAGTAGGGAAAATTGCTGGGTTAGCTAAGATTTTCACACTATTTGAGCATTTTGGGTCATTAGAATTAGCTCAAAATATTTTTGGGTTTTTGTGGGTTTGTTAAGAGGAGTTTGTGCTTAAATTTGGAGAATTTTCCGGGCAACATTCAGGCCAAAAATCTCCTTTTTGTTCAATATGTTTTATTATTCAACTGGTAATTGCACCAATTTTGGGTTATTTCGAGAGGTCGGAATTAGTCCAAAACATTTATGGCTTTTGTTGGCCAGGGGTCGAGTTGGCTCCTGATTTTGCATAATTTTTGGGGGAGTTTTGGTGCCCCATGTTGATTTTTGGGTAGCATCGGATGTGCTCTAGCTCCAAAACTTTGTGGAGGGGCTATGAGATCTCCAAGGCCCCGAAATCGTTTGGAGGAATTTCTTCCCGGAGCTTAATTTATTCAAATAATTAATTATTTTAAATGGAGCCTAAGTTAAAACTTAGGGAAGTAAAATAATTAAAGTGAATTAATTTAAATATGGGTGAGAATGTTCTAAGTGACGAAGATCAAGTCTTTTCTAATCTTAGCCGTTGATTAGAGATTAGATCACGACTATTGATTCATCAACAAGAAAAGTATAAGGAAAGGCTTGAGGATCAATTGGAGAACACATAGATTCTGAATCTGGAGATTGAATTATTCTGACGGAGCAATGCTCGGACGAAGATTAGATCTGAGTGATTCAGTGCAATAGTGAGGGGTAGAAGCAGTTGTTGGTCGGAGGACCAAGAGTACAGTGCAGAGAGGCAACAAAGACAACAGAGGGACCAACGCAGCCAACAGGAGAGGTGACGCAGACCCCAGAGAGGGTGACATAGACCCACGTAGGGCTCATGCAGGGGATGCACAGTGGCTCCAAGGGACAGTCCAGAAATTGCTAGAGATCGGGGTTTCTATGTTGGCAAGGCCGAAACTTGATTTATGAGAGGCATATCAGCGCAGAGAGAGAGTGACACAGTCTTTAGCTAGACCCACGCAGGCCTACGCATCTACTGCGCAGAGGCAGCTGGGGTTTCATCAGTTTCTGATTAGGATCAGCTAGGACTTGCAGAGTGAGGTAAAACTCAAGATTTTTCTGTCTGCCAAGGATATTATCTATTGGGTGAGTCGGATTATGACACTCTACATGTACTCAGATTACTGCTGCTTAATAATTTATAAACCCTTAGAACTGCTGCACCGATTTTCCCGCATTGGGTTTTTCCGGGGATGTTTGTCCGAAAATAAGGGTGTCCTTTGTCTGAATGCATAATTTATTTTTCAGTACTTGATCTGTATAGTTGTGTAGGCTGCAATGTATTTACATTAATATTTTCTTGATGTATTCAAAAAATAACTTGTTAAATTAATGAAAACAAGGAGGTAATGTAAATCAAATTTTTGCAATAGGATTTCTGTAACTTAGATTCATAAATTTTCACCTGCTATCAGAGCTGTTGCAGATCAAGTAGAGCTGAAGCCATCAGCGAAAGGACGATGAAAAAATTGCTGCACGAAGGCAACTATCCTGAGTGACAGTGCTGAACCAGAAAGAGGCACGGGAAGGGGTGACGCAGTCAATAGAGGGGCTCACGCAAAGCCTGCGTCAGCCAACTTGGGTGATGTGATAGTTGCAGCAGAGGCAGCGCAGTGTTTGCTGGGCTAGCGCAGAGGTTTTGAGCCTCAAATTTTTCCGGATGCCGTGGCTGGAAGTGCAGTTCAATTTTCTTCTGGAGTTGCTGGTGGGGCATTGTTTTTGTTGGTGTAGAACAGTGTCTAGTGGGGCAGTGGCAAAGTAGAGGGAAGCAGTTCCTCAGAAGACTTCTTTGCCAAGAAGTCTAGATCCAGTGCTGATCAACAGCAAAGAGAGATCGCAGGGGAGTGTTTCGACATCAGTTGGCAGAAGGAGTTCCGTGAATGTGATAGAGGGTTTCTAGTGCCAAAGAAACCCAGATCCGAGTTTTGCTGGGGTAGAAGCAAAAGAGAGAGAAAGAACTAGTTCGACATTTTCTTGTTGAGCAGAGCTGGCCGCACATGGACTGAGGGATCAGGATTGGTTGGATGGAGCATCCAACTTTGTCATCTAGAAGGCTAGGATCATGGCAGTTTTGGATGAACATCGCATCAAGGATCATGCCTTGAACACGATTTTTGTTCCAGTTGATGTTGATCCTCTCAAAGAGTATGAGGAAGCTCAGGCTAAAGCAAAACACATAATCATGGATGGAGTCAAGGATCATGTGATCCCACATATTACTGAGAAGAGCACAACAAGGGAAATGTGGGTGGCCTTGACCACTATGTACCATGGAACTTCCGTCCAACAAAAGATGTTGCTTGACAATCAAATGAGACCGTTTCAAATGCAGAAGGGAGAAGAAATCGACCCCTTCCTTATCAGATTGCGAGCGATTCGAGATCAGCTAGCTTCCATAGGGGCTACACCAGATGATGGTCTTATGGTCAAGACTACCTTGAATGTAGTCTCTGAAGACTGGGAAAACTTTGTCCAAGGTATTTTGGGTAGGGCCGCTCTTCCAAACTGGGAGGAGATGTGGGCAACTCTTCGATAGGAAGAGATCAGAAGGTTGACCAAGGTCGGAAGCAATAGCATGGGGATCAAAATCAAGAAGGAATAAGAGGAAGATGCGACTCTTGCATCTAAGGGACAACATGGGCAATAGAGAAGGAAGAAGGCCCTCTCGAAGGTCAGATGCTTCAGGTGTGGAGAATTGCGACATTTCGCCACACTGTGCCCTCTGAAGAAGAAGGGCAAAGAAGAATCTGACTCGAAGTCTCTTGCAGCTAAGGATGATGGGGATGATGATGATTGTGCCATGAGTGCTCATGTGCCTCGAGAGAAGAGGTGGGGCGACTTTGATCTATAGTTCTTTAAACTTCAGAGAGGGGGTAGGATCCTTGAGGTGCCCAAATTCTTGGATCACATATGGCTATTGGAGCCCTTAATGACAGTAGCAGAATGACAGTGTCATTTGATGTGAGAGATGATGGAGCAATAGTGGTAGAGCTAGAGTGCCGAAGTTTGAAGCAGCGCAAAGCAGAGGCAACAACAACAACGTAGTGCACGGAGGTGCAACGCAATGCAGAGCAGTGCTTACTCAGTGCAGAGCAACAACAGTGCAGTAGCATTAGAGGGTCAGCACAAATTAGCAGCAAAGGTAGTTACAGCATCAAGGTGCATCCAGACTGACCAGTATGTCAGTTTTGGGATGTCTTTCAGTTGCTTAACTCTCAGCAACAGTTAGTAGTGGTAGTGCTATGGGCAACACGATGCAACATTTTGAGAGGTAGGTGCAGCACTGAAAGTGGCAGAGTCATGGGCAGCAGTACAGATAGCAGCAACGCAGTGGATGAAGGCCAACAGACCAAGCATCAACAACGCAAAGGACCGATGCTGTGGGTCAGGGTGATGCTTCTAGTGTGAAGTATTGCTTGAGCACATTCCTCGCTAAGAAGGAATGTTGATTTTTGGGTAGCATCGGATGTGCTCTAGCTCTGAAACTTTGTGGAGGGGCTAGAACACATGAGATCTCCAAGACCCAGAAATCGTTTGGAGAAATTCCACCCAGAGCTTAAGTTATTCAAATAATTAATTATTTTAAATGGAGCCTAAGTTAAAACTTAGGGAAATAAAATAATTAAAGTGAATTAATTTTAATATGGGTGAGAATGTTCTAAGTGACGAAGATAAAGTCTTTTCTAATCTTAGGTGTCGATTAGAGATTAGATCACGACTATTGATTCATCAACAGGAAAAGTACAAAGGAAGGCTTGATGGTCAGTTTTAGAACACACACAGAGTTTGAATCTAGAGATCGAATTCTTCTGATAGAGCAGTGCTCGAACGAAGATGAGATCCGAGTGATTCAGTGCAGTAGTGCGGAGCAGAAGTAGTTGTTGGTCGAAGGACCAAGAGTATAGTGTAGAGAGGCAGCATAGACAACATAGGGACCAGCGTAGTCACCAGGAGAGGTGACGCAGACCCCAGACAGGGTAATGCAGGCCCACGCAGGGGCTGCGTAGTGGCTCCAAGGGACAGCCCAAAAATTGCTGGAGATCAGGGTTTCTATGCCGACAGGGTTGAAACTTGATTTCTGAGAGGTAGATCATTGCAGAGAGAGGGTGACGCAGTCTTCAGCTAGACCCACGTATGCCTACGCATCTACTGCACAGAGGCAGCTGGGGTTTAACCAGTTTCTGATTAGGATCAGCCAAGACTTGCAACGTGAGGTAAAACTCACGATTTTTCTGTCTGCCAAGGATATTCTCTGTTGGGTGAGTCGGATTATGGCACCCTAGATGTACTCAAATTACTGCTGCTTTATAATATAAACCCTCAGAACTGTTGCACTGGTTTTCCCGCATTGGGTTTTTCTGGGGACGTTTGTTCGAAAATAAGTGTGTGCTTTGTCTGAATGCCTCATTTATTTTTCAGTACTTGATCTGTATAGTTGTGTAGGTTGCAGTGTATTTACGTTACTATTTTCTTGATGTATTCAGAAAATAAATTGTTAAATTAATGAAAACAAGTAGGTAATGTAAATCAGATTTCTGCAGTAGGATTTCTGTAACTTAGATTCAGAAATTTTCACACCCCAAACATACAGAATTATTTGGCAGCTAATGGGGAAGTAGTGAGCTGAAATTTTGGGTCTTAGGTGGCCGGTAGAATTTGCCAAAATCATTTTTGGGTTTGTGGTGGAAAGCCAAGATTAATTTGGAAGAATTTTTTGAGCATTTTGGAGGCTCAAACAGGGGTTCCTTCTAGCCAGCAGTTGTAGAATTTCCAGGGTCAGCACAGAGCTTGAGGAGAAATCATTTCCTTGCATCTGGGGCAACATTTTTCTCACTTGGGATTGTTTAGCTTGCTTTGGCAAGCTCAAGGTTGAAATTATTTTGCTGGGATGAATTCATCTTGTTGTGCAGAAACTATTTTGCTAGAGCCCAATTTATTTACTGGAGCCTAGTTTATTTACTGGGGCCTAATTTATTTGCTATTTGTCGGAGCTAGATTTATCTATTGGGGCAGGGTACTATTGTGAATAGTGCGAGGTTCTATGAGTTGGTTGAATAATTATATCGGTATGTTATAGTAGCCCTTCATTGCTATGTGCATTGTATAGTCTGAGTATGTTGATTATGGATGCCATGTAAAGTTGAATAGACATTGAGTCAATTTAATATACTTGTTATCATTGGGCTAAACCATAGAGGAATTCCTAAACAAATTGAGAAGATTAAACTCAGAAATTGGTTCCTTAAACCTCCATGCAACATTGAACTAGAAATCCAAGCAAGACAACAGACCTTTATCAAGAGGAGTCTATGCCATCCTTGAAAAAGAACAACCAAATGATTTGTTGAAGAAGTCGGATATTGGACACAAAATCCTTGCACTCGAAACATATTTGAAACACATGAAGATAACATGGAGAGTCCTTTTCAAACTGGATGAGCTAGGTTCACTCCTTTCCGAAGTGAGACAATTCGAAGGGAGAAAACTAATTTGGGCATTAAAACCAGCTATGCTTGCTCTCATACAACCCAAGTTCTTGGAGGAACCTTGTGCAGGGTTTAGACTTCTAGTTGCATCTTGTCTCTGTAACATCATGAGACTAACCACCCCTATAGCTCCTTACATTGATGATGTTATGAGGTGAGTTTACAGACTGATAATGGAGTCTTTATGGGACTTCGACAACAACACAGGCTCTCCCTCGAGGAAGAAGCTTGAGGTTTTAGAAGTCATGGCCATGACCAAGACTTATGAGATCATGTTTGATCTTGAGTGTGATGGCTTGATTCTACAGATCTTCCAATGTTTCTTTAATATTAAGAAACATCACCCTGACACAGTCATAGCACACATGCAGTCCATTTTGTCTTAAGTTATGGGAGATCGTGATACCATTTGTAGGGAGTTGCAGACTAGATTATTGAGCATTTGGAGCAGAGAACAACTGGTCTTGCCCGCTACTTATGAGCTAGCCGAAAGGTTGGTTGAGCAAAATATTAGATTGTTCCAGAAACAATTGACCAGGGAGGAGCTGCATAGGATTGATGGACCATGTAACAAGAATGAACTTAGGAAGAAGGGAATTTGCTTCATCTGCAAGAGACCTTGGGGTCCTCACCACTCATGCTTGAGTAACGTTAAGGACATGACAGAGGTAGAGCAGGAGGAGGTGAGGATTCTTCTTTGGACGAGTCCATGGGTTCATATGAGGATACCTCTAAGGAGCATGAGTCATGTGGAGTTGTTGACAGTAGGCCCGATTTATATTCCGGTGTGTGTGATGAGCAGTCAGTGGACTCTATGGGACACATTCAAGATGATGAGTCATCATTGATGATTCAACACGAGCAGCATATGGTGGAGCATGAGTCAGTGTGGAGTCAGCTGAGGGGGATGATATGCATAGTATGTGTTGTCGCACAAATTGTCCAGGCACCGCGACAACGGCTCAGATTGGGGGCTGTCACCTTTATCCCCAATCTCTCTATTTAAGCTGTCTCCTTGCAGGCCAAGGGAGGTAGACCCTTTTAGAAATGAGGATGACAAATCCAGGAGACACAGCTAAAACATCAAATACTTATAAAATGAACGAGATTCCATAGATCTAGATTAGATATTACGTTTAATACCAGTGCCTTATGGAGTCAAACAGAATCCCGTTATGCAATTATAAACAAGTAACGCTTAACTGCTGCTAAAACACGATTTGATCACAATGATATTCAATTGAAAGACACCACAACCATGCATTAAGATACTTGAGCCAATCAAAACTTATCATGAAACAACCATTGAGATAAAAATGCCCGATGCTCGAAATATTTCCGAATTTAAGATATTCCAATATAACCCAGTTCGAAAATTAAGTGCTCCACAGTCAAACTTAGACAAAAATTTTAAGGCTCAGTTGACCATAGGACTTCGAAATTTTGAAAATTTTGAAATTTTTTATATTTTTGTATTTTATATTTTTTTTTGGATTTTAAAATTTTTATATTTTTTATATTTTTATTTTTTATTTTATAAATCTAAAACAAATAAAAAAAATCTAAATCTAAACTCTAAATAAAAATTAAATTCTAAAACTAAAATTAAACTCTAAAGTTGAACTAAATTAAAACTAAGTTAGATTTAAACAAAGTCTAAACTAAAATCTAAAATTAACAAAAATCGAAATTTAAACTCCTAAACTAAATTAAAACCAAAACAATAAAAAATGAAGTCTATTTAAACCCTAACTAACATGAACTATATAAACTACAAATCTAATGCTATCAAATAAACTCCAACAAAAATCGAACTACATATAAAACTACGTCTAACTGAAATCGAATTCAACAAAATACAAAACCGACTCAATTAAATTCTAGAATCCAATGTTATTAAAACTATACAGAAAAAAAAAAAAAAAAATCAAACGCTGTCACAAAAAAAAAAAATTCGACTCACAAAATTTCATTAACGCAAATCCATTTCAGTTTTATTTTTTGTGTGTGCGTTTCTCTTTTTTTTTGAATGCAGGTCGACGGATGGAGCAGACGGGCTTAGATGGCGGGCAAAGGGAAAGTCGACGGTGGAAGAGCTTGAGCAACTAAGCGCAGGGTAACTCGATGATAAGAAGATGCCGGCAGAACAAGGGATTCGACTGAGCAGAAATGGAGTGAGGGCATGCGTTAAGAAGAAAATCGTGGAAAATTCGAAATGTTGGGCAGAGGATGGACGCAGCTGAAGGTAGATTGAAGGGACGTCAAGGTTGAGGACGACAGAATCAATGAAGACAGCAAATGGTGTGAAAGAAATGGAAATTGAGGGTTCCAGTGGAGACGCAAGAAAAATGTAAAGGTTGAGGTCGATTGACAACAGATAGAGGGAAAAACGATTTGGCTGGAAGAGAGCAGAGATGGATCAACAGTAGTGAGGACGCCTTATGCAGATGTACATGATGTGAAATGACAGCAGTTTGCAGAAGAAAACCCAGTACGCACAAATACATTAACCTCAGAGTTTAAAATTTCTTCATTTATGCCCAGATTTCATGCTCCTTTAAAAATAACGCCCGGATTTGCCCACAGTGGGGTTTCTGAGGCCAGATCTGGCCTTTGGAGGCTAGATCTGCCTTAGATCTAAAAAAAAATTTCCGATTTAACCTGTAACCTGCAACAATCAGTCAGATCTGAAGACACACGTCAAGAAACATTAAACCCTTACAGAAAATTACAAATTTACAACTAGTTTACAAGTTTAAAACCCTCAAGGTCAGATTTAAAATCCATTTTAGCACAATTTTCAGAGATTTAAAGTTTTAGTGAGAGGCACAAGCCTTCGAAACCGTGCAAAATCACAAATATCGTAAGATAGACCTGGAAAATTAACAAATAAAGAGCTTATCAGATTTATGTTTATTGGGAGTCGGCTGGTCCAACCGAAGACTTCCCCAGACGCCCAATCTTAAAAAAAAAATTCCCTGCACACTTGGATTTGAATCTTAGATCGATAGAGATTTAAGAAAACAACATGAGACCTTTGCAGAAAAATCAGAATGTTATTTTATAAACCTAGAAAACTGCATAAGATACCTATATGCAGATTAATCCATGAAGGCCATCAACCAAAAAATGCAAGAAACCAAGTAGCAGAGTTTAGAGACAATTCACCACATAGATCTGAGAAGGAACATCCAGATTTGTAACCCCAAAGTCTTTATGCTTTATTCCTAAAAAAAGTTTACAAGAGCTTCTAAGAGCAAGTGCACGATCCTGAGATCGGATGATTAAGAATGACAAAGACCTCTAAATTTATAGGACAAAATCTCTAACGGCTAGTTTGGATGATCCTCGTCAAAATAATCTCAACCGTCCAAAAGATTTAATTATCTTTTAATCCGGAGCGTTGAAATTAAAATTTTGGGGAAAAAATGAATTTATCATTTAATTCAATTTTAATTAACTCAAAAATATTATTTTTGAGTTAATTACCCCAAAATTTTGACCTTGACTTAACCACCAAGGCCCAAGGGTCCAATATTTCTTAAAATTTGCAATATTCCCTTGGCCTGGGGCTTTCAAAATCATTTTCCAAGGACCCACAAATTTTGTCTTTAAAGATTTAATCCTAATTTAGGACCCTAAATTAATTAAATTTCTGGTTTAGGATTTTATTAATTAATTGACCAGAAAATTTAATTAATTGACCAAGAGGGGATTATAATTATTTTTCCAACCCTCTTTTACATGAGATAATACATTTACATACATGAAGGGGGAATACCCATTCGTATAGACCCTCAAATAAATACCCAATTCTGCGACTCAAAAATATGATCTAGTAGACCAAGTAGCTCAAACTACTTTTACAAGGACTCGATAGAAACACTAGGACTCACTTAGTATGCTGATGACAAAATCCACCCTAGCTTTGGGGTGAGGCTAGAGGGAAAAACTCTGCCGATCACTTTCGTGAATCAGTGAGACAAAAAACCTCCTAGGATAGAGATCATCAACAACATACTAGGCTTACCTAGGTTGTTACATACATGGACGGTCTTACTTAGATCATTTACATCATTACATGCAGAATGGGTTTACATCATTTATAACAATGTCACTGTCGATGAAATCTGGATGATGGAATCTGAATGGCGCAACCATGTCGAACATGACGAATCCCATTTGAAAAAATGGGGGTGTACTGCTATGGGGTCGTTGACAAAGTGTGGTCAACAGTATGCATGATGAGCCTTTTGGGGAGAGCCAGTTGGAGGTTCATATTGAGCCTGTGATGGAGGAGGATGGGCAACCATCCTTGGGGTCAGCCATTGATGAGGAGCAGACAGATGTACAGACATCTAGCAGGGTGGCAGTAGTTGCAGACACTTGTCTTAAGGAGGTTTTGGAGGTTGACAATGTAGGTTTGCAGGAGGCTAGTAGATGACAGGAGCATGGAGTTTCAGATCAGAGGATGGAGGAGTTATTGGAGATGTTGGAGTGTCCATCTTTGGGCCGACCCACTGATGAGGTGCAGGTAGTGTGAAACTTTCAACTTGAAATTCTACTGCATTATCTTATGTATTTCTTCTACTTATTATTCAGAAATAAGTTATTTGTAGAAATCTCTTTAGTAAATATTGAAATAAATTCAAATGCAGACTTCACCATAAAATTAATGAGCAAAACAATAAGGAAAATACTAGCACACGAATGACACAAATATTTTGGACAATTGTCCTCGGAAAAACCCAATGTGGGAAAATCGGTGCAGCAGATGAGGGTTTCTATTATTCATCGAAATCTTCTTGTACAATTTACAATCAGCAATGACGAAGAGAAATTCCCTATGAAAACACTGGAGAAATTCCTCACAAAATAATCAGATGAGAAACGACAACGGAACGACCTTCCTGAGCCTCCCGCGTCTTCATTGCTTGGCTTTGTGTTGGGACTGCGTAGAACTGCATCACCCTTCTGTGCTGCTCCCTCCTAGCCTTTGCGTTGTCTCTTCCTGGCACTGCGTCACGTGCCCCTGCACCCTAGATTGCTACTAAACCCTCTCTGCCTGTCCTCCACTTGCTACTCTCCCTTTGAGTCGATTTTCTCTTGCCAAACTTTGACTATTGAGAAAATTGATTTACTTGGGCAACTGAGTATCTGCACTAGTGTATCTTCCAAATGATCCTCGAGTCTTCTTTTATAATCTACTCGTTGAGATATCAACAATCGAGATTAGATCTCTAATCAACGGTTAAGATCATATCTTGACTTGATTCATGTTTTCTAGAAGATTCACACTCTGTTTTATTAATGCCCTTTAATTATTTAATTTCCCTAAGTTTAGACTTAGGGTCACCATTAAAATAATTAATTATTTTAATAAAACATGTTCCGAGTTGAATTTCCCCAAATGATTTCTGGGTTCTTTGGAATACGTGTGTCTAAGCCTCTTCACAAAATTTGAGACTTAGAGCACTTCCAATGCTACTAAAAATCAACACTCCCTCTTAGCGAGGAAAGTGCTCTAACAATATGCCTACTGCATACTGTTATAATCCTGAAGCATCCTCTACGCTGTTGACATCTGACAACCTGTCCATCAACCACTGCGCTGCTGCTGCTACTGTACTGCTACCCATGACGTTGCCACTGCCACTACTGCGTTCGTACTACAACTCCCTCTTAAGTGCTGCTTCATTTGTTATTGAAATAGATTCTCAATCATCCCCATCTTTTCCCCGAAATAAACAAACTTTGTTCGCCTTGGTGAGAATGTCTGCTACCTGCTCTCTTGTGGGAATGCACTACAACTGTACTGCTCTTCGCTGAACACAGTCTCTAATAAAATGGCACATGATGTTAATGTGTTTCGACCGATCATGAAAAACTGGATTCTCAGAGAGCTTGATGCAACTTTGATTATCACATAGAATATTGGTCGCCTCCATCTTCCTTCTGAACAAATTCACTATCAGTTTTCTTAGCCATATAGCCTCACACGAAGCTGTGCTGGCTGCCATATACTCTGCTTCAGCCATGCTCAGTGCTACGAACTTCTGCTTCTTATTGCGCTAGGAAGTCATACTTGATCCAATGTTGAAGCAGTACCTTGTGTTACTTTTCCAATCCACCGAACATCCTGCCCAATCTGCTTCTATGAATCAACGCAGAATGATGTCATTGCCTTGGGTATATTTTAATCCATATCCAATTGTTCCTTGGATATATCGAAGAACGTGCTTAGCTGCTGCCTAGTGTGCCCTCTTTGGTTCTACCATGAACTGACTGAGGTAATTAACAACGTAGCAAATGTATGGTCTGGTGTTGACCAAATACATGAGAGATCCTATTAGCTGTCTCTACAATGTGGGGTCCACTTCTTTATCTTCAGATGCATCAATTTTATTCTAATTGGTGATCATTGGAGTAGCCATGGGTCTACAATCTTGCATTCTAAATCTCTTTAGAATCTTTGTAGCGTATCTTCCTTGCCCAAGGAAGATTTCTCCCTTCTGCTGCCAAACTTCCAATCCCAAAAAATAGTGCATTAGCCCCAAATCCTTCATGTCGAATTCTTCTGCCAGTTTCTTCTTGCAGTGTTTGATGAGCCTAGATGATCCTGTCAAAAATAAATCATCTACATAAAAACCAAAATCAGTGGCTCATTCTCTACTGTGAGATAGTAGCGATTGGGATTAGTGTCACTCTTGACAAATCCCATATGCTGTAAGTAACCATCAATTCAACCATACCATGCTCTCGGTGCCTGTTTGAGTCCATACAAGGCTTTCTTTAGTCTGCATACACGAGTTTTCTTCTCATGCGTCTCAAAGCCTTCTGACTGTTCAATGTAAACCTCTTCTTCTATCACCCCGTTCAAGAATGCAATCTTGACGTCCATCTGGTGAATCTCCCATCCCATCTGCGCTACAAGGGATATAATGGATCTGATAGAGGTATATCTGGCTACTGGGGCGAGGTTTCTTCGTAGTCTATTCCTTCTTTCTGAGCATACCCCTTAGCCACGAACCTAGCCTTGTACTTGTCTACGCTGCCATCTGCAGCATACTTAATCTTGTAGATCCACCTGGAACCTACAACTGACTTGTCCTTTGGTGTAGGTACGACTTCCCAGACATCATTGGTCATGATAGAGCTGTACTCCTCTACCATAACATCCATCGAGACTTGGTGCTGGATCGCTTCCTAAACGCTAGAGGGTTCATCAACCCGTGCTACCAATGCTTGGTTTTTGTCAGGCTGTCTGCGCTGCCTTTTCTCGGTTCTAGGAGCTCCAACAAACTGTTTTGCGTCCCTCAACGTCTGTTGTGCCTCTCTATTGATTCTGCTACTAGTAGTGGTTGTCTCAGTCATCTCTTCCTCTTGTTGTCCCATTCGCTGCGAGCTATCTGGATTTTCTTCTCTCGAAGATATACTAGTACTAGTCACAGCGCTAGATCCTGATCGTTGTCCATCTGCTGGATCCTTTCCTAGTTGTTGCTGGACAAGAGGCACATCCTTAGACTATTCTTCGGTAGGCATTTCATGGGATTTTCTGAAGGCTCGATCCTCCATGAATTTCACATCCCTCCTCACTACTACTTTCCTGTTACCTGGAATGTAGATTCTATATGCCTTGGATGTCTCACTATCTCCCATGAGATATCCTTTCTCAGCAGTCTGATCTAGTTTGCTTCGTTTCTCATCTGGAACATGATAATATGCCACACTCCCGAAAATCCTGAGGTGACTTACCTCCTGCTTCACCCCTGTGAATACACTCTCGGGCTTTGTCTTGCCCAATGCTCTGTGAGGGGTCCTGTTCTGGATATATACAACTATGTTGCATGCTTCTGCCCACAGTAATCTAGGCATATCTTGGTCATACAACGTTTCCTTTGCTGCCCCAACAATAGTCTCGTTCTTCCATTCTACAACTCCATTCTGCTTGGATTGTAAGGAGTTGTCCATTCTTTTCTGATGCCTTCCCTCGCACAAAAAATTGTGAATTCCTTATCAGTATATTCACCTCTGTTATTTGAATGCAACACTTTGATTTTCTTCCCAGTTAGGTTTTCTACCAGAGCTTTGAATTCTCTGAACCGATCAAAGACCTCATCCTTGGTCTTTAAGAAGTAAATCCAAGTCTTCCTGGAATAGTCATCTATGAAAATGACAAAATATTCACTTCCACCAAGAGCTCTAGTGGACATTGGTCTGCAGATATCTGAGTGTATTGACCCCAATACTTTTTTCGCCCTATTGTTGCTCCTGGAATATGCTGCTTTAGCGTATTTTCCTAAAATGCACCCTCTGCACATGTGATCATGTTTGGTTCTAAGAACTGGAACTCCTGTAACTGTTTCTCTGAGCATTCTCAGAGCTCCATGATGTAGATGCCCCATTCATCTGTGCCATAGTTCATTCAGATCTTATTCGCCGCTTTGATTGCTGCCTATCAGTGCCATTAGAGATTCGAGCTGCAACTTGTATAATCTGTTGGTTCGAGTTCCAATTTGAGCATTCTTCTTCCAGTTTGGATGCTTACCATAGACTTTTCTCCCGATAAAGTATACATCATATCCCTTGTTCTGCAATTGAGACACTGAAAGTAAATTCATTCCCATACCTGGCACATGCAACACATTAGTGGCTCAGAGAATCTCTCCTACTTCTGTCTGAAATGCTATGGTCCCTTTTCCTAAAGGGGTACATTTTGACTTGTTTCCCATAGTAATTTGGAAGTCCACCCGTTCTTCTTGATAGCTAGAGAAATGATCTCTTTCTCTAGTCATATGGGTTGAAGCCCTGCTATCAATATACCAATCATGTCATGATGCAGTGCTAGTTAAACACACACATTCCTTTTCTAGCCTAGAGGCCAGCTCTGACAAAACTCGATCTTCCATCTTATCCGTGCTTTTCCCTTCCCGGACAATTTCTGCAGAAGAAATGCGTAAGCCCTTGGGTGTGCGATTTTCTGCCAAGGCAGCACCACGAATCCCCTTTGGCCTCGTCCCTACTGCTTCCTTGCCTAACCTTGCTTTGATACCATGTGAAAATTTCAACTTGAAATTTATTGTGTTATTTGATGTTATTTATTCTACTTATTATTCAAAAATAAGTTATTTGCAGAAATATCTTCAGTAAATATCGAAATAAATTCAAATGCATACTTCGCCATATAATTACTAAGCAAAACAATAAGGAAAATACTAGCATAGGAATGACACAGATATTTTGGACAATTGTCCCTGGAAAAACCCAATGTGGGAAAACCGGTTCAACATATGAGGGTTTCTATTATTCAACAGATTCTTCTTGTACAATTTACAATTAGCAGCAACGAAGAGAAATTCCCTATGAAAACAATAGAGAAATTCCTCACAAAATAATCAGATGAGAAACGACCTCAGAAGGACCTTCGTCGTCACCGCGCTGGCTTTGCATGGGGATTGCGCAGAACTGTGTCACCCTTCTGCGCCGCTCCCTCACAACCTCTGCGCTGTCTCTTCCTGGGACTGTGTCACCTGCTCCTGCACCCTGGATTGCTGTTGAACCCTCTCTACCTGTCCTCCACCTGGTACTCCCTCTGAGTCGATTTTCTCTTGTTGAACTTCGACCACTGAGAAAATCGATTTACTCGAGCAATTGAGTATCTGCACTGGTGTATCTTCCAAATGTCCCTCGAGTCTTCTTTTATAATCTTCTCGTTGAGATATCAACGACTGAGATTAGATCTCTAATCAACGGCTAAGTTCATATCTTGACTTGATTTGTGTTTCCTAGAAGATTCACACTCTGTTTTATTAATGCCTTTTAATTATTTAATTTCCCTAAATTTAGACTTAGGGTCACCATTAAAGTAATTAATTATTTTAATAAAACATGTTTCGAGCGGAATTTCCCCAAACGATTTCTGGGTTCTTTGGAATATATGTGTCTAAGCCTCTTCACAAAATTTGAGACTTAGAGCACTTCCGATGCTACCAAAAATCAGCAGGTAGATGCATAGGCAGTTAGCAAAGCTGCAATACTTTTAGGGAGCAACACTCTCCAGGGGTACATTGATTGGCTTGCAACACATCGTGCCCACTTTTGCCTATTATAGAGAGAGGGGCCCACTTCCTCAAACAAATCTCGTTGATAGACTGGACGGAGCAACATGAGTTGAGCATGGTTCGACAACAACATAGTAGACTTGTTCCATATGTAGGTGTCCTTGCATTTTCATGAGTTGGTATCCTATTGATGGAGTATCATTCTTAGTTCGGGGCATAGTACAACAAGATCCCTTATATGCGAGGGTTATTGCATGTTTCAGTGGGCAGTGGGTTGTGGACCGACAATTTATCAGTATTTCTGTAACACTAGCCCAACATCAGTGGAGTAGGGTTAACCTTGACCTATGCTAGAGGTTGGATTAGAGAGAGGTGATGAGTTCGTATTTGCTTGATAGAGAAACAACGCAGTTCGAGCAATGGGACTTGGGCGATGATTGGCCATGGTGGCATTGGGATCCAGGAGGATTGGTTGATGACAGGTGCAGTCAGAGATGGGCATGGGATCCAGCTATTTGAGAATCCTATCATGTTTGGATTACTTGGAGGAATGATGTGGACCAATGGTTCATATGGGATCTTGGTATTAGTCTGCAGATGCCTCTACAGTGGACAGGTGCAGATTGCTTGAGGGCAAGCAATCTTGTGGCAGGAGGATTTGTAATGTCCCCATTTTTTATTTTCCTCCATAGTACAACTAGGGTGGATTTCCAGGACAGGGGATTGCCAGGCCATGGGAGTAGGTTCGTGTTATCAGGGTTTCCAGGGGAGTTTTGAGGAGTTTTTACGAGATCTGATGGCATTCGCTTGGAATATTTCATCATTTGCACAATTTTTCTTTCGTTCCGTCGCATTCCGACAACTTTCAAAAATTAGCATTATTATGGAGCCTAAATTAATTAATTATGCTCAAGGTGGCATTCCGAGAATATTATTTGATGGAACACCTCAGTGTAATAGCTCGTTGGAACTAGAATGAGAAGATCTTCAAGATGGGATGCTGAGAAGTGACTTATAATGGTCAGAGAGAGTTACCATTTTCCTTAATTAAAAATGACTTTAATTAG
This sequence comes from Pinus albicaulis, assembly GCA_034641835.2. Taxonomy (NCBI): domain Eukaryota; kingdom Viridiplantae; phylum Streptophyta; class Pinopsida; order Pinales; family Pinaceae; genus Pinus; species Pinus albicaulis. The sequence continues at coordinate 396,291,741 of CM076581.1, forward strand.
TCATTTAATTGAAGGAAAAATAATTAATTGGAGGAAAAAGCCTAAAAGTGACTTAAGTGAAATAGAATTAAATTAAAAAGTCACTAAGATAAAGTCAATGGAGGATCTTCTAGAATAATAATAAAATAATAAAATAAGATGCTTCTAGAGGCCTGGAGATCTAGCCATCAGATCTATAAAAGGGGAGGAGGAGGTCATTTGGAGATATCTTGGATTTGATTGTTGTCTTGTGTGAGAGGTTTGAGAACTTGGTTCTCTACTTCAGCAGTAGCCCCAGGACGGAAACCCTTGGGTGATTTAGTGAGAGTGGGCGAGCACCCATATCTTCCCTTGGTGGATCCATTTAGGATTCACAGGTTACAGTTTATTGAATTGCAATTTGTTTTGGAGGCCAGTTGCGGCATTATTGTAGATCTATTTGGGGGCCGTTACCTCAACCATTTCCAATTTGCTGTGTCAACATTTTCTATATTAATAAAATAAGGCTGAGATCTTCTGCATGTTTATATTGTCTATTATTCAGTTGCATATTCTATCTTCTGTTTTTGCTATAAATATTGTGGTTTATGTTGTGCAAATTGTTTATGGTATTGACGACGTAAATTTCAGAAGTTATTTTACATGGCAGTCATTTGTTTATGGATGGAAAATTTATCTAAGTATTTTTTGAGTTGAAATTTCAAGGTCGTTCCAAATTTTGGCATTTGGGGCGTTACACTAATTCCAACTTCCATAGGGATATTTGGTCCCTGTCCTGCGGCCTACACAGGCCCGAAATTCAGCCCTTGTCCTACTGCCTACAGAAGCCCCTGGCCTGTGACCTCCCCTACGGTCTGCTACAGGGCTAAATTCGACCCTAATTTCCCTACGATTTCTTACACAAACTCAACCCTTTTCTCTGCCTCAGAACATAACTTTAATGGCCCTCAAAAAACTTGGCTTGTCAAGTGAATCACCACACACAGAAGGATAAAACAATAAAACCAAAAACTCTTAAGAACTCGTCCTCTGCTACAGATCTTCAATAACGCCCTTAGCCTCATAATTTCAGAGTTAATCAAATGAATAATCAAGAGTTGAATGAATGCATTTGGAGGGCTTATGAGTGCCCTATTTATACACTTTCAAAGGGATCGAAAGGAGGGCCGACCTGCCCTAAAATGCTCTTGAAAAAGGAGCCAACCTAACCATTTAGCAAAAATTTAATTTGATAAATTCAAATATTAAGAGGCCGACCTTAGTTCCCCTTTTGACACCATTTTCAAAATATACAAATTTCCTTTTGAGGGCTGACTTGGTCAACATTTTGTAACAACCAAGACCTACATAATTTATCAAAGTCCAATATAGTTTCATTTAATTTTCTATGCCATTAATTTTGGTCCAAGACATCAGTGATTCGGGGCATCACGACCAAACTTTGGGACTTCAACTTTAGAAGAGGATATCTCCCCAACAATGAGGAACCATGTGGCATGCGACCTACTGTTGGAAATGACATGACGAGTACTTTCAAATGATGATGGTCTTGCTTGAAAATTCACTGCTCTTCCCTTTCATTTACCTCAACAAATGCGGGCATCTTGATCACACCGCAATGGCTTCTAAACTTTTGGGCTTCCTTCGCTTCCAGGGATTTTTTTTTCATTGGAACTTCCAATTGGTGCAATCCACTAACGTATATTTAAAAGCATTCAAGTTAAAGCATCTAGGACAAGGCTTTCCTTAAGTAAGATGCAATCTTAATGCTGATCACCAATCACTGCCTTTGATAACAATGACAACACCATTCAACAATGTTGAGCCTCCTCATTGAGATATGGTGGCTCAATTTCAATTTTTCTTAGGATGTCAGGTCTCCTACCTGATTTAGGGTGATTCAACTTATATTGATGTTGCTTGTGATCATTCTCTTACAGGGTCGCTTACTATGTTGTTGGATGTAGTAGATTCAAAAATCTTCATGTCAATTTTTTGAATTTGTGTGAAGCTGGTGACTCTTTCCTGTTCTAGGGCACAAGTAATTTTCTTATTTGTTGAGATTGTATAAGCATTGATTTTATGAGTCTCCATGATGTCTCTTGCTTGGATTTTTTTTTTGTAAGCTAGCTAGAAATTTCTATTAAACTAAAAAGAAGAAAACTGTACATAAAGTAGTTCTATTGGTCTTCCATGTTATTTTCTTATAACCTAGTTATAGATTTGCAGTTTGACAAATATTCACAGAATAGAAACAAACAATATTATCTAGTCTGATTTGTAACAACAAATACTCTGACTTATTCGACCAAATAAATAGTGGAAGTAAAATCACATGCAATGAAATAACACAGATTTACCCTGGAAACCCCTGTGTGTGGAAAACCAACAAACATTGAGCGTCTTATTCATCTTTAGGAGGAATATTTTTTACAGTAGATTTACAAGAAATTGTTTCGACAATTTACACAACAAATCAAATCGATCTCAACCCTCACTCAACCCTTGTATAAGCCACACGTACAGCCTAGCAGAAGCTCTTCTGCACATAAGGAACTCGGCCTACACAACCCAAAAGTAAATCGATCCTCTGCTATTCAAGCTTGCCCGGATCTCACCTCTTGCTTGCTCAACCTAGCTCTTTCTCGCTCTCCAAATACTATGCTCCACTGAATACCCAACTCGTGCCACTCAATATATGTCTTCTATGGCTTGAGTTCCCTATTTAAAATGCTCTAACCTCTAAATTTAAGAGGAATCCTTAATCTCAATGGTTGAGATTAGATATCAACTCAGTGACTCACTGAGATCAATGGCTACGAGTTAAACTGTCGTTGACTTTGCCTTTTTACAGAAAGGTAACTAACAATGAAACTAAAATGCTGTCTAAAGTTCTGATTTTGGGAATTCATTAAATAATTGCTGTAGAATATAATTGAGGTGGTTCACTGCATGTCATGGCACTTGAACCATGCAAAACCACCTTCGAAGCTACAAATTCAATAGTTCGGCTAAGTGAGGAAGGTGTTCTGTACAACACTGAACTTATCCTCGAAGAATACAAACTTGCCCTTCATCAAGGCCTTGGTCAAGATGTCTGCTACCTGCTCACCTGTAGGAATGTATTGCAGATTCACTATCCCCTTCTGCATACAATCTGTGATGAATTGGTGCTTGTTCTCAATGTGCTTCGACTGGTCATGAAACAATGGATTCTCAGAGAGTTTGATGCAACTTTGATTATCACATTAAATGACAGGTGGATCTAGCTACCGATCAAAAGCTCAACAAGGAGTTTCCGAAGCCAAGTAGCCTTGTATGTCGCCATACTCAGACTCAAGAGCCTTTGACATCTTTAGCTCCATTGCTGGATCTTTCTATGTCAGTCATTCTTTCTTGATAGGCCATTGATTATGCTGTATCATGCCACAATTTGTTATATGTGTATTGTGGTAGCACTACTGCTTTTTCTTTCTTTCTTTATGTTATTTTCAACATTTTCTAGGTGCTGTGCTTGCACTCCCACATTGTATTCACACTGACTGTACTCTTCTTCCATCCCACATACCTATTTTTGTTGTCATTTTTTGGACATTAATAAGATTATCTTATCTTTATTTGTATGTTGATACATTGGATTGAATTATAATAGAAATATGATTTTGAAGTTCGTAAGCTTGCAAATCTTTTAATTGAATTATTCTTGAGGCCCTGGCTGTATGAACTTTGAGGTATAGATCTGAACAGTGTGATTATGTACATTTTTCTAGTTTGAGTCAATATAAATTTTTTCTTACCAAAAAAGCTTTTGCAACTGTAGGGACTGCTTGTTGCAATTTTGGTTATACAACTATTAGGTTGTAGAGCTAGTCCCGGAAGAATGGACAAAGTATACTGGCCAACAAGGGTCTTTACCCATCATAAAACCTTTCAATGCTAAAGTCTTATATTATTTAGCATTTTACATCACTTGTTTTGTCAATCATGTTGAAATTGGGCAGGTTCGGGATGAATTTCCCCAAGAGAAATCTAATTACCCCAAGGAGAAGCCCAACTATCCCAAGGAGAAACCATTTTGCTCCAAGAAAGAATTCAAATTGGATAAAAGAAATTTTTTATTATTTAAGTGTTCAAATCGACTTGGAATTCCTTTTATCAAATAATCAATGTTGGGCAAGCAATCATATTAATCAAGTCGACCTCTCTTCCTATCAACAAGAATTTATCATAATTGGATCGTCATCATGTTGACCTTACTAAATTAAGGGTCACATTGGCACAAAAGGCACCCCTTTTGCTCCTCCATCAATTAGTATAAATTAGAGGCCTTGTGGCTCATTTGAAACGCATCATCAAGTGCAATAATCATTGGAGAAGAACCCTGAGGAAACCACAGACCTAGAGAAGACATTCCAAGTGAAGGAAGAACAAAATCTGATCTCTTTTCTTGTTTTGGTTTGAACATGTCTAAGAGACTGCTGGCCGAATTTGGAGACACAATTCTGGGCAGAATCCGTGCATGTTTTGGAGGTGTGATTCCTTATATAGCAGGCTGAAATTTCCCTGTCTATTATAGGAGGGGCGAGCCCTAGTTGAGCTGATTTGAGGTTTGGAACAACAATAAAAGGAGACTGCACTATCCTAAAATATTAGTCTAGAGATACAACGCTTGAGAAGAGAGGATAACACATTATTTCGAAGGAGGTTAGGCCCTGATTTGAGAAAATTTCTAACTTGAAATTCTATTGCGGTAACTGATTTATTTCTTCTACTTATATTTCTCAATTAGTTATTTACAAAACCCTTCAGTAAACAACGAAATAAATTCTACTGCAGTTATCACATAATTACGTAGAGAAAAGAACAATTAAATGCAAGCACAAGAATCAATCACATCAACACAGTTGTTTTTGGACAATTGTTCCCGGAAAAAACCCAATGCGGGAAAACTGGTGCAGCAGATGAGGGTTTATTTATTATCCTTTAGCAACAATCTCTTTACAAGGAATGATTTGCAGAATCATGGAGAAACATTTATGAAAACAACTGAGAATTTTCCTCTAGTCACTGGAGAAATCCTGACACCCTGGAGACCCTCCAATCCCCATCACCTCTGCATCCTCTTCTGCGTGAGGACTACGTCCTTAGATGCGTTGCCTCTCTGTGCTGTCTCTTTGCGCTGTTCCTCGGCTGCCTTGCGTCCCTCCTCGGTCTTTGACTGCTACTATAACCTTCCTTTTCCTTTACCCTTGCAACTCTCCCTCTGAAATCGAACTCTTCTCCTGGAGTATCGACTTCCCTCGGGTTACTGAGTATTTGCCCGACATGTCTCCAACTGACCCACAAGTCTTCATTTATACTTTTCTTGTTGATAAATCAACGACCGTGATCTAATCTTTAATCAACGACTAAGATTAAAATAGACTTGATCCTCGTCACTTAGATGCTTCTCACCCATATTTAAATTAATCCACTTTAATTATTTTAATTCCCTAAGTATTAGCTTAGACACCCTTAAAAATAATTAATTATTTGAATAACTTGCACTCTTCGTGGAATTTCTCCAAACGATTTTTGGGTCTTGGAGATCTCATGTGTTCTAGCCCTTCCACAAAATTTCGGAGCTAGAGCACATCCGATACTACCCAAAAAAATCAACACTTCCTCTCAGCGAGGAATGTGCTCCAACAATACTTGCCACTAGAAGCATCACCCTGATCCACGACATTGGTCCTCTGCGCTGCTGATGCTCGGTCTACTGCCCCTCATCTGCTGCGCTGCTGCTATCTGTACTGGTGCCCACAACACTGCCATTGTTGCTGCTGCATCTGTACTGTAGCTCTCTCTCAAGTGTTGCATTATCCGCTTCTACTGAAACGAATTCTCAACCATCCCCATCTTCTCCCTGAAATAAACAAAATTTGTTCTCCCAAGGGCCTTGGTGAGAATGTCTGCCACCTGTTCTCCTGTAGGAGTGTACTATAACTGTACTGCTCCCCGCTAGACATAGTCTCTGATAAAGTGACACCTAATGTCAATGTGCTTCGACCGATCAAGAAAATCGGATTCTCAAAGAGCTTGATACAACTCTGATTATCACACATAATACTGGTCGCTTCCATCTTTCTCCTGAATAGATTCACAAGCAACTTTCTAAGCCATATGGCTTCACATAAAGCCGTGCTTGCTGCCATATATTCTGCTTCAGCTGAGCTCAGTGCTACGGATTTCTGTTTCCTGTTGCACCAGGAGGTCATTCCTGATCCAATACTGAAACAATACCTTGAGGTACTTTCCCAGTCTACTGAACTTCCTGCCCAATCTGTGTCAGTGAATCCACTTAGTTTGATGTCATTGCCTCAGATGTACTTTAATCCATGCTCGACTGTTCCTCGTATATATATGAGAACATGCTTGGATGCTGCCCAGTGTGCCCTCTTTGGTTCCACCATGAACTGACTGAGTGTGTTGACTGCATAGCAGATGTCTGGCCTGGTGTTGACTAGATACATAAGAGATCTTATGAGCTATCTGTACATGGTGGGGTCTACTTCTTTGTCGTGAGATGCATCAATCCTTTTCCAGTTGGTAATCATTGGAGTAGCCACGGGTCTACAATCTTACATCTTGAATCTCTTCAGGATTTCTGTAACATATCTCCCTTGTCCAAGGAAGATTTCACCGTTTTGCTGCCAAACTTCCAACCACAGGAAATAATGCATCAGCCCCAAATCCTTCATGTCGAATTCTGCTGCCAGGTTCTCCTTACAGTCCTTGATGAGCCTAGATGAACCTGTCAGAAACAAGTCATCTACATATAATACCAGTATTAGAGGCTCATTCTCTACTATTAGATAGTAGGGATTGGGATCTGCGTCACTTTTGACAAATCCCATCTTCTGTAAGTAACCATGAATCCGACCATACCAAGCTCTAGGTGCTTGCTTAAGCCCATACAAGGCTTTCTTCATCTTGTATACATGATTTTTCTTCTCTTGTGTGTCAAAGCCCTCTGGTTGTTCAATGTACACTTCTTCTTCTATCACCCTATTCAAGAAATCAGTCTTGACATCCATCTGGTGAATCTCCCACCCCATTTGCGCTGCAAGGAATATCACAGATCTGATAGAAATATACCTGTCTACTGGGGCGAAGGTTTCTTTGTAGTCTATTCCTTCCTTTTGAGCATACCCCTTAGCCATGAATCTGGCTTTGTACTTTTCCACGCTGCCATCTGCAACATACTTGATCTTGTAGATCCATCTCGAACTTACAACTGATCTGTCTTGAGGTCTAGGTACCACTTCCCAGACATCATTGGTCATAATGGAACTGTATTCCTCCACCATAGCATCTACCCACACTTGATGCTGAACTGCCTCCTGAAAACTAGAGGGTTCTCCAACGTGAGCTACCAAAGCTTGGTATCTGTCTGGTTGTCTACGTTGCCTTTTCTCTGTTCTAGGAGCTCCAATGAACTCCTATGCGTCCTTTAGTATCTGTCGTAATTCTCGACTCATTCTTCCACTAGTAGTGGGTGGATCTTCTTGCTCCTCTTCATGCGAATCTTCTTACAGTGGTACTTCTGGATTCTTATGCCTTGGAGAAGCGCTAGTGCTAGTTTTGACTGGTCGAAGTGGCTGGACCAATGGATCGTCTTCTGACTGCTTTTCGGAAGGCATTTCTCGGGATTTCCTAAAAGCTCCGTCCTCCATGCATTTACATCCCATCGCACTACTACTTTCCTATTGCTAGGAATGTAGATTCTATATGCCTTAGCATTCTCTCTATATCCCACCAGATATCCTTTTTCTGCAGTTTGATCCAACTTCTTTCTCTTTTCTTCGGGTACATGGCAGTATGCCAAACTCCCAAAGATCCTAAAATGACTCACTTTTGGCTTTCTGCCAGTGAAGACACTCTACGGTGTAATCTTACCTAGTGCCATGTGAGGAATCTTGTTCTGAACATACACCGCTGTGCTGAATGCTTCTGCCCATAGAAATTTGGGCATATCTTGATCATACAACATTGCCCTCGCTATTTCAACAATAGTTCTATTTTTCCTCTCTGCAACCCTATTCTGCTTCGGATTATATAGAGTGGGCCATTACCTTTTGATGCCTTCCCTTGCGCATAACTCAATGAAGTTTTTATCAATATTCTCCACCATTGTCTGAATGCAATACTTTTATCCTCTTCCCTATTAGATTCTCAACCAGGGCATTAAACACTTTGAATCGAATGAAGACCTCATCCTTGGTCTTTAGAAAGTAGATCCAAGTCTTCCTGGAATGGTCATCGATGAAGGTGACGAAATATTCAGCACCACTAAGAGCTCTTGTGGACATAGGTTCATAGATATTTGAGTGTATTAACCCAAAACTCTCTTTGCCCTATTGTTACTTCTGAATAAGCCACTTTGGCGTACTTGCCTAGTACGCACTCTCTGCAGACATCATCTCGTTTGGTGCTTAATTTTGGAACTCCTATGATGGTTTCTCTAAGAATTCTTAGAGCCCCATGGTGTAAGTGCCCCATCCTTCTGTGCCATAGTTCATTCAAATCTTTTTCATCATGAGTCCTATCACTGCCATTGGAGATTCTAGCTACAACTTATACAGTCAGTCTCTTCTGACCCCTATTTGGGCTTTCTTCTTCCAACTCAGGTGTTTGACATATACTTTCTTTCCAATGAAGTATACATCATAGCCCTTGTTTTGTAACTAAGATACAGAAAGTAAGTTCTTCCCCAATCTAGGCACATGCAGCACATTGGTAGCCTAATGCCGATCTCCTGCTTCTATTTGAAAAACTAGAATACCTCTTCCAACAGGAGCACATTTAGCCTTATTTCCCATGGTGATTTGGAAATTCATCTTTTTCTTTTGGTAGCTTGAGAAACATTCTTCTATTCTTGTCATGTGCGTAGAAGCCCCGCTATCAATATACCAAACCTCAGAGGAAGCAGAGCTTGACAAACAAGCGACTTCTTGTTCCAATCTGGAAGCCAATACAAAAATGTCATGATCCATCGTATCTTTCTTTCTTTCCTCTTTCCCAGGAGAAGTGCATGAGCCCCTTCGAGTTGTTGCTCCAGTAGCACCAAGACCACAACTCATTGCAGAATCTCTAAGCCTGTTGATACCATGTGAAAATTTCTAACTTGAAATTCTACTGCAGTAACTGATTTATTTCTTCTACTTATATTTCTCAATAAGTTATTTACAAAACCCTTCAGTAAACAATGAAATAAATTCTACTGTAGTTATCACATAATCACATAGAGAAAAGAACAATGAAATGTAAACACAAGAATCAATCAGATCAACTGTCCCCGGAAAAAACCCAATGTGGGAAAACTGGTGCAACAAATGAGGGTTTATTTATTATTCTTCAGCAACAATCTCTTTACAAGGAATGATATGCGGAATCATGGAGAAACATTTATGAAAACACATGAGATAATTTTCCTCCAGTCACTAGGGAAATCCTGATACCCTGGAGACCCTCCAATCCCCACTGTGTCAGATTTGCATCCTCTTCTACATGAGGACAGCGTGAGGACTGTGTCCTCAACTGCATTGCCTCTCTGCGCTATCTCTCTACTGCTCTACATCCCTCCTTGGTCTCTGACTGCTGCTGAAACCCTCCTCTTCCTTCACCCTGTAACTCTCCCTCTGAAATTGAACTCTTCTCCTGGAGTATTGACTTCCCTCTAGTTACTGAGTATTTGCCCAGCGTGTCTCCAATTGACCCACAAGTCTTATTTATACTTTTCCTGTTGATAAATCAACGACCGTAATCTAATATTTAATCGACGGCTAAGATTAAAATAGACTTGATCCTCGTCAGTTAGAAACTTCTCACCCATATTTAAATTAATTCACTTTAATAATTTTAATTCCCTACGTATTAACATAGGCACCATTAAAAATAATTAATTATTTGAATAACTTGCACTCCATTTGGAATTTCTCCAAACGATATCTGTGTCTTGGAGGTCTCATGTGTTCTAGCCCCTCCACATAATTTTGGAGCTAGAGCACATCCGATGGTACCAAAAAAAATCAACATGATTTAGGGCTTACATGGGTGTCACCAGAAGCCCTAACCAAGGACGAAAATCTCAAGTATATGTGCACAGGGCCCAAGTGTTTGAAGGTAGAAAAGAAGTCTTCCAAGTAGAGGTTTTTTTGTCTTTCCTTGTTTGATGTTTTGCAAGATGAAATACATCCTAGTTGGACAGATTGTATGGTAGTTTGTTTACAGTGTTGAGGGCTGTTAGAGAGCTGTTAGGAGAGCTCTAGTACAATGGAAAAATAGGCAGACTTGTCACTATGTGTGGCCAATTTTGTGAAGCACTAAGGATTGGCCTTTGAAAGCTAAAGGGAATCCAAGCGGGTTAGTTATCAAGTCCTAGTTCATTAAGTTGCAAAAAGATCGTCTTCTGTGATTGAGCAATGATGTATAGTAGTGACACTTGTGCTTATGGCAATGATGTATGCCAATGATACTTGTGCTTATGATAGTGATGTATGACAATGACACTTGTGCTTATGACAGTGATATGATAACAATGACATATGCTCCTATGGCTGTTATGTGTATGCTATTCGAGATAGGGATATATGCTACTTGCGATAGTGATATGGAGACCTATCAAAGGTCTTGTGGAGGGCTTGTTAATATCTCCTTGATAGGTATGCCTGCTGCCATCTTATGGGGATCTTGTATAATCCAAGGTTGGCCCTAGAAGGCCTAATGTGATTGATGTTGAAAGACTTGTGTCTCATTATAATTGTACATTGTATCTCAGTTGAACATTTGGTGAATATCTAAGAAGAAGAAGATTTGATTCTTGATTATCCCCCTTGTGGGGTTTTGCCATGGTCTCTGACCAAAATCCTGGTGTCTCTATTGTTTATGCTTTTCTTCTATCGTTCCTCACTGTTTCGCTGCATTGTTAATGTTTTCTCTATATAATTGCTTATGATGATATGGGGTGAATATAACATGAAAAATGTTGGAAATGTTTTAAAATGCAATTATCTACAACAAATAACTATTTAGCCCAAAAATTAATATGGTATCAAAGCTGGGTTGAAGAAAATTTATTGAGATCAGTGCCGTGTAGACACCTATTATGGATTTCTTGATCTAGCGGAGTGAAAGAGATGAAGATGTTGGAGACCTAAAAGAATGTTAGGGTTTGGAGGAAACCCTAGGGAGCCCTTGTTCTTAAATAAAGGTTAGGGTTTGGGAGAAACCCTAGGAATGCCTTTGGATATGGAAAAGGCCTAGGTTCTATAGTATTGGAACCCTAGTGTGATTCAAATTTTTTATGATATGATATGATTAATGAAAATCTATTGAGTTATTCAAGTGGTACATTTAGTACCAGTGACAGATTCAGAGAACCCCTAGTAGGGTTTGTCTCCTACACAATAGGAGATGGTATGATGCAGATCTAGTGGTCATCTTAGTTGGGCTTGGCTGCCCAAGAAGGAGATTAAGGATACAGGTGGTGTTCAAGAGAAAGCATTTCCTCTTTTAGAGACAACATTGACATATGGTTGATGGACAATGTTGACTCATGGAGGCAAGCTTAAGATGGAGCTGATAACCTCCTACGATCCTCATTAAAGATAAGTACTTTCAAGACATGTTATTTTTTGTGACATTGTTCTTGTTGAGATTGATTTATTTTCTTAAGCTATCTGTGCACAAGTGATATAATTGTAATCTTGCAGGGCAACAAGTGTTGAAGGCAATCACATCCATTTGCACAACATATTGAAGAAGAATGGATAGGAGCCCTTGACCTGTCAAACAACATGTTTAAATATATGCTAGTATCTCTCCTAGGACAGAATTTGAGAGCACTGACTGCAGGTCATCAGGATGATCTGAGGCACCTTGGTTTGTGCCATCATTTGATAGCAGTGCCAGATGGTTACAACATTTTGTGCAACTTGATATAGTGTGGTAGCAGTGTATGAGCATTGATGCATATTCATTCATGAGCAACTCAGTACAGTGACATGCAACAACAACCAACAGTTCTGCAGTTGAATAGTGACAATGACATGTAGTGACAGCCAACAATTGTGTAGTGGTTTGTAGTGACATTGATATGTAGTGTGCAACAATAGTGATGTGCAGTTGAATAGTGATAACTTGATGTGTAGCATTGTGCAATGATCAGTTTGTGGGAACAGTGATCAGTGGCTACCATGATTTGACAAATATACAACATCTTTACAACTTTACTATATTGATTCAGAGCACAGGGGGATCCAGCATGAAAATTGTGAAACTGATCTATCGACTCTTCTAGGTGATTGGAGTCATCTTCAGGTTGTTGCCTGAGAACACTTCAGGGCGGCAGGGTGGTGCTAGGGCAAGTTGTGGCTTGCACAGGGTGTTGTGGTGTCCATTCAACTGTGGCTGATAAATTAATAGGGCAGCGAAGCATCCTTTCCGACAATAGCTGGTAAACAGAGTTTTGGGGCACTCATCAGGTTGTGGCCTGATCTACAGGGCGTTGGGGCATCCTTCTGGTTGCAACAGGATATTAGGGTCTAGTAGCGTCCTACAGGTTGTAGCCTGTGAATTAGGGGGTTGACGCCTCCCTCAGTTGTAGCTGAAATCTTGATGTAATCAATTTTCTTTTAATAGGGAGAAGACAATTACTAAAGAAACGTTCGGTGGTTTTTGACCTGGAGGTGGTCTTCCACCTAAAATATCTATCCTTTGTTTTATCTTTCTGCATTGTTGTATGGTGTTGTCTATGTTGATTTGGGTAGCATCGGATGTGCTCTAAGTCTCAAATTTTGTATGGGGACTTAGACACATGTATTCTAGAGAACCTAGAAATTGTTTTGGGAAATTCCACCCAGATTGTATTTTATTAAAATAATTAATTATTTTAAAAGGACCCTAAGTCTAAACATAGGAAAATAAAATAATTAAAGTGAATTAATAGAATATGGGTGTGAATGTTCTAGAAAAAGCGGATCAAGTCAAAACTTAATCTTAGGTGTTGATTAGAGATTTAATCTCGGTCATTGAAGTTTCAATGAGAAGATTATAAAAAGGGCTTAAAGGGTCATTTGGAAAACACACATTAAGGATCAAGAGATCGAATTGAAGTGAGTAGTGCTCAGAGGAAATATCGATCAAGAGATTCTTTGCAGAGAGGGGCAGGGATAGTATCTGAAGAGAAATCATTCTTGGTCGGAGAATCATCAGTAGAGAAGGCAAAGAGAGATCCAGCAGAGGTAGCGCAAATCCAAAGAGGTTGACGCAGAGCCACGCAGGGCTATGCATAAACTGCATATAAGCCAAGAGGGGATCCATAAATTTGCTAAATGAATCGATTGCAGAAGCTGGGAGCTAGGGTGTGAGACCGGGAGGCAGAAATCAAAATTCTTGGGCAACAAATCGATCAACAGAAGGGGTGACGCTATACCCATGACGGTTGACGCTGGGACTGCGCAGCGGTTGCACAGAGGCAACGCAGACGTTGTTAGGGGCAGCTCATTCAGTGACTGGATCTACCAGGATTTCCTGTGATAGTGTGAGGTAGTCTCACTAATCTCTCTGTCAGTTATATTTTTTGTAATTGGATTGCCAGGAGAGGCATCCAAAGATTGTATTCAGAAATTACTACTGCTTAATAATAAAACCCTCAGCTGCTGCACTGGTTTTCTCGCATTGGGTTTTTCTAGGGACATTAGTCAAAAAATAACTGTGTTAGATGTGTCTATGATGCACTCTTGTTCAGTTTTTGTTTCTGCACTTGTAATTTTCCGTAGTTTATTTATTAAAGGTTGCAGTGTGTTTAATTTGATATTGCCGTAGTAACAAACTGAATAATTAATTAGTTAGAAGAATTAATACTAGTGGCTGCAATAAGATTCCAGATTTGAGGAATTTTCACATGGTATCAGAACTTGTATAACTGAGTGCACTAGGAACAAAAGAACATATCCGTAGATCTAGCATTGGTGAAGCCGAGATCAAAGAGTTGCGTAAGCAACAAATCTATCTCCCGAGTGATTGCACAGTCCAAGCTAGGAGGGCTAGTCCCTATAAGGAAATCTCTCTCTGAGTGAGTCGACAAAGAGGTACGATTTTCCAGTTTGAGGCAAAGGGAGCAACATAGCAGATCAACGCAGATTAGTAGCGGGAGGGACACAATTTTTTGCGCAACAGTGATTGTGGGTGAAAAAATGTCAGGAAGGGTAGTTGGAGACTTTAAGGGAACTTTCTTCCTCAGGGAATTCTAATTTTCGAAACCTGAGCAACAGTACTGGGTGGTAGATCTATCATCTCCAACAAGGAGTGCGTAGGCCAGGCCAGAGCTGCGTGGAGGAGAGAGAGGGAGCTAGTTCAAATCTTTTTTCAGTCGGCAGAGATGGCAGGAAGTGGACTAAGAGATCAAGATCCATTGGAGGGAGCCTCCAACTATGTGATCTGGCAGGCAAGGATCAAATGCTTGCTAGATGAGCATGATCTCAAACTCTTCATTGAAGGTGTGGTGGCTGTTCCAGTAGATGCAGATCCTCTGAAGGAATACAAGAAGAATATGGCTAAGGCACAGCGCCTGATCCTCGACGGAGTGAGGGATCATGTTGTGTGTCACATAGCTAGCAAAGCAACAACTAGAGAAATGTGGCAGGCCTTGGAGAAGCTATATCAAGGATCTTCTAAGCAACAGAAGATGTATCTAGAGGAGAAGATGCGGACTACCAGGATGCAGAAGGGTGAGCGCATTGATTCGTTCCTGGTTAGACTTTAAGGGAACCGAGATCAACTGGCAGCTGTGCGATCAACTCCTCAGGCCACAGAGATGGTCAGATTGTCCCTCAACTCATTGTCCGAAGACTATCAAATCTTTATCTAGAGCATCTTGGGCAAAGAGAATTTACTGGACTGGGAGTCAATGTGGGCAACTCTTCAGCAAGAAGAGACAAGGAGGGACTTACTCAAGTGTCAACTTGAGGGCAACCACAGTAGTGGGAGTAAGATGAAGGAGAAGGAGGATAATGTGGCCCTTGCATCAAAGGGGCAACAAGAGCAGCGCAGGAGGAAGAAGGGCCTTTCCAAGATCAAATGCTTCCGGTGTGGCGAGATGGGACATTATGCCACAAAGTGTCCTCTCAAGAAGAGAGACAAAGACGAGAAGCATGATCCGCAAGCCGCACCTACCGGGATCGATGAGGAGGAGTTCGCCATGATTGCCCATATATCTCTAGGAGGGAGGTGGGGTGATTTGGAGCTGTAGATCCAAAGAACTACAGGCTGGGCAGGATCCTTGAGTAGTTTACCTCTCGGATCAATATCTTGCGACAGGAGCCCAAATTAGATGTAGTAGGATGGACAAGTGCCAGTTGGTGCAGAGGAATGTAGAAGTGATAGCGTAGTGGTTAGTAGCGCCAGAGTCTGAGCAGCACAAAGAAGAGTTGGCAACAATGCAGTGAGGCACAACGCAGAGTCAACAACAACTTTAGAGGGTCAGCGCAGAGGCTAGCAACAGTCAAATCTTCAGTATCGAGATGCATCATGCTGAACATGTGTTCGGTTTTGGATGTTTTTCTGTTGCAATAAGCAACAACGTGGCAATGTAGTAGCAGTTGGCAGTGGCAGTGCTAGCAACAACACGGATGCAAAATTTGAGAGGGATTTGCAGTACGGATGCAGTGTTGACAGTGGCAGTGTCAGCAATAGTACAGATGCAACGTTTGTGCAGAGTTTGTGGGCAGCAGTGTCAGACATCAACAACGCAGAGGGAGATGTTGCAGAATCAGAGCAGTACTTAGCAGGGGGTATTGCTAGAGCACATTCCTCGCTAAGAGGGAGTACTGATTTGGGTAGCATCGGATGTGCTCTAAGTCTCAAATTCGGCAGGGAGACTTAGACACATGTATTCCAGAAAACCTAGAAATCGTTTTGGGAAATTCCACCCGAATCATATTTTATTAAAAGAATTAATTATTTTAAAAGGACCCTAAGTCTAAACATAGGAAAATAAAATAATTAAAGTGATTTAATAGAATATGGGTGTGAATGTTCTAGAAAAAGTGGATCAATTCAAAAGTTAATCTTAGCCGTTGATTAGAGATTTAATTTTGTTCGTTGAAGTTTCAACGAGAAGATTATAAGAAGGGCTTGAAGGGTCATTTGGAAAACACATAGTAAGGATCAAGAGATTGAATTTTTGAAGTGAGCAGTGCTCAGAGGAAATATCGATCAAGAGATTCTTTGCAGAGAGGGGCAGGGATAGTGTCCGAAGAGAAATCATTCTCGGTCGGAGAATCATTTGTAGAGAAGGTAGAGAGAGATCCAACAGAGGCAGCGCATAGCTAGAGAGGTCGATGCAGAGCCACATAGGGCTACACAGAAGCCAAGAGGGAATCGGGAAATTTGCTAAAGGAATCGATTGCAGAAGTCGGGAGCCGGGGTGTGAGACTGGGAGGCAAAAATTGAAATTCCTGGGCAGCAAATCAATCAGCAGAAGGGGTGACACTATACCTAGGAAGGTTGATGCTGGGACTGCATAGAGGTTGCACAAAGGCAGCGCAGAGGCTGTCAGGGGCAACTCATTCAGTGGATGGATCAACCAGGATTTCCTGTGATAGTGGGAGGTAACCTCACTAATCTCCCCGTTAGTGATATTCTCTGTAACTGGATTTCTAGGAGAGGCATCCAGAGATTGTATTCAAAAATTACTACTGCTTAATAATAAAACCCTTAGATGCTGCACCGATTTTCCCGCATTGGGGTTTTTCGGGGACATTAGTCCAAAAATAATTGTGTCAAATGTGTCTATGATTTACTCTTGTTCAGTTTTTGTTTCCGCACTTGTATTTTTCCGCAGTTTATTTAGTGAAGGTTTCAGTATGTTTAATTTGATATTGCCGTAGCAATAAACTGAATAATTAATCAGTTAAAAGAATTAATACCAGTTGCTGCAATAGGATTCCAGATTTGAGGAATTTTCCAAGTCTGTTGTTTATTATTGTTTATGATCATCTGAATAAGAACAATAATAATAACTGAAGATTAACTAATTCTCTAAAAAATATTAAAAAGTGTTAATTGCTAAGAAATAATGATTCATCCCCCTCTCAGTATTTCCAACAAATGATGTTAGATTGCTTCTATGAGATTACAAATATGTGAAATGCTCCAAGATGACAATATCAAACCACTTTTTACCAAGATATTTCAAACTTCGCTTATAAACACAAGATCACAAGATTCCAATAGCCATAAACAAAGCACTTGGAATCTCAATGAAACAATATTAGGAGTGTTAATTACTCAATGATCTAAGGTGCTTATTAGAATTCCTCTTATTTATAATGTAACAATTAGGAGCAAGAGAAACTTATAGCACAATAATGAAGGCAATATCTTCTTGTTACTTATGTTATGAAACAATTAGAGACAACAAGGACTTGCAATGTTTCTTCAAGCACAATAACAGTAAGCACCAATAGAGATTGCTAACAGAGATAATTAATGTAAGAAGATACTAACAAATGCGACCAACTAACATTGAGATGCTATGCAAAGATGCAAGATGCAAAATGAGTAATGCAAGAGTTAGAGTACTAGCATATCCTCAAAATCAAAGAGAGACTAATGCAATCATTTGACCAATATTCAGTGATCATTAAGAAGATGTGCAAGACTTCAATGAATGCTTATGCCAATTAGAGCAACTTACTAGCACTATGAAAACAATCCCAAAAATTCACCTGTAAACAAGATAGGACAATAATGATTAAGCCCTTAGTTAATGTTTGATGTTCCTTTAGCTTCTTAGGGTTATTAGGATCAATTTTAGGACTTCTTTTAGGTGATTATGAGATGATTATGCCACAATTATGTTAATCTTCAGGTCTAGACTATTTATGTCAGTCAAGAATAGAAAGGTGATAAGGAGAGAGAAAATCCTTTATGCCTTATGGCCTTGCTTCAATGCTAAATCAAAGAATTTGAGGCACCAAAGAGGAATGATTTGGCAATGCTTAGGCCCTCAAACACCTGCAAACACAAATGATTAGTGTGAAAACGAAGGAGCAACCCCTCAAACCCTCACCGCTAGAGCTAGTTTAGCATCTTAGGCCTGTGGCTCTCTTTGGATGACTGATAGGTCAATTTTCAAGCCCCAAAATGGTGATGTATACTATATAGCCTTTAAAACAAGTGTAAGACCTCTGCAAACACAAAGTATTAGCCCAAAGCAAATAGAAAATGAATCACTCTCAAAAAATGCTTGCGGCCAGGCCTAATAGGCCTCTTGGAGCTTGCTGCTAGATGAATTAGCGGCCCAGGCCTCTTGGCTAGGGCTAGAAAGGCTGAAAATGATGGTACAAGGGATAATCGGCTTTAGAAACCTTTCTCCAAATGAACACTAGGCCTCAACAAAACCAAATCTTCAAGCCCTAATAGATCAAAATATTACAATGACAATCTAGGAATGAAATAACACCCTTGAACCCTTGTAAAAATTGATTTAAGCCCTGCAAAAAAGGTTAGATTTGAAATAAGATCAAATGCAACAAGTGAAAACCACCTCCAACTTTGCGGGTAGGCCTAATAAGTCTACTTAGGGCTGCGACTAGGCTTCAAAGGCCTCCAAACCCCTGTGGCCAGCCTCAATAAGCTCAAACAATAACTATAACCCTGCAAAGGAACTTCAGATGGAAATAACTTTACGGAAAGCCAAGATTTTGCAGTAATTTGGCCCTTCTAGGGCTAGCGGCTCCCTTGTTAAGTCTTGGCATTGAGATTTGATGGCCTGGCTCTTGTAGATCAGGGCGTCTAAGGCTTAGATCTACATTCAGAAAGTGAACACTCTCCCTCCTTGGGCTGGACGGACCCTTTTCAAGTTGAAAACTGCCCATACCCTCATCGTCTAGGCTAGGTGAGTGCTAGAACCTTCAAACTTGAGACTTGGCTTCGGAATCTTGGTCTTTGGTACCTGCAAGTTCTATAAATAGAGCCATCCACAAGAACTATAAGAATTTGAAAATAAAAAGCCCAAATAATTATTTACAAAATGAAAAATAAAATACAAGGGTTAGTAAATTTATTTACAAATTATTCACAATATCTACAAGAAAATTCAAGCTCTAATTAGCGAATAAATATTTTATAGCCCAAGAAGAAGTTTGAAAAGAAGTGATAGAAATAATTTTATTTTAATGTACTAGCCAAAACTCCCTTCAAAGCAAATCATTAGATCAAGCCGAGAAGCCAAACAAGATGAAGATATCCGCAAACTCTATGTACTTGGGGGTTGCCCAAGGACTGAATCACCTGAAGTTCTCTACACACTTTGAAAGATAAATTATTAGTTTCAAAAGGGGTTTAGATACGCATTTAAAACCCTCAAGATCTAGAGATACCTACTAGATCGAGTGAGCTGAAAATGTTTCTCTAAAACCCAACACCTAAAGCACGATACCTGTGCTAATAGATGATCCAACTACTAGCTATTGAAACAACAATATTCAATAATAAACCATTAGAGAATTAAGACTATTCAACACATATCGTAAATCATTGAGAGAGAGATACCTTGAATTGAACCCCCAAAAACTTATGCTTTATTATCAAAAGAAATCTAGCAAAGCTTAACTCAATACAGCATTAGTTGAAGTTACAATGACAAGCTAGAAATCTTCTTTATATAGAAATTGAGAGGGATAAACCCCTCCAAGTGGAAAATAACGACTAGTAGCTCGATCCATGGCTTGATCCTAAAAAATAATTCGAACCCTTGATAAGCTGGCACAAATCTCCAGAAGAATTCAATTTTCCTTGTTTACTGGGCTGGAGGGATCAAACTTTGACTTCTGGCCCACCGAAGGATCTTTAAAAATAGAATTATCATTAGTTGTGCAAAATAATTAACTTCTTGGTCCAAAATTTCTGATTTGCTGGGAAAATAGTCTTCTTGGGTCCAATGAATTTATGAACTGGGTCATCCTTCCTTGGAAATGAGGCTTTTTATTTTGAATTTTTCCCTTTGAAAATAACCTCAATAATTTTCTTTTGAATTTTTTTTTCCACTTGGAGAGAAATTAATTTTTCCTCTCATTTTATATTTTCTTTTGACAATTTTTGTCTAACTTTTTTTATTTTTTTTATTTTTTCCAGAAAATTAAATAATAAACTTAAGAGGGGATTACAAATAGTTTTCCACACTTTAAGTGGGTTTAAAAAATATTTTGGTAATGGTGTTCTAATTATGAGGAACCATTCCCCAAAAATATTTCCTAGACACACTTTTACATCAATATATTACAATAATCAACCCTTAGAAGGGGAATTTTACACATAGACACAAGACACATGATCTAATATGATAAAATACGTCGACTCGGTAACACTAGGACTCACCTATGACCTTATCAATGAGTTCCACCCTAGCTTTGGGGTATGTCTGGGAGAAAAACTCTGTCAATTATTCGTGTTTACAAACAAAAATAATTGGGGAGGTTAAAAAACTCCGTAGAGTGAAACCCTTTGACAAGAATCATAAGCTTACCTAGGTGTTACATGGCTTAATAGTCATACTAGAATCATTTTTACAATAAAAATAGTAGAATTTGGGATTGCAACGATGACAATGACAAAAATTTTTATCCATTGCTTTATACTCTGCTTCTCAGAACTGTTGACATGTACATGGTCAACATTTGGCTCTACTTGGGGACACGTTGATTCGGTGTAGGAATGTGAAAATCGAGAATCTGCATCCAAGAAAACAAATACCATCAGGTAGATATCCATTCTAATACATATCAAAATCATCATATATATAATCAACTGCTGGAATAGAAATCCTATTCTAACAATGAAATCTAAAACATAAAACATAAATGCTAAAATTAAACCTATTTTAATTACAAAAATAAAAACTAATCTAGGAGAATAGGGTTAGGGATACAATACAAAGGATGCTCTATGGCATCAGGTGTCATCAGTGAAGCCCAATCTGGAGAACCTGTCTGCCCACAAGTAGATCCATCGGCTGCTTGTCTGATGCCCCCTGTTGAGTTTTGGTTCTCTTAAGATGATGAAGGATTTCGATGCTGCATTGTATAGACCAATCAAGTCTCTTTTGCTTTGTTTTTTCTAAGATGTGATGATGTGGAATCTTGGGCACTTTCTATCACAGGCTTAAAAAAATTAGTCAATATCGCATTATATTCTCTTGGCGGCCCATCAACATCTGTATTGTTGGGTTTCCTTGGATCTTCAACTTGATACCTCCTTTCAACTTCCTTGTAAAGTTTGACCATACCACCTTCATCTGCATGGATAGTAGCATAAGATAAATCCAACTGAATGGATCCTCCAAGATCAACTACAAACTTTTGAGATAGGAGCATTCCCCATACGTCATGTACATCTATAATAACAATGTCAATGGTAATTATCCTATGTGGAAATGCTGCTAAGCAAACTTGTAAGTCTTTGATCACACCAAGAACTTCGATCTTCTTTAAATCCATGGAGCAAATATTGTGGTAGGACCTTCATATCCTTAAATTCAACTTTTCCATGACTTTCTTAGTCATAACATTAGTTGAGGCCCTTGAGTCATGCATACAATTATGCAACAAACGATCGTTATCCATTAAAGTCAGGAAGCAGGGATGATGATCCTCATTCATCATATAACAATTTAGGTTCTTCAACTTGATTTCTTCATCTTTATGGTGCACATCAATCTTATCCTGTTGAGATATGCCTATAGCTTTCAGAAACTCAGTTCTTTGAGATGGAATTTTTAAAAGCTCAGGGCAGGAATAAAAAACTTTGCATTTTTTATCCATGTGACCCAATCAATTTTCAAACCTGACTGATAAGGTTTAGAAGCAATTTGTTCCTTTTTTTGATCTTTATTTTTCTTGTGATAAGTGTATCCCTTACTTCTTGCAATCTCCAAGATTTTTTCTTGAGTTGGCTTCTCTCCATACGATTCTGTAATTGGATCCTTTTCATCACTAAAATTATTGATGTCAAAGGAGGATGGGAGCATTTCCATATCATGATCCTCCTCTTTTGTAGGCAAGTGGGAATCTTGACCAATCACATTAATCTATTCACTTGTTCCCTCATCGAAGATTCTTCTGGCAATAACACAAGAGTTCTCTTCATGGAAAATTTCACAAGGTCTACAAAATGGCAAAGGTTGATCAACAACATTTGTAGTTTCAAGAGGATTTAGCGGTCATTGCTCATTTGGAGAGGTCTTCTTTTGCAATGAAATGTTATTCTTGTTACTATTATTTCTAGTTTGAAAATTCAGAGCTTGTGATCTTTTCATTTGGATCAACCTAGCTTGCATAACATTCATTTCCCTAGCATGTTTAATCTCGATATCCTTAATTAATTGAGTCAATTCATTGGTGGGATCATGGTCAACCTCATTGACTTATTTTCCTTTAGGCTCACGAGACTTACTTGGACCTCTCTCAAAAGCAGTGATATCAAACTTCCCAGATGATTTCTTATCCTTTTCTAACTCTTCAGCTAAGGTCTGAGCAGTCTTCAAATCAACTAGCTTAGCAAGTCTCAACTCATAAGAAATATCAACACTAAATGCATCTAGATAATATTTCAATAGAGATTTATCAGTGGGTTTATAGTCTTGATGCATTTCTTTAACCATACCATTAAACTTATTAAATTCAGCCACAATCTCATTTTCTTTTTTCTTTATATTAGTGATGGCTCTAAGTAAATATCTTCCCTTTCTCTTATCCCCATATTTATCTTTGAAGGCATTGATGATAGCTTGCAGAGAGTGAAAAGAATTATTAGGCTTGTCTAAAAACCAATCCAGTGCATCTTCTTCGAAGGAAAGAACAAAGAGCTTCATCTTTACATCTTCATGATTGTAGGCAACTCTACTAGCATGCTTAATCAAGAAAGTTGTAAAAGATTTGAGATGAGCTTCAACACTAATTGCATTGTTTCCTTGGAAAGGGGGCATATATCCAAACCATTCTCTGCAAGATCATGAGGATAACCTTGCATACTACCAAAGTTACAAGGGGTGAACAAGTCCATGATGTCTTGTTCAATAGGGCTAGGGAAAAGCAAATGGATATCCGAGAGGGCTTCCTCTTTGAGAAAAACGTGTTTACTAGAGTGGAGTTTGCTTAATCGAGCTCTAAGGGCCTTTTCAGAATCTGGAGTGGGATTAACCAAAGTACCTAGATTTCTTCTAGTATATGCCCTTGTGAAAGGATGAATAAGTGGAGTCGCCACTCAAACAAAAAACTAACCCAAACACCCAGGTGCTAGAAAATATTGGCACTGTTGACAGGTCAAAGGGATGATGATGAAAATAAAAGATGTCGAAGTGTCGAGAATAAGAAACTTGTCCCCAACAACGGCGCCAAAAAATGTTGTCGCCTGAATTGTACACCTAATGCGAAAAATTCCTAAAGACTCAAGAAGAAGTCTTTGACCTATAATAAAAACTCCTTGTTCATGAAACCCATGAGGCAAGCATTACAAAATACATTTTATTATCTTTGTCTTCTTCATTACATAAATTCATAATTACTAGTCATTATGAAGACCGAAACTTGTTACACTTTTCAACACTCCCTCTTAACTAGGGAGGTATTCATAATGGTACATGGCCACTCTCAATTTGAAGAATCTCTTAAGAAGAATTTGATTGGTAATCATTTGTTATAGCATCATATTAACCAACATTGTTACAGTGCAAGGCCTTGACTAACAACTCCATCTCTCCACGAGATCGTGAGCTACAATGTTGGTGAGACGAATGATTATAGACTCCTTCATCATTGTCTCCAAGGTACATACTCTACCCAGCTGTTCACTGAGTATGACCTCTAAGGACTATTCTTATCGGGATAGCTAATCCTTAAAGAATATCCATCCTTTCACGACTACTCTTATCGGAACATCTTATCACATTCTCAAAGAGTATCAGATGCTGGATGATTACCCAATCCCACATTCTATCTTTCAGAATGATGTGTCTATCTCTCCCTCTTAACTAGGGAGAACATATTCCACCGAGGAATATAGAGAATGTACCTAAGCTTTCTTTTTGGCTTAGGAATCATGGAGTTTCTTCCAAGTAAGAAACTTATTATCAGGCTCCCTCTTAGTCAGGGACTTTCAACAACAATGATGAAAACATCCAGCTGCTCATGAAGGACTCCTTCCGTTGATGTCATGAATTGAGGAGTCTTCAATTTTGGGATCTCTTCTTAGGGCACAGATCATCCATCACTTTCATCCAAGAGCCATGTCTTCTATCAGAAAGTGATCCATTAGTCTTCTCATCTAGTCTAGCTTCATGTTGTGCTGCTTTCTTTCGAACCATATCTTCCAAGGATCTTTCATCCTGCCATATGGTCATCAATTTGTGGAAGACATCTACTTCCATTTGGCAGCCCTGCATAAGCTCATCGGATGTTGTTCAATTATAAATATGAATGCTTAAATCAACAGTTACCTTAGTGATGATCTTTCACCATGACATCCTTCTTGTAGGCATCAACATCCTTCGTATATGTTGACACATCTCCAAAAGATATGTATTGCCAAGGGTCTTTATCTTTTTCGGACTTCTTATTAGAGGCTACATATCTTCCCAGGAGATTATCTAGTCAAGTCCTCTTGGCTTCCTTGGATGTTGACTGCCTCTTTTGATGATTGCACCTTTTCGCGATCTCTTCCTTTTTCTCTCTTTCTCCACAATTTTATTTCATTCCCAGGAACTTCCATTGCGCAGCTCCTTGATTGTATATAATCACCTCATATTCCATATGAGGACATATTATGTTGATTTCATCTGGTGTGGAACATGTCTATTGACAACTTGTTCATTAGAAGAGTTTCTGCTTTCTTTGATCATACTTCTAAAGATAGAAGTGTACTACCTACAACCACATTACATGACTTCATAGCATCCTGTGTCAGCATATATATACATGTACCTCATTTTTTTTTGTTTCTTTTGAGTCATCTTGCAACAGGTTTCTTTAGAATTAAAGAGTTTCATTTTCTTGACCTGCCTCATCAATATGTCATCATATTCTAATCCTAGAATTCTGCAAGTTAGAATTCTCGAAGGAACCTTTTTGCTTTCTTTCTATTCAGTGAATCCAAAGAGGATTCCATTTGAAAATGTCAGCACTTGTTTCCTTATTGATTATTGAATGATGACCTTGATCTTGATGACTGCCTTCTATAAATGTTGTTTTCAGTGAGGTTCCCAGGAGGCCACTTATAGTATAGATGTCACATGTGTTACAAACATCCTCCTACAACGAGTGCTCCTCCTTCAATGCTTCTATCATGATGCCAATCCAGGAGTGATGCATTTATCTAATATATCGTGCTTCCTAACATACTATTTTACAACCTGATAGATACTTCTTAAAGAGGAAGATGATCTCAATCATAACAGAGATCGTTCACTTCTTTCTTAGGCTTCTTTGAATCTAGTTCTCCCATTTTTCCGACGATATGGGCTTCTTCCTTTTTCCTCTTGTCCTCATTAGATTTGGGACAATCTTTCATAGCATCGTATCTTATCCATGTTTCTTCTTTTCTTCTTGAGGACCAACCTTACCGAATCTTCCCTTTCTCCTTGACATGGCATCATAGGCTTGATTCTCTTCATTTGATCCTATATTCACTTTAGCTTTCAACCTTGTCTCTTTTAATTCTCATAAAGACCATATATCCTGGAATGGTGTTGCTTCTTTCTTCCCATAGATGCTTGAGGTGAAGTTTTCCATCCCTCTGGCAGAGCATTTATCATCACTGTAGTTATTTCTCTATCAAACATTTCTTCTACCAATTCCTGCAATTGATCTTGTATTTCGGAAATCTTCATAAAGTGTGAAGTTATTCCCTTCTCTCTAGACATCTCCAACTTGTATAGTTCTTGTCTTATAGATATTACTTCCCCTACAGTACTCACCGATAACAACTCCACCAATTTATCATATATTTCTTTTGAAGATTATAGTTTTGATACATAGGGGATGAGAGAGTCCTTTATGGATTCTATAAGAAACCTCTGGGCTCTTATGTCTCCCTTCATGTATGAGCTTGAGTGTCTTCTTTTAAGGATTTAGATATCGACCCTTAGATAAAGTCCATGACTGCATTCTTAATAAGATTTAGATCTGTCCCTTTCTTCCATGCAAGAAAGTTCTAAACCCCAACTAGATTGTTGCTTTCTTTGCAAAAAGACATTTTGACAGATTCAGATGAAGTCACAAAGATACTTACGTGCGTAGATTCTTTTCTTCTTCAAATAGCTTCCTTGTTGATGATGATATAGATAGTAGTAGAAGCTCTGCCTTAGATTGACTTCTTCAAGAGTGGTGTAAAGTGATAGATTATCTTGGATAGCTTAATGACTTCAACAAAATGATGATTTGATGATGTCTCCAATAATGTTGACTTAGCTTCAATGAGATAGCTTTAGATTTCTTAAAGATCAAGGTCACCTCCTTGATCTTGCATTTCTTCTGGAAAGGACCTTGGTGTATAAGTCCTTTGAGTCAGATCTTTGATCTTCTTAATATAGCTTGAAGGTTTTTCCAATTTTTGCAACCTGCCTCCTTAGAATCTGAAGATTGACTCTTCAATGTAGATCTCTGACTTTTTCCTTCTGGAAAACTGAACCTTGATCTTCATGGTACTCGAGTGTCATCTTGTCAACTAGCCCTTTCTAGCACCTTAGCTCTGATACAATGTTGAGAGTTTGGTAGGGTAGTGTTTAATTCAATCCTCTTCTTGATAACTGCTTGTGTTATGCTTATATTACTTAGATCTTATCTTCATTAGCCTATTATGTCTTTCATCAAGTCAATTATCAAAACACAAGAGACACAAAATTTTGGCTCTTCAAGCCAGGGCCAAAACCTCTCCCTCTTGGAGAGGAAAACCCGAAAGTTATTCTTCTTCTTGAAATTCAATTAACAACATGACCAAGACTCAGACCCTTGACACCAGTGTACCTCCAAAACCTTGTCACTGCTCTTTCTTGGCTCCTTGTGCTAATCTCCTTTTCTGCACCGTTTTGCACCAACACTATCGAGCTTGGTCCCTAGTCTAACGAACCTTGACAACATGTTGCTTTCTGCCTTCTTCAGATCTGTACTCGAGCTCCTAGAGATCTTTCGGTCCTTCTTTATACACACTAGATACATCATATCAAGGTCCCTTTATTACAGTGAAAACCCTCCTTTATGTTGTGTATACTTCTGAGGTTATGCCAGAGTATAGATTCAGGACCGTGGCGCTAGAATTGTCTCATGTCCACATTGATCATAGTCACCTTACTATGATGTCTTTCCTTCCTTCTTCGCATTGTTTTCTGCAATAGTCTGAGCTCCTTAGACCGAGACTTTATCCTCCTCTTCGCATTGTAGTTTGGACGTATTTCAGACCTTCGACCGAGAAGGATAGGCCCAAAACAACGATAGATATGTCCTTGCCCTCTCCACTGATTGTCTTCCGATCTTCGTCCCAATTGCAGTCCTCTTTTCATTACAGACTCTTGATTCGAATGTCTTGTCTCTAAACTAGGCCGCAATCCCTGTATATATAGGGACCCTTCTCCCATCTCTAGGCTGACATGTCCATCTATAGGTAGGCTGACTTGTTAAGGGAAAATCTTCAATACATTTTGAGCCGACTTCTTGGAGCTTAGTGACAAGGTCTTGGAGTGTACTTTTACATCAAAAATTTGTCTTTTACAAGTGTAACATCACTTCATGTACATGACTCTAAATTATATTTATGACAAGACACCAAACTCCTAAAGACATCAAGAGGAAGTCTTTGACCTATATTAAAAACTCCTTTCTCATGAAACCCATGAGGCAAGCACTATAAAATACATTTTATTGTCTTTGTCTTCTTCATTACATAAATTCATAATTACTAGTCATTATGAAGGCCGAACCTAGTTACGCTTTTCAACACCTCTTAACTAGGGAGGTATTCATAATTACATATATACATAGGTACGAGGATAATCTAAAAATGATATGTTCTACGAAGTGTCACAACACACGTAGTCCTATAGATTAGATACTTGACCATGGTATCTAATTGGGTGGGACTAAGGTGTGTTCCAAGCTTTTTCCACTATAGGTACCATCATGCTTCAACTCTAACACCAACCCAGGGATCTAGGTATCGTATCCAAGGTCGGAGCTCCACAAGATAAACGATACCCTCTATACTTCGGGATCTAGATATCATCACAGGCTGGCCAGATGACCTCCCAAGCATCTTATCGCCCGAAGATGCTTCATCTTTGCCTATTGACTATGTCAGGCATATCCACCAGTCCAAGCATGCTTCAAACATTCAAATTTCTCATGAAGAGATCTTGCACAATCACAACCCCAATTAGTAATAAACTGTCAATATATATATATATATATATATATATATATATATATACATACAAGTTAACTCAAACCTTTGAGGTTCTCAAATATACTGATGCTTCTTAGGTCATCATCAAATTATCCAAACATATCTTCGTTCTTTAACTTCTACAACAACACCAAACTTAGCTTTAGCATTTCTTCTAGAACATCCAAGTCTTGTTTACAACTTTGCCATTCACGAATATCTATCTGTTATCCTTCAACTGTGATCTTTATTCTTTGTTCAAGGTCTTTATTATATCCTCCCTCTTAACTGGGGAGATATACCCTTTCTTTCTATCTAAGCTCCCTCTCAACTTAGTGAGTTAAACATCTTCATTCTTTCAACTATACACGTTCTTTCTTTTTGTATCATCATATCATAGGAGAAACTTCAACCTTTCCAAGCTTCATTTCTTCAAGAACATCATCTTTAATATCATCATCATTTTCACAGCTCCCACTTTTCATCATGTTCATCATTATTATCAAGTCATCTTCAATTGTAAGGTAGATGACCATCTTCAACATCTTTAAGATTGTGTACCTGCAAATCCTTAACAACAAGTATAGCCAAGTACAAATATACAAAAGTATGAAGTCAACTATATCAAAATCATGCCATTACAATGGAAGCATCAAAATAATCAAGCTTTAAACATCAAATACCTAAACCTAGTTAGGTTCATAGCCAACAAGGGTCACATCTTTGGACTTCAAGGATGTTTGTCGCAAACCCTAGATTCCATCATCGAGAATTAAAGCCTTGGATATCAACAACTAAATTAAGTTAGCAATCATTACATCTAAGGATTCATTATTATGCCTTAGAATTTCATGTCAAACTCTATTAGGGTTATGTCACAAACCCTAGATTTCATTGATAAACAAATATCACCAATCAATTTAGCATACTAGCATTTCATATCTAGGGTTTCATTATAGTTTTCTTATATCAATCTCTTACTTAGGTCCTTATTGTAAACTCTAGATACGTACTTCAAATTCCAAAATTAGACATATAACAATTTAATCAAGCTAGGAAATTGTACGGTAGCAAACTCACCTAGGGTTTCATTCTTAGGACCTTACTTTAACTATTACAAGTCTTTTGTTAATAAACCATAAACCCTATTTCATCAAACCCTACAAATCTAGGGTTTCATTATATGTTCTAAAGACTAAGGTTTTATTATAACACAATCAAAACCATACACATCAAGATAGTAGGATTTCATCATGAGTTCTATTCTTTAACATCAAACCCTAAGTAGGCTAGGGTTTCATCAACATACCCCAAGCATCAAGAGGCTAGGGTTTTACAATGACCCCTAAAGGTTAGGGTTTCACCTAAATGACCAAACAAGAGATGTATGATAATGGTAGATTCATTCTAATGATTAGTCACCCTAACAAGAATCCTTATGATTCAAAACCCTAGACATAAGAAAGTTAATAATATGATGTGAATTTCGAAATGATTGTGTCTTTTAATGAAGAAGTTTAGCTGCAAAATCTTATGGTCTTAGACATACCTTGAGTTGCTCCTTTTACAAACCTTGTAGGGTTTCCTTTATTGAAGTGCTCCTTCTAAATTGAGCCATAATTTTACACCTCTATCCTTCATGATCATGGAGGTTGTTTCAAAGCCTGCTACTGGATGCCATTATCTCCTGTTTACCTTCAATAATGAAGACTTCAAATTTGTCCACAAAGGTACTGCAGTCTTTGTCTTTAACACCATTCAGAATGCCAAAATCAATGATTGGATTCAAGGGTACTGAAGCTTCTTCCATATAACTATACTTCTTTTGAGATGACCACTTACGCTTTCCTTGAGATGACCCTTTAATAGGGCTTTCTCAAAACACGGGTGTATATAGGCTGGATCAATCAACAAATGCGTTCGAAGTGATTGTATAGTTTCAGACTTCAAATAAATACCCTTGCTTCAGAACAACTGTTGACAACCACTGAGGAGGCTTCAAAAGTTGTTCTATTACTCATTGTCCAGAGTTCGAATTGTATATATATGTGCCAGGATGACTGTTCTTTTCGACTTCTAAGGTCGGCCTTAGTGTTCAGACTTGAAATTTGTATATATATGTGTACCACAAGGCTACTACAACCTCGCAGATTCTATGCCACTGTATAGGCTTTCGTGTGAAAATTCAGCTAACCCCGAATCTTATTGCAGCAACTGATGTTGATTCTTCTAATTGTTAATTTACTCAACAATTTATCTGCTGTTTCCTATGACAAATATCAAATTAAATACACTGCAACCTTCACAAATAAATTGTGGAAGAAATAAAACGCTAGAAGAAAATATATACACACACACAAAATTACACCGTTATTTTTGGACTAATGTCCCCGGAAAAACCCAATGCGAGAAAATCTGTGCAACAGTTAAGGGTTTTATTATTATGCAGTAGTGAAATATGAGTATAAACTATGGATGCCCAAACTTGCAATCCAAATAGAGAAAAACTGGCAAAAATAACTAGTGAGGAAATTCTTCACTCCACAGGCGAATCTGACATTGACCTCAGCTCGAAATTGAGTCTTCCTCAACTGCCTCTGCGTAGTCTCTATGTCACTCTACGCAGTCACTGCGTCCCGACTCCCTCCAACTCGGAACTACGTCACCTCTCACTATCTTGTTAGTTGCTGTCTGGGAAACTGATTCTCCTAGCCTCCAAAACCTCTGGCCAACTTTTGGCACTAAATCTCGCCTTCTCCCCAACAAAACGGAATTTGCCTCTAGAGGGCACTGCGTTGCCTCACTATGGCACTCTCTGCCTCTCTGCAAATGTACTCGCTGGATCTGGAAATTTTCCTTCGACTTTACTATCTCTAACCCTCTCTCACTGCTTCGATCTCACTGAATCACTTCTGGCAACACACAACTGCTACTCTGGAAATTGATTTCCTAGCAAAATCGAATGCTCAACTGATTTGGTGCGTCTTATCCAAGCCCCATCGACTTCTTATAATCCTCCGTTGAGACTTCAACGATCACAATTAAATCTTCATCGATGACTAGGTTTAACTAGAAATTGATCCATGTACTTTTCTAGAGCATTCTCACCTTGACTTAATTACTTATAATTAATTAATCATATTCCCTAAATTTAGACTAAGGAAATATTAAAAATTGAATAATAAATCTAATTAAGTCGTCTCTGGGTGGAATTTCCAGAAACGATTTCTGGGTTTTGGAGAATACATGTATTCTAGCCTCTCTACCAAATCTCGTGGCTAGAACACATTCGATGCTACAAAAACTAACACATCGTGGCTAGAATGTGTTTTAGTGCTGCAACCCACTGAAACAACACCCTGTCTCTGCATCATCTCTTGTCACGCTGCTGATGTCTGGCCACTGCTGCCCACTAACAATTGTGCAATTCTGATATGCGCTACATTTGTGCTGCTGCTGATGACCCTAATGAACTGCTGCCAACATTATATCTGCATTGCAACTCTGTTGCTGCTGCTACTGCAACATCTGCAACTCCCTCTCATCTGTTGCTACTGCAACTGAGAACTGTCCAAAATACCGAACCATCTATGTTTAGGATGATGAATTTGTCACCCGAGTCCTGAATGCTACTAGTCTCTGCGTTGTCACTGAAGCCTCTGTGCCGCTGCTGACTCTGCACTGTGCCAACTGCACTATTGCCAACTCTGCACTGCGCTGCCCAGTATCTGATCGCTACTAGCTACTGCATCTGATTGCACCAACTGCCACTGGTCCATCCTGCTACTGCGTACTGTGGACTCCCGTAGCAAGGTACTGATTCAAGAGGTGGACCTCCTCAAGAATCCTGCCCATCCTGTAGCACTCTAGGGCTACAAAACCAAGTCACCCCACCTCACGCGTGGAGGGATGTCTGCAAACATGGTGAAGTCTTCCTCCAGCCTGGAGGACAACCTATCGATCTCGGTAGAAGCTACCTGTTGGTCCTACTTCTCCTGCTTGTCCTTCTTCCTGAGAGGACACTCAGAACTGTAGTGGCCTAGCTCGCCACACCTGAAGCACTTGACCTTCGATAGGTCCTTCTTCCTACGCTACTCCCCCTGTCCCTAACTGGGACCCTTAGATGCGAGGGCCACATTCTCCTTCTCCTTTACCCGGTTCGATCCATTGTTGCTGCTGCCACTGATGGTGCTCTTCATCATGTCTCGCCTGAACTCCTTTTGCTGCAAGTCTGCCCACATTATGTCCTATATTGGCAAGGTTTCTCTACCCAAAATACTTCGGACAAACACTTGCCACTCCTTGGAAACACTGTTGAGGGCTACTCGTACCAACTTTGTAGGTTGAGGCGCTGACCCTACGGCTGCCAACTCATCTCGGATCTGCTGAATCTCGATAAGGAAGGGATCTATGCGCTCCCCCTTCTGCATAGAGGTGCATCTCAACTTTTCTTCTAAGTACATCTTCCGTTGCTTGGAAGATCCTTGGTATGGCGTGGAAAGAGAGTCCCACATTTCTTTGGTTGTGCCCAAAGCTTCTATGTGAGATACCACATGATCTCGAACTCCATCAAGGATCAATCTCTTCTCCTTCATCATCTCCTTCTTGTATTGCTTCAAATGATCTGGATCTGTGGGGACAACTACCACGTTATCGATAAATGCTTTAAGATCATACTCATCTAGAAGGAAGGAAATCATTGCCTTCCAGATCACATAGTTGGAGGCTCTGTCCAACCTATCCTGATCTTGCAACCCAACTCCATCTCAACAAAATATGACGAAAACCTCCTCTTCCCTTTTGCTCAGCTGCTGCTACTCTACGCACTCCCTGCTGGAGTGAGTAACTCTGCTCAAAACGACCGCTGATCTGCAAGGGAAATTGAACTTCTAAGACTAGAAGTTCCCTGAGGAAAATTTTCCCTCAGTGTGTGCTCTTCCTTCCACCCGACGCTATTTTTCTCTAGCAAACTGCTGCTAAATAATTGCGTCTAGCTAGAGATCTGCTTTGCAAGAAAATATTGGCTGCTCCCTCTGCCTCTGGTAATCCCTGATCTGGAGAAATCGGATTTTTCTGTCGCTCTCTCAAAGAAATCGATTTTCTTCAAGAAATTGACCCTCTTGGCCAAGGAACTGCTCTGCCGCTGGGGTTTCGAACTGCTGCTCATGAAGAGCAACAAACCTCTTCTTTCCTTCTGCTACTGAGCTCTCCAACTAATCAACTGTGCTCTGATACCATGTGAAAATTCTGCTAACCCCGAATCCTATTGTAGCAACTGATGTTGATTCTTCTAATTGTTAATCTGCTCAACAATTTATCTGCTGTTTCCTACGACAAATATCAAATTAAATACACTGCAACCTTCACAAATAAAGCGCAAAAGAAATAAAACGCTGGAAGAAAATATATGCACACACACAAAATTACACCATTATTTTTGGACCGATGTCCCCGAAAAAACTCAATGCGGGAAAACCAGCGCAACAGCTGAGGGTTTGATTATTATGCAGTAGTGAGATCTGAGTACAAACTATGGATGCCCAAATTGGCAATCCAAACAGAGAAAAATTGGCAAAAATAACTAGTGAGGAAATTCCTCACTTCACATGCGAACCCGATACTGACCTCAACTCGAAATTGAGCCGCCCCCAACTGCCTCTGCGCAGTCTCTGCTTCACTCTATGCAGTCACTGCGTCCCTCCTGCTTGGAACTGCATCACCTCTCACTGTCTTGTTAACTGTTGTCTGGGAAACTGATTCTCCCGGCCTCTGGAACCTATGCCCAACTTCTGGCACTGAATATCGCCTTCTCCCCAACAAAACGAAATTTGCCTCTAGAGGGCACTATGCTGCCTTTGTGCTACCTCATTGTGGCACTCTCTGCCTCTCTGCAAATGTACTCATTGAATCTAGAAATCTTCCTCCGACTTCACTATCTTCGATCTCACTGAATCACCTTCGGCAATACACAACTGCTACTTTAGAAATCGATTTCCTAGCAAAATCGAGTGTTGAACTGATTTGGTGTGTCTTCTCCAAGCCCCATCGACTTCTTCTTATAATCCTCCGTTGAGACTTGAACAACCACGATTAAATCTTAATTGATGGCTAGGATTAACTAGAAATCGATCCATGTACTTTTCTAGAATATTCTCACCATGACTTAATTAATTTTGATTAATTAATCATATTCCCTAAGTTTAGACTTAGGAAATGTTAAAAGTTGACTAATAAATATAATTAAGTCGTCTCTATGTGGAATTTCCAGAAACAATTTATGGGTTTTGGAGAATACATGTATTCTAGCCTCTCCACCAAATCTCGTAGCTAGAACACATCTAATGCTACAAAAACTAACATTGCATTTCTCCTTCAAGACTGTAGTGAGCTTGTAGATGGATGACAAACCTTCCAAAATAGACTTAAAACAATTCGTTCTATAGTCCTTTCAATGCACATGTCTAGAACGCCCTCTCATAAGATGATTGTTACACTTTGTACTTATGCCTAGAACTACAGAAGGAATCTCGGTTCCTTTCCAGAATTGTTGTAGCTTCACGTTGAGTCTTCTAACTAGGCCTAAGAAGGCCTTCAACCATTCAACTTTGCTTGCTTGTTTCACTTGCTATGAGTACTGTTCCAAGCCCATTATGTGACTCCCCAAACAAGGATTCGGTCACCCACAAATGAGTCTAGAATTTTGAGATACAAAGATTTAGATTCGTAAGTAACAATTTTAGGCCTTCTAGCCTATGTACAGTGCATCGCTCCACTTGTCAAGATGCTCAGACTTATTTGAGTTAGAAGACTGGTCTTTCAGACTTTTGAAACAGACCCTCTAGTCTCTCCAAAACCTCACAACCTTCTTGCATAGGATCATGCGTACTATGATGACATGGGAAATTTCAGATCACAGAATTCAGACCCTCTGTTTTGAGTGATTTCAGAATATAGGAGCTATGCTCAGAACCTTGATCTTTTACTCAAGGAATTCGGTCTTTAGAGGGCTATTTCCTTAGCCTTTTGACCTTCCAAAATAGTGTTTCTATCTTCTTCGCTGTCCAGGCATAAGTCTGTAGCCTAGTCACTGTAATTAGGGCTTATTAGAGTGCCTAGAATTTTGATTTTCTTCTTCTAGGAGATTGGTCCTAGATGACAAGACTTCTTTGCTTAACTTGAAGCCCTTGTGGTCTCCTTCCTTCCATTATGCAAATGAACCAAGCTCTGATACCATGTTGAGAAATCTTGGGCAGCTTGATTAGGTCTTCTTATAACTTGATTTCTCTTAATTTGACAAGTTCTTGTGAGGTTATATTACTTCTTTTGATATTATTATGTTCCTTCATCATCAAGATAATTTTCAAACAAATGAAGATCACAAACACAAGAAAAGAACACAAGATATAGGCACTCAGCTAGGGAAAAACCCTTATGAAGGGGAAAACCCAGTGAAACTCTTGCACTAGTAGATTCACATATCAAATTGAGACATTCTAAGACCTTAGACCAAGACATATGACCTATTTTATCCACCAAGTTAGCCCAACAAAAATTCGATTCCTCCATTCTGTAACTTCTACAATTCATCCTTTATCTTCGGCCCCTTCAACTGGGTTCAAACTCACACGTGTGGCCGAAAACATAAGGAAATTCGTCCAAACTTCTTCTATTATCTTTTTCCTTGAAGTGTCACATCCTTTTCTTCATCTTCACACCCCTTTCTTTCATTTTCCAATAACAGATCGAAGTATATGTTCTCTCACAAATAGATCAAATGCAAAGGTGTATATATAGTCTTCTTAGGCAGGTCGTATCCCTTCATGCAACCGGCTTGATCTCTTTGGGCCGACTTGGTGGAGAATACAAGAATTATATTTATGACTTAACAATAATAAATTTCTCTCCAATGAGCCCAAGAAGGGTTTCATACATTATGACATTATCTTTTGATACAAGATACAAACCCTAGAGCACACAATGGGTGCTTTTGACCTATTGACCATTGACCCATGCTTTAATAAGCCTTCTTAGGTAGGTCGTATCCCTTCATGCAATCGACTTGATCTCTCTTTGGGGCCGTCTTGGTGGAGATTACAAGAATGATATTTATGACTTAACAATAATAAATTTCTTTACAATGAGCATTGACTTTTGATACAAGACACAAACCCTAGAGCACACAATGGGTGCTTTTGACCTATTGACCATTGACCCAAGCATGAAACCCATGATTTAATAAGCCAATTTGTTTTTACAATTAAAATTTCTTTTTTTTGACAAATACAATTATGAAGACCGATACTAGTTACATTCTTCAACAATTTATTGGGTTGGAGGGATCGAACTATGACCTCTGGACCACCAGAGGATCTTCAAAAATAGAATTATCGTTACTTGTGTAAAATAACTAACTGCTTGGTCCAAAATTTTCAATTTGCTGGGAAAATAGTCTTCTTGGGTCCAATAAATTTTTGAACTGGGTCATCCTGCTCTCATTTTCTATTTTTTTGACAATTTCTTACTAATTTTATTTTTACTTTTGCCAGAAAATTAAATAATACACTTAAGAGGGGATTACAAATATTTTCCCACCCTCTAAGTGGGTTTAAAAAATATTTTGATAACGATGTTCTAATTATGAGGAATCGTTCACCAAAAATATATCCTAGACACACTTTTACATCAAGATATTACAATAATCAACCTTTAGAAGGGGAATTTTACACAGACACAATCTCTTTAGACACAACCAAATTCTACGACACAAGACACATGATCTAGTATTATAAAACACATTGACTCGGTAACACTAGGACTCACCTAAGACCTTATCAATGAGTACCACCCTAACCCTAGCTTTGGGGTATGTCTACTCTTCCAATTATTCGTGTTTACAAACACAAATAACTGGGGAGGTAAAAAACTCCCTAGAGTGAAACCATTTGACGAGAATCATAGGCTTACCTAGGTGTTGTTACATGGCTTAATAGTCATACTATAATCATTTTTACAATACAAATAGTAGAATTTTGGATTACAATGATGATAATGATGAAAAAATTTATCCACTGCTTTATACTCTGCTTCTCAGAACTGTTGACATGTACATGTTCAACAATTTTCTCTGTTGCCATCTTATGAGGATCTTGTATGATTCAGGGTTGGCCCTAGGAGGCCTAATGTGATTGACGTTGAAAGACTTGTGTTTCATTATAATTGTGCATTGTATCTCAGCTGAACATTTGATAAATATCTAAGAAGAAGAAGTATTGATTTTGGGTTTTCCCCCTTGTGGGATTTTTCCCTGGTCTCTGACCAAAATCTTGGTGTCTCTATTGTGTATGCTTTTTTTCTATTGTTCTTTACTGTTCCGTTGTATTGTTATTGTTAATGTTCTCTCTATATAATTGCTTATGATGATATGGAGTGGATATAATGTGAAAAATATTGGGAATGTTTTAAAATGCAATTATCAACAACAAAGAACTATTTAGCCTTAAATTTAACAAATCATGCTTGTATGATTCACAAGTCAATTTTAGATATTATTGAATCAATGATACTGCTGTTTGTTATTCAAGTAACATTATCACAGTTTTACTGTTAGGGTTGTACAGTTTGTTTAGTGATGTTCACTCAACCATTTTTTGTACTGATTCATGTAGAAGCATAATTGTTTGCAGCTATATTATCCTTGTTTTGTTGAAGAATGTCTAGGCTTGGAAAGTTCATTTTAATTCAGCCGTATTTGAGTAGTCTTTTCTGTGAAGTATTGTGGTGCTTTTATGTGGCTATTTATTGCATGCTGATATTAATTAACTTTTGTTTTGGTTGGCATGGTAAGATTGCTGGTATAATGGTATCATTGTGCATGTGGTCAAATTTTAAATCACACTTGCGTAATTGCATGTCAAGCCATCTTTTGTGGTGCTGACTCATGGGTTGGCAATAGTGCTTGTCTCTGGGATGTAGGTCACAGATTGTCCGTTGTTACATTAAACCATAAGAATTATTGTTGGTCATCCATGTAGCCCTTGGGATGGATAGATTCTCTTTATCTTAATATAGAAATGTATGTTACATGTTTAAGTGATTGTCTATGGTTGCGATCTGTGTAATTTTTTCCATAAGATCATACTCCTAACACTTAATGGATTCTTTGTAGATATTGTTGGACGAGTTGAGATTTACGGAGCAGATTATTGATTTGGTTTTCTTTATGCTTGTGGTACTTGCACATTCGGAGCAGGTATTTAGTTTCAAGTGCATTTTGTGGTTTACTTTCTTCTTTTGGACATCTTTGTTATCTGTTTGTACCTATTATCATGTTTGCCACTTTGCAGGATAGTTGCATTGGGACCTTCTTGACGCTTTACCATGCAACATTGGTTGCATGTACCCTTTATCTTTTAACAGCTTTTGTGTCTCCTGAATGGCAAGACATTGTACATGTTTTGCTTGCACATCCAAAGGTCTTTCCTCATCTTTTGAAAATTAGAGTTTGGATTGACCTAATTTTGTTTTGCAGGATTACAAATAAGGGGCATAAGCATTGTTTAAAAAGACTGCAAGATTCTCTAGTGATTATAGTTCTCTTTTTTTACTGCACGATGTTTTTAGTACTGCAATAATTGTTAGTAGTCAAACTTGTTTGAACAGCTGTTTTATTTGTAAAGCAACTTGAGGTTTTGACATTAGTATATGTTGGAAAATACTTAATACCATAAAATTATAATTTCACCTGTATTTTATAAAAAGATTTAATTTTCTGAACCAGTGTTGCCCAAAATTGTGTAAACAATTACCTTGGAATTCACTAATTTTTCTATCTTGTAATAACTAAAATATTCTGTTACACAAGACTCTAGATGTTTGTAAAATCCCCTAGTGTTGTATGTGTGTTTTGTGTTTAGTTGAGAACTGGGAGAGCAATGACATTGGTGATCTACCTTCACAACAAGGGATGGAGATTGTATTAACCTTGAAGACACATTGCTTTTCTATTGTTGTCTTCTTTATAGCACTTTTTCATATTCTAAGATTACATAAGCAATGATGTGTATGATGGGATTTGTGAGAATCTGGTTGTGTGTTGAGTATGAGGATATGTTATATATTTTCACAATATAATTCCGATCTTTCATTTGTTAATATAGGTGGTACACATTGTTTTCAGTAAGTAGAGAGTTCACATGTTTGAAAAGGGAGAAATCTTACTTCCAATGGTAAAATGTAAATGTTTAACCAAAATGGTCAAGGTGTAGAATCATTGTCAGTGAAATAATGCATGTTGGATTTGAATCTGCAAACTTGAATCTGTCGGTTTCCTAGATGCCACAAGTAGTCGTTGTAGGCATTGACAAGGACATCAAATTTTCAAGGCTGGCCAAGTGTTCAACATCAAAGAAATTGTGCTATGCGACTGGGAGTATGGCAGATGTGACAATTTGCAAGGCCCCAGCTGCTGAAAATCACTGACAACTATTTTAGGCAAAGCTGTTGAGAAATCTAGGGCATAGTAATTATGTGATTTCTATTCTATTAGTAACTGCTCGTGAGTGTTTTTTACTTCTTTAGATTAGGATCTTCTTTTACTTAGGTTATTAGTGTTCTTATTCATCAAACAACTAACAATGCATAAACCATAAAGAGACAAGAGAAACAAAATATAGGCTGTCAGCCAGGGCCAAAGCCTCTCACTCTTTGAGAGAAAAACCTGAACAAATTATTCTTCTTATAGAGATTCCAATTGACAAATACCAAGACCAAGACCCTTGACCTATTTGCCTCTCCAAGACCAAGACACAAAGCTCCTTTGTCAATGTTAGTCCATCTTCTGCTCCTTCCTCCTTCTCGACTTCTTCTTCAACCTTGGCTTGCTTTCAGCCTTCTTCCACTTCAGCTCCATAGGAGGATTGCACCATTGCTGCAACAAACTTTGGCCTTCACTACTGCAATAGAATTCTCCTCTTCTCGGCCTTAACTGCTTCCATAGACTTTCACCTTTCTTCGGCCTTCACTGCTGCAATATACAGGTCTGCAATTTTGAGTGTGTGGAGGTAAGACGGCCCACAAAACAGTCCCAAATCAACACAAAATCCCTCATTGCTCTTTCTTCCTTTCTCGCTGGTAACTCGGCTCCCTGAATGACCCTCGCACTTCAGACTGTGGTCACCGAAAATCTGCCTCTGAAATGAGCCCGAGCACTCCTATTTATAATTGTTTGCCTTTGTAATTAGCCGACATGTCCTTTGGAGGTTTTATATTATTTATTTTTGAAGCCAACTTGAGGAGGAGACTTTTGTAATATTCCAAATTAGCAGTAAGCTAATTGGAATATTAATTTTGGTTAATTTTTGCTATTTCTAATGTTGAGCAGGAATAAAGTGGGTAAAGGGACCCACAAATAATAACTAAGCAGCTAAAAGCACTTCTCTATAGTCCCTAAGGAAATATTGCAGCATTAGTGGGGTCCATGTGGCCACCCATTGAATGGAGGCAACGTCGGGGTGGCTGCGTGGGAGTGGCACGGAGTAGGCAATGCAGTGGTAGGCCAGAGAAGGGGCAACGCAGTCCTTGTGGGCCCAAGGGAACGTTGGATGCTTAGATTTGACAAAATGGGAATGAAAGCAGCTCATTCCTCATTCATTCATCTATCGATTTTCTGTCTTCATTGACTGAGCACGCTTGCGCTGTTTAGCCAAGTCTGTAGTGCTATTTAGCACAGAGGTTTCCGAGCGGAGATCTCAACCTCTACCTTGGGGGACTTCGAGTGCCTGCGAGAGGAGATTCCGATTTTGTGAGGAGTTTACAGAGATATACCAGCAACAACACGCAGTCCCTTCAAGAGAGCGCATAGGCAGTACAGCTTGGAGGAAGTGTCGATAAGTGGAGGAATAGAGGAGATTCAGCCAGAGGTTTTGGAGGGGAGGCTAGCCACCTCTTACCAGGGATTTTGGCAGAGTGTTGCTGGCATTTCTCAGCAGTTCCAACCAGGAGATCGATTTCCCTAGCAGAGCAACGTACCAAGCCTAAAGGGGCCATTTTCCGGGGTCGAGATTTCTGGAAACCCTTTGCGGGTTTTTGTGGGTCTTTGGAGTAGAGTCTGAAGTTAAAAGCCCGGAATTTTCTGAGCACGGGAGATGGACCAAACTACAGTCCGAAGTCAGCCAGTAGCACCAATTCCAGCACTGGCAGAGCAGAGGGAGAGCCACGCAGAGCCTGATTCAGCAGTGATATTTGTCCGGATTTAGAGCTAACCTTCAGTCTGCCTTGAGTAGGCCCAGGTGATACCTTTATTGGCACCACTATTGTAATCTTTCTGACAAATGAATAAAATGGCTCAACAGTTATTTCTGGCTCTATTTCTAGTGTTTTGATGCTCTTTCTTATATGTAGTTTTTAGTGCATTGTGCTTTATTTTACAGTTTGTTCCTAATTTGGGATATTACA
Organism: Pinus albicaulis; assembly: GCA_034641835.2. Classification (NCBI taxonomy): domain Eukaryota; kingdom Viridiplantae; phylum Streptophyta; class Pinopsida; order Pinales; family Pinaceae; genus Pinus; species Pinus albicaulis. The sequence goes on from CM076581.1 coordinate 396,333,645, forward strand.
GTGGTATCAGAGCTCATAGACTTGGCTCAGCCTATGGAGCATGCAGTCTATGACATCAGAGGATAGACAGAACATCACATACCAGAGGCAAAGATACAGAAGTAGGGAAAGGAGGCTCGAGATTACACTCGACCAGATTGACAACATTCCGGTGGCAGAAGAAAGAGGAAAGGTACCCATGGCAGAGGAAAGAGATGAGGGGAGGGATTTTGCTTAACTCCTTTTGAAATCAGTGCAGGACCTCGCCAAGAGGATTGAGGAGATGGGGCAGAAGATTGGCGAAGACAACAAGCAAAAAGGAATTCAAGGGGAATTCCAGAATGGGGAAGGATCGATGCTTCACATCATCCACCTGGTCCTCACACTGCGCAGCAGGTGGTGCAACACACTCTACGATGCTATACCATCCCCACATTTCTAGCTTTATGAGCAGGAGCAAGAGGTTCGCAAGAGCTGGAGGTGGCTCACTTTGGAGATTATTTCGCGGAGTATCAGTCCTATGGACCGGAGTTTGGAGTTGCTCTCACCTTCAATGAGTTTTGCCAATTGAAGAACAATAGCAAACCTAGGGGCCAAAATAGAGGAGGGTACACGCAGGGAAATTACTTGCAACGTATTGTGGGCAGGCTTTTCCCGCCAACTTTTGACAGGTCATCAAAAAATTCAGCCAAAGCTTGGGTGGAGAAGCTAAACATCTATTTCCATCTTAACCAGATGACGGAGGTGGAGGCCATCAAGGTGGCTGCGATGCACCTAGAGGGAGAAGCCCATGACTAGTGGTTTCATGGGATGACCACGCTGGGTCACTTAGCGGTGACAACGTATGATGATTTTACCAGGAGGGTGTTGGAGAGGTTTGATCGAAAGGATCTGGAGGAGCACTTCGTAGCGCTGACCAAGCTCAAACAGTCGGGAAACCCGAAGATCTACATTTTAGAGTTCCTGAGACTCTCGGTGATGGTCCCGGATTTGTCGGAACCAAGGAGGATTTACATGTTCATTAACGGTCTGGCAGAGCCTTTGCATGGGCTAGTGAGGTCTACTCGACCCACTACGCTGCAAGACGCAGTTGGGAGGATCAAGGATTTACAGGATGCACTACCCAAGACGACGACCCCCATACCCAACATACCGACTTTCCAACAGAGAGGGAGGGACACGAGAGATCCATCCCCAAGAGGGAACTAGGGCCGAGGGCCATTGGATGATGAGACCCGGAGGGAAATGAGGCGGAAGAAGCTCTACTTCACTTGCCAAGAGCTGTGGGCACCGGGTCATAGGTGTGCCAGAGGGAAGGCACACTACATTGAGGTCTTCTCCGACAGTGAGGAAGAAGAGGAGACATTCTTTGAGATGGGAGGAGATACCGGCATAGGAGCACCAGGGGAGAATCCTCCACCACCACCTCCTCCAGCAGTAGGAGGATCAATGTTTGCACCTACCGGTGGGGTCCTTGCATCTTTGCGAGGGGTACCCAAGTATCTAATGTTGAGAGTTCAGGGGAGAGTTCAGGGACTGTGTGTCTCGGTGCTAGTGGACAATGGGGCTATGCACAACTTCATCGATGCTCAGATGGTGCAAAGAAGGGGGATATAGACGAGGAGCTTTGATGGGTTTTCTGCGCTAGTTCCAGGGCCCAAGGCTATGCAGTGCATGCGTTATGTCCCAGCTTTGACGGTGACCTTGGGGATAGTTGTAGTCTAAAAAACCAAAGAATAACCCAGAAATTCCGGTAAGATTGTGAAAAATTTCGGCAAAGATTTTTGAAAATCTGGGTTACAGTCGTTAAACTTTAGTATTTTGGGTGCCCTAAGGGTTTTTCGTGGTGCTGAATCCATTTCCACCATAAAAAATGCAATTCAAAAACTCCGACTACCTTATTTTTTGAATTTTTTTTTATCGGATTCCGGCAAAAACCGCCGTCCGGGCTATTCTATTGCATCAGTGGACAACTCCATGGGGACATACTCATTGACACACCACTTTTTTGTGGTCGACATTCCGGGTACCAACATGGTGTTGGGGGTTTAGTGGTTCATCACCCTTGGTAGAGTCACTATTGATTGGCAGACACTAGAGATGGAGTTCGTGGATAAGAAGAGTGGGAAGCAGGTAATGCTCAAGGGCATGCATACATACCCCTCTTAGATGGTTTCTGCGCATAGGATGGAGGTAGACTTCCGGCGCGGAGACATAGAGTGGGTAGTTGTGTTGAGAATTTTGGATCCAGGTGTTTCAGGCCAACCTAAACACCTCGATATCTAGGCCCTCCTAGACCGTTACTCTACGGTTTTTGGGGACATTCCACCAGGGCAGCCGCCTGATAGGGGCTTTGAGCACACCATCGAGTTGGAGCCCGACATTCAGGCCGTGATCTCTACTCCATATAGGCATCCCAAGGCCTATTGTGATGAGATTGAGAGAGTTGTCCATGAGCTCTTGGCTTTGGGGCACATCAAGCCTTAATCTAGTCCTTTTGCTTCTTCGGTTGTTTTGGTGAAGAAAATGGATGGGACGCTAAGGATGTGCATTGATTACAGGGCCTTGAACAAGAAGACGATGAAGAACCGCTACCCCATCCCTCGGATAGATGAGCTGAGGGGAGCTAAGTTCTTCTCCAAGATAGATCTAAGATCGGGGTACCACCAGATTGGAGTGAGGGACAAGGATGTCCCCAAGACAACGTTCAGGTACCATTATGGGCATTTTGAGTTTTTGGTGATCGCCCTTTGGGCTAACCAACGCTCTAGCTACTTTCTAGTCATGTATGAAGTTCACATTTTTCGTGGCTAGCTACGAAAGTTTCTACTGGTGTTTTTGGATGATATTTTGATATATAATTAGACATGGGAGGAGCACTTGCAGCATGTGGAGACGGTGCTGCGTATTCTGGAGGAACATAAATTTTATGCTAAGCTATCCAAGTGTGATTTCGGCTAGACAAAGATGCTATACTTGGGCCACATCATAGGAGAAGATGGTGTGCGGGTGCATGAGGTGAAGATTAGGGCCATCAGAGATTGGCCGGAGCCCAAGAATGTCACGAAGATGAGAGGCTTTGTGGGCATCTGCACATATTACCGGAAGTTTGTGAAGGGCTTCTCACAATTGGCTGCACCCGTCATAGACTTGACCCGGAAGGGAGCATTCACCTGGACCCCCACAACGCAGGAGGCTTTTGACCACCTCAAATAGGTGATGAGTAGCTGCTTGGTACTTGCACTCTATGTCACAAGGTTCGTCAAAATTTAACCTTGAGGTTCGAATTTTGGCGAACCTTAAAAGAATTTTGAGGTTCGGCGAACCTCATCGAACATCAAATCCATTGACCAAGTCCATAGATGTCACAACTCAAGCTTGTAATTTATCCTTGATGTTTGTTGATGTTGATTTCTTACTGTTTTATCCTATATATATATATATATATATATATATATAGACGAACCTAATAGCAAACCTCATCAAAAAATTTGAACTCAAACCGAACCTAATAATTGCCGAACCCGAACTCGAACTCGAACCATGTGACATTGCTTGCACTCCTCGATTTTACCAAGCCCTTTGTCTTGGAGTGCGATGCATCTGGAGTAGGAGTTGGGGTCGTGTTGATGCAGGATGGACACCCCATTTCTTTTGAGAGCCAGAAGCTCTTGCCCTACGAGAGGCACTACCCCATTTACGACATAGAAATGATGGCCATCATGCATGCCTTGGCCAAATTCGGATAGTACTTAGTGGGGAACCGGTTCAAAGTCAATACTGATCACAATAGCATGCAGTACTTCTTAGAGCAGAAACAGTTGCAGGAGAGACAACAGAATTGGGTCAGCAAGATCCAAGCATATGAATTTGACATTGAGTATGTCAAAGTGAAGAACAATGGTGTAGTTGATGCATTGTCTCGGAGACTAGTGTCCCTCTCCTTGATGAGTATAGACGCAGATTGGAGGGCGCAATTGCTGGTGGAGTACTCAAAAGACCAGTTTGCATGTGAGGTGTTGGATGGGCAAATGACAAATGACCAGTACCGGGTGATGGATGAGGTCATCTATTATTGAGACCGAATCTTTTTGACGACCAAATCTCGGTTGAGGGAGAAGATCTTGCATGAAGCATATGACTTTCCACTGTCAGGGCACCAGGGGTTCACAAAGACATATAGAGCTATCAGAGATAGGTTCTTTTTGAAGGGCCTCAAGGAGGACATACTCCAGCATGTCAGGGAGTGCGTGGTTTTCCAGAGGAATAAGGGGGAGTTGAACCATCTTGCAGGGTTGTTCCAACCGCTTCCCATTCCAGAGGGGAAAGGGGAAAGCATCTCTATGGATTTCATCACGGGGTTTCCCATGGCGCAGGGCAAAGATTGCATCTTCGTCGTTGTTGACTAGTTGAAAAAGTATGCCCACTTCTTCGCAATTTCAGCTTGGTACACAGCCTCACAGGTGTCTGAGTTTTTTTTTAGGGACATTTTCCGACTGCATGGTCTTCCAAAGACCATAGTCAGCAACCGAGACAATAGGTTTATGGGGGGATTCTGGCAGGACCTGTTTTGACTGGTCGGCACAGAGCTCACACCGAGCATGAGCTACCATCCGTAGGCAGACATGCAGACAGAGGTAGTGAACAAGTGGTTGGAAGGCTACTTGCGAAATTGTCACAGGGCAGCAAAAGGCCTGGCTGCGTTGGCTGCACTTGGGGGAGTACTGCTAAAAAACCACCTTCCACATGTTTATTGGTATGTCCGCTTTTTGTGCTTTATATGGTTATGATGCGTTAACTTTTGCAGATGCCATGTTTGGGGCAAGTAAGGCCCCCAGGGCCAAAGACTGGATCCAAGAGAGCCATGACATTCTCAGGGCTCTCAAGGATAACTTGAGGATGACACAAATCAACAGAAAATATATGCAGACAGGGCCGCGTAGAGAGGCAGTTTGAGGTGGGAGACTTGGTGTATCTTCGGCTTCTACCAAGTAGTCTACGCTAAAGCAGAAGGGAGCTCAAAAGCTCAAGCCTCGCTTCTATGGGCCATATAGAGTTGTCCGACGGGTTGGAGAGGTGGCCTATGAGCTGGAGTTGCCACAGGGAAGGTGGATCCACAACATTTTCCATGTGTCATGCTTGAATAAGGCTTTGGGGCAGTAGGTGACAACAACTATTGAGCTCCCTCCTACAGATGATGGACATTTTGTGCTACAACCTGAAGCCATTTTGGACACCAGAGAGAGACACTTGAGGAGTAGGGTGGTGAAGGAGTACTTGATCAGATGGAAGAATCTCCCGGATGAGGATGCCACTTGGGAGGGGGAGAAGATACTTCAACACCCATATTTGCAGTTGCTTGAGGACAAGCAACATTTTGGTGGGGAGGACTATAATATTCCAAATTAGCTGTCAGCTAATTGGAATACTAATTTTGGTTAATTTGTTTCTATTTCTAATGTTGACCAAGAATAAAGTGGGTAAGGGGACCCACAAATAATAATTAAGCAGCTAGAAGCACTTCTCTATAGTGCCTAAGGAAATATTGCGGTATTAGTGGGGTCCATGTGGCCACCCATCGAATAGAGGCAGCGTCCTAGGTGGCTGTGTGGGAGTGGCACAAAGTAGGCAGCGCGATGGTAGGCCGGAGAAGGGGTAGTGCAATCGTTGTGGGCCCAAGGGAACGTTGGAGGCTCAGTTTTGACAAAAGGGAATGACAGCAGCTCATTCCTCATTCATTCATCTATTGATTTTCTGTCTTCATTGACTGAGCACGCTTGAGCTGTTTAGCCAAGTGCGCAGTGCTGTTTAGCATAGAGATTTCTGAGCAGAGATCTCAACCTCTACGTCGGGGGACTTCGAGTGCCCGCTCAGGAGAGGAGATTCACCCATTTTGTAAGGAGTTTACAGAGATAAACCAATAGCAACACGTAGTCCCTTTAGGACAGCACAGAGGCAGTCCAGACTGCGCAGTCCATCTTAGAGGAAGTGTCGGGAAGTGGAGGAACAGAGGAGATTCAACAGAAGGTTTTGGAGGGGAGGCGAGCCACCTCCTACCAGGGATTTTGGCAAAGTTTTGCAGGCTTTTCTCAGCAGTTCCAATCAGGAGAACGATTTCCCCAGTAGAGCAACGTACCAAGCCCAAAGGGGCCATTTTCTAGGGTCAAGATTTCTGGAAACCATTCGCGGGTTTTTATGGGTCTTTGGAGTAGAGTCCGGGGTTAAACGCCCAGAACTTTCTGAGCACAGGAGTTGGACCAAACTATTGTCCGAAGTTAGCCAACAACAGCAGTTCCAACACTGGAAATGCAGAGGGAGAGCCACACAGAGCTTGATTTAGCAATGATATTTTTCTGGATTTAGAGCTGACCTTCAGCCTGCCTTGAGTAGGCCCAGGTCCTACCTTTCTTGGCACCACTATTGTAATCTTTTCGACAAATTAATAAAATGGCTTAGTAGTTATTTTTGGCTCTATTTCTGGTGTTTTGATGTTGTTTCTTATTTGATGTAGTTTTTAGTCTGTTGTGCTTTATATCGCTGTTTGTTCCCAATTTGGGATATTACAACTTTGCTTGGTCTTGGAGGGCTACTTGACATATTCGTTGACTCATATAAAAATATAATATGCCTAAGAAGGGTCCTTGATACATGACATTGACTCAGTTGGACTTTATGACCAATCCTAAGGACTCACAATGGGAGTCAAACTAAAAATAAATTTCCTTGCTCATGAAACCCATGAGACAAGCATTACAATAATAGTTTTATTTTTCTTCTTTTCATCAATTACATAAAATCACAATTACATGTCATTATGAAGACAAAATCTAGTTCTCTTAACGAGGGAGCTATTCATAATGGTACTTGGTCATTCTCAATCTGAAGAATTTCTCATAAGAAGAGTCGGATTGGTAACCCATTTGTATAGCATCATATCTATTAGCATTGCCACATAGCAAGGCCTTGACTAACAACTCTATCTCTCCACGAGATCTAAGCACAATGTTGGTGAGACCAATGATGTATAGACACCCTCGTCATTGTCTCTCTCGGAACATACCCCACTCGAGTTCTCAGGGTGTGTTCCACCAGGAATATTCTTATCTTGGATTCCTAGTCCTCAAAGAATATCGGTCCTCAATGACTACTCTTATCTTGGATGACCTAATACATCCTCAAAGAGCATCAGATGCCAGATGTTTACCCATTCCTCCATTTTATCTTCCCAAGTGAAGACAAGAATGAATTGTCTATCTCTCCCTCTTAATTAGGGAGGACATATCTATTCCAATAAAGGAATGTACTCATTCCTATGGAAGGAACGTACCTAAGCTCCCTCTTGGCTTAGGAATTTCCAAGTTTCAGGGTCCCTCTTAATTAGGGACCTACAACAGCTCATTAGGTGGAGATGATGGGACAACAGACTGCTTGAAGAACTCCTCTTCATGATGTCATGAGTTTCTTTTTGTTATCTAGGAGTCTTCATGTTTGGGACTTCTACATAGGGCACCGACCATCCATCACTTTCATTCATGAGTCAGCCATGTCATAATCGGAAAGTGATCCATCAGTCCATATTTGGCCTTCCTTCATGCCATGCTGCTTTCTTCATGCCTTGTTTACTTAAGGATATTTCATCCTACTCCATGTGCATCAGTGGTTGTAGATATCCATAGATATTCCCTTGTAAACCCTGCATAAACCCATCTAGATATAAAAAAAATAAAGGAATGAACATTAAAATGAACATTACCTTTGTGATGGTCATTCATCATGACATCTTCTAGTTTACATCAACACCCTGCATACATATCGACACATCTCCCAAAGATATATAGTCAAGGGTCTCTTTCTTTTTCAAACTTCATCCGAGCCTTCATATCTTCCATGGAGATATCCTAGTCAAATCTTCTTGATCTTTTGGATGTTGATTGCCTTTACCATGGTTGCATATTCCATGATCTCTTCCTCCCTTTCTTCGCACATTACATTGCCAGGAGCTTCCAATTAGAGTTCCTTAATTGTAGTCAACCACCTCATACTTCATATGAGGACATATTATGTTGATTTCATCTAGTGAATGTGTGATCCATGCATTCCTGCATTCCTTTGAGGGAGGAGATCCTTTCTTTTGATCATGCTCTCAGGATAAAGCATTGATCCATGTTACTTGCAACCATATGACATGACTTCCGCAATATCAAATGTAAGCATACATAGCTCATTTTTCCTTTGGGTCATCCAGACTTCTTGCAACAACTTCCTTGATTGAAAGAGCTTCAATCCCTTGATTTGCTTCACTTTTTATGTCATCATACCATCATCCCATGAATTCCACAAGATTGGAATTCTTGATGAAACACTTGCTCTTCCTCATGATCAGTGAACCTTTCAATGAAGATTCCATCAGAGAATCTTGAGGATTTAAAGTATCCCCATTAATAAATGTTTCCTTTTGACAGCTGTATGATGAACCTTGCACTAGATGACCTTACCACTTGTGTTTTCAATGAGATTCCCAAGAGCTATATCCTTGAATTCTCTATGATGATGTCCCGAGCTCTTGCTTTTAATTCTTTTATGATGCCTTGATGCATCCCATTTAGTGAATCGTGATAGCCATATCTTACAACAAAAGACTTAGGAATTTGAGAAGAATTTAGGTGAGGAAGACTATCTCAGTAATAAAAATTTCTTACTTCCTCTTTCTTGGACTTATTTTCAGCGTCCTCTACTTCTTTGGTGATATGGGCTTCTTCTCTTCCTCTTTTGTTGTTTTTCTTGACCTTAGGACAATATCTTTTGTAGTGCCCATATTCTTGGCACCCATAAGTATTGAATCTTAGACATGTCCCTTTTCTTTTTCCAAGAACTAGACTTTCCAAATATTCGTTTTCTTCTTGTCATTGTAGCATAAGCTTGACTTTGCTCACCTCCTCCCACATCATATTTGCCTTTAGTCTAGATTCTTCAATCTTGCATAGTGACCATAGATCTTGGAATGGAGTAGCTTATTTCTTCCCATAAATACTTGAAGTAAAGTTACCCCACTCCTCCGGTAGTGCATTTAATACCAGTGTAGTCATTTCACTATCAGACATGACGTCTCCCAAACCTTGTAGTTGATCCTGGATCTCAGATATCCTCATAAAGTATGGGGCTATTCCATCTTCCCTAGACATCTTCAGCTTGTAGAGTTCTTGCCTTAATGAGATGACTTCTCCAGCAGTACTTACGGAATACAACTCTACCTGTTTTATTTTGAAGTTTCAAGTTTAAACATTAGATACATATGGGATGAGGGGATCTTTGATGGATTCATTGAGAATCCTTTGAGCCCTAATTTCCCTTTTCATATGCTTTGCAAGTTCTTGAGCATCTTCTTCTCCTGGTTTGGTGATAGATCCTTTGACATGATCCATGACCTCATTTTCAATGAGATTTAGATCTTACCTTTTCTTCCATGCAAGATAGTTTGAAGCCCTGACCAATTTGTTGTTTTACTTGCAAAAAGACATTTTGACAGAATCAAATAAGGTCGTATACTTACTTGATAGGATGCTCCTTTCTCCTTGCTGCTTCCTTGATGTTGATGATGATATAGAGGATAGAAAACTTCCTTTTGATGAAGATAGTTTTTTTCAATTTTTTTCAATAATGATCCTTCATCCCACAAAGAGGGAGATCCCTTGGATCTTTTGATGATGATGATGTATTCAATGGTAGGGATCTTGCTTGAGAGAGATCGCCTTAGAGTCTTGATGACAACGAATCTAGCTTCCTTTGGATGAATAGACTTCAAAACACTTCAACTTGATTTGTAGATCCTTTCAACTTGAGTAGATGTAGGGTTTTGGCCTTCTTTTCTTGATGATGATCTTAGTACTTCTTTGTAGACTTCTTGACTTCAAGATGATATTCGCTTTGATGCCTTCCTTGAGATCCGGATTTATTCAGGAACACAATGAAATATAAAAATACACATAAACACAGAGATGCAGCAGGAATAAAACAAATAAGTGAAATATGCTTACAGACAGAATGGAAATAAACTAGCTAGGGCGCTGGTAGCTCATCTCTGAGAAGAGATGTGGTAGGTACAAACCTCTGAACTATTTTACAATGAGCCTCGAAGGCCTATTTATTATTTAGGAACAATGGAAAACCCTAAACATCCAAAGATTTAACCCTAGGAAATGAAATGCCAAAACTATGGGCCCCGTTTGGGTAAATTGGTAACTTCCCGGGGATGTAACTGTGGCATATGATCTCCGCTTGATGTGCTCAATACCTCGTTAGAAAGATCTATCCGAGGACTACAACTTTTGAGTGAGCAACATTTTTTTCCCAAAAAACGTCGTTTAGGGCCTCAAAACAGCTCTGGAAGTTCAGGACCTGAAAAACTGCTAAAAATAGTAAACTGTGCTATAATGAAGGAAACTGAAAAAAATGAAAGAAACAATGGTGGGGGTCCAAGTGGAATAGGCGGGTGGCCACCAATATCCACCCGGATCATTCCTCCGCCCTTAGGAAGCAATGGTCCCCATTGCGTTGAGTTCCTCCATGAGATGAGGAAACTTCTGTTGAACTTGGTCCCTAGTGAGCCACTTGCCTTGGTGAAGGAGTTGGCCTGCTTTGACAACAAGATATAGCGGGATCCTTTGTTGTCGGGTTTGCTTGATCTGTGTATCCATGATCTGATCAATTGTGGCTTGTTCCATGCAGTTTGGGTTTAACTCTGTTGGTGTGAGTTGTTCTGCCATGTCGGATGTGCCTAGTAGAGGCGGAAAGTAGGGCCGAAGGCAGTCCACATTGACCACTGGGTGCAGACCAAGGAATGGTGGAATACTGAGCTCAAAGGCATTGGTCCCTATAGCCTTGGTGATGGTGTATGGCCCATATCGGAGCGGGCGAAGCTTACGGTGGCATCCAACAAGGCGCTCCTTCTGCAAATGTAGCCACACTTTTTCGCCCACCTAGAAGTTGTGTGGCACCCGATGTTGATCTTGTCATTGCTTGTACTTAGCATTGGCTCTGTCCAATATGTCATGAACTTGTTGGCGGATGTGCTGAATGCGCTTAATGAAGCTGTTCACCTTGTCAGCCTCAGACTGGACATGAGCTGAATCTGCGTGAGTAGCCGCAAATGGCATGGCTACGTCAATGGGACATAGTGGTTGGAATCCTAAGCCCACCTGGAAGGGGCTGTGGCTAGTTGAGCTATGGAGAGCCCGGTTATAGTTGTGTTGTACATAGGGGAGGCTCTCATCCCATGTGCGTGGATGCTTTGAGTTGTACATGTGCAGAATGTGTACGATCATTCGGTGGACGACCTCTATTTGGCCATCAATCTGCGGATGGAAAACTGTGGACTTGGTGAGCTTGCTGTCCAGCATCAACCAGAGGTTGGACCAAGATGTATTGAGGAACTTGCTGTCCCGATCTGAGATGATAGACTATGGGGTCCCAAAGTCTACCCACACTCGTTCAAAGAGGAGTTTAACAATGGCTTTTGTTGTCATATTCTTCTTACAGTCTGTCACAATGGCCATCTTCGAGAATCTGTCGACAACCACAAAAACAAAGTCATTGCCATGCTTAGTAGAAGGAAGGCTCGACATGTAATCCATGGAGATGGATTCCCAAGGTCGACTAGGGGTAGGTAGCAGAGTATAGAAGCCTTGCTTCTTGATGGTCGGTTTGGCAATGGCGCAGATAGTGAAGGACTTGATGTACTTCCCGACATCAAGTCGAAGGTTTGGCCTATAGAAATACTTCTACAGTACTGCCACTGTTTTCTCAACCCCGAAATGCCCAGCGACCGACTGTAGTGTGCTTCCTAAATCATCTTGGCACGCTCGCTTGAAGGAACACAAAGGTGTCCCAGGTGACATAGCAGGGCATCCTGGAGGTGAATATCTGGAACTTGCTTACCCTCCAAGAGCGTATTGTATGTGGCCAAATTCTCGATTGCTTTTGTAGAGAAGCGGGCAATTGGAAGTCTCGTGCCCACAAGAGTTGAGCACAATGGTTAGCGACATGATCGGTGGTCGGCTAAGGCAGTCTGCAACGTTATTGGTGCTGCCCTTCTTGTTCTTGATGTTCAAATGAAATTGTTGCTGGTATGTGGACCACTTCTGATGGCGATTGTTCTGCAACTTCACTTGTGTCTGTATGAACTGTAGGGGTTGGTGGTATGTGTGGATGACCGTTTCCTTTCACAAAATGTAATGCTTCCATTGTCGCCAAGCCTACACAATGCAATACATCTCTTTGTCATAAATGGGATACTTTCGGACTGTGTCGGAAAGTGTCTCACTGTGATATGCCACTGGATACCCCTGTTGAGTAAGAACTACCCCAATAGCATAGTCAGAGGCATCTGTCTCGATCTCAAATGGTCGTTGCAAGTCTGGTATTGTAAGCACTAGTGTAGAGCAAAGGCGATGCTTCAACTCTACGAATGCCTTCTGTTGAGATTCAGACCAAAAGAATTTTAATTCGCCCCTCCCTTGGTGACTTGACTCAAGGGCCAAGTGATATGAGAGAATCCCAACACGAACATGCAGTAGAAATTGGTAAGACCCAAAAAGCTGTGGAGCTCTGTTAGAGTCGTTGGGGCCGGCCAATCCCGAATGACTTGGATCCTGGCTGGATACACATGCACCTCCCGCTCATCAATAATGTATCCCAGATACTGAACCTGGGTCATGCCAAAAGTGCACTTCTCTAAATTGGCACACAACTTTTGTTGCCGCAGTGTTTGAAGGACTTGTCGGATGTGGTGGAGGTGCTCTTACCAAGTCTGGCTGAAGATCAGGATGTCATCCAAGTACACCACTACAAATGAGTTGGTGAATGGCCGCAAGATATCGTCCATTAGCCTCATGAAGGTTGCAGGGGCATTCGTCAACCTGAAAGGCATGACTAGCCATTTGAAAAGGCCCTCCTTGGATTTGAAGGTGGCCTTCCACACATCAGAGGGTTCGATTGGTACCTGGTGATACCTAGACTTCAAGTCAATCTTACTGAAATATTTCGTCCCCTTGAGTTGGTCCAAAAGGTCATCAATCCGTGGGATCGGGTACCTATTTCAGACAGTGATCTTGTTCAGCGCCCGATAGTCAATACAGAGTCTCCAAGTCCCATCCTTCTTTTGCACCAACACGATCGGGCTCCCACAGGGCGATGAACTTGGCCGGATGTGACCTTTTGGCAATAGCTCCTGAATCTGCCTCTTGATTTCGTCGTTCTCCAGAATAGAGCACCAATAGATTGGTCCATTGGGAAGCGACGCACTTGGGGTTAGATCAATGGAGTGCTTGACCTGTCAGTGCAGAGGCACCCCTGCGGGGGAGGTGAAGATGACCTCGTACTCCTCCACGACCTTTTCCATCTGTTGTTGCCATGTGGAGGAGCCTTGTTCGGAGGTTGTAGCCACGGTCTTCTTCTTTCCCTGAGGGCAGATCATTAGGAAAAAAAATTTCGTAGTTTTTGAAATGAGGTTACTGCACTATTTTGCAGTAACCAAAGAGATGGCGGTAGGCAGTGCTACCTCCGGTATCTTGTACAACTTATTGCCCAACGTAACAATAAAAACACGAGGCCGCGACTCATACACAACATGTCGCTTCCACAAGTATGGTTGGCCTAATAATACATCATAAACATCAAGAGGAGCAATGTCACATAATACCTCATCCGTGAAGGGCTTGATGCTGTAGGGAAGGCGACAATGTTGGCTGACGTGGAGATCTCGTCTTTGGTGAAGCCACCCGATGGTGTACGGTTGTGGGTGTGTTGTGGTCGGCAAGCCCAGTCGCTTCACGACCTTTGCTGAGATGAGGTTCTTTTGACTTCTGATGTCGACAATGAATTGCAACGGGGAACCCTTTACCCACATCTGGGAATGGAAGAGCCGCTCCCCCTCCTCTAGATATTCTGGTTCCTCCTAAATCTTCGTGGTGACGACGGTTGCGTTGGGCTCCACATCTATAATCTTCTTCCCTTTGTCATTCCCCTTGTCGGGTTCTGATTTAGAGTGGGAGCATGCATCCAATTCAAAAGCCTTCAACTTGGCCACCAATGACTGCTTGGCTCGACACTCACTTGTGTTGTGGGTGGAGCTCTTATGGAACTCGCACCACTTCATCGTGTCCTCCTTTGGCTGCGCGGTGTTGTTCTTTGCTTGCGGCTTTGGTGGGTTGTCCTGGGCTGCCTCGCCTTGGCTTTGTCCTTTGTTCTCAGTTTGGGGGCACCTTTCCCTTGCTTTTCATTCACAGATCCAAAGTCTCGCTTCTTCTGTTTGAAATTTTGCTCAATCTTGACAGCATACCGGTATGCCGCACCAAGCAAGGAGATGTCAAGGAACTCCATTTCCTCCTATATGTATCTGTGCAGACAACTACAGTACTTCAGCACCAAATGTTTTTCTGAATCTTTGATACCCAACTTTGTGCGCAGGGTATGGAACAAATTCGTCAGCTCATACACATCTTGATCCCTTTATTGCCGCAGCGTAGTCCATTCTATGTATTTGTCCTCATAGCTCCCCACGAGATAATATTGTTTCTTGACTGTGTCTCGGAAAGAATTCCAAGTGGGTGTGGCTGAGAACAGAGAGGGTTCCCCCTCGCCCTTTTGTTCCCAGTTGGTTTCCCACCAGTCCTTGACATGGGGGGTGGCTTTGAGGAGTGCAAAAGTAATCCTTTCTCAGTTGGAAAACTCATGAACCGAGAAATATCCTTCAAATAGATTCAACCATCTATCTATGATGTCTGCATCTATTTGGCCCTCAAATATGGGAATGTCAAAGTTTACTTGTACGTTAAAAGGAGTGGCACCTCCAGAGTGGTTGTTGGATGTAGATGTGCTGCCGATGGGTAGCCGTTGAAGGATCTGGGCAAAGTTATCCATTATTGCGTTCCTTTGTTTCTCGAGGGCCTCCTCAAGCAATATTTTGATAGGATCTCATCCTCCCTCATCTTTCTTTTCTTCCACCATGGGCGGCCGTCGAGGTTTGCGAGGCTGATCTTGCAAAAGTTCAACTAGATTGAGCCCTAACTCCTTATACCTCGACCTCGTTGGGGACATGCAAAGAAGGATTGAGAAAGAGCAGATCGCTCTGATACCATTGATCCAGATTTATGTAGGAATACAATGAAATACAAAAACACATAAACGTAGAGATGCACCAGAATTAAAACTTCATTTTATTAATAAAAAATAACTGAAATATGCTTACAGACAAAATGGAAATAAAGTAGCTAGGGTGTTGGTGTCTTATCTCTGAGAAGAGATGTGGTGGCTACAGGCCTCTGAACTATGTTACAGTGAGGCTCGAAGGGCTATTTATTATTTAGGAACAATGGAAAACCCTAAACATCGAAAGACCTAACCCTAGGAGATGAAACGCCAAAACTATGGGCTCCGTTTGGGTAAATTGGTACATCAACTTCCCGGGGACGTAACTTTGGCATATGATTTCCGTTTGACGCGATCAATACCTCGTTAGAAAGATCTATCCAAGGACTACAACTTTTGGGTGAGCAACATCAAAGTAACTTCCATGTTGCTCTCGGTTTTCCCAAAAAACGTCGTTTAGGGCCTCAAAACGGTTCTGGAAGTTCAGTACCCGAAAAACTGCTAAAATAGTAAGCTGTGCTATAATTAAGGAAACTTAAAAACTGAAAGAAACAATGGCGAGGGTCCAATTGGAATAGGCGGGTGGCCATTAATATCCACCTGGATCACCTTGAGTGTCCCTTGATAAGATGCCCTTCCTTGACTTAGTCACCTTAGCTTTGATACCATGTTGAGAAATCTGGGGCATAGTAATTATGTGATTTCTATTCTATGAGTAACTGCTCGTGGGTGCTTTTTATTTCTTTAGATTAGGATCTTCTTTTACTTAGGTTATTAGTGTTTTTCTTCATCAAACAACTACAAATGCATAAACCATAAAGAGACAAGAGACACAAAATATAAGCTATCAGCCAATGCCAAAACCTCTCACTCTTTGAGAGGAAAACTTGAACAAATTCTTCTTCTTATAGAGATTCCAATTGACGAATACCAAGACCAAGACCCTTGAGCTATTTGCCTCTCCAAGACCAAGACACAAACCTCCTTTGTCAACGATAGTCCATCCTCTGCTCCTTCCTCCTCCTCGACCTCTTCTTCAACCTTGGCTTGCTTTCAGCCTTCTTCCACTTCATCTTTGTAGGAGGACTGCACGATTGCTGCGACAAACTTTGGCCTTCACTGCTACAATAGACTTGTCCTCTTCTCTGCCTTCACTGCTTCCATAGACTTTCACCTTTCTTCGGCCTTCACTGCTGCAATATACAGATATGCAATTTCGTATGTGTGGAGGTAATATGGCCCACAAAATAGTCCCAAATCAACACAACATCCCTCCTTGCTCTTTCTTCCTTCCTCGCTAGTAACTTGACTCCCTGAATGACACTCGCACTTCAGACTGTGATCACTGAAAATTTGCCTCTGAAATGAGGCCGAGCACTCCTATTTATAGTTGTTTTCCTCTGTAATTAGCCGACATGTCCTTTGGAGGGTTTATATTATTTATTTTTGAAGCCGACTTGAGGAGGAGACTTTGCTTGGTCTTGGAAGGCTACTTGACATATTCGTCGACTCATAAACAAATATAATATGCCTAAGAAGGGTCCTTCATACATGACATTGACTCAATTGGATTTTATAACCAATCATAAGGATTCACGATGGGAGTCAAACTAAAAATAAAGTTCCTTGGTCATGAAACGCATGAGACAAACATTACAATAATAATTTTATTTTTCTTCTTTTCATCAATTACATAAAATCACAATTACACATGTCATTATGAAGATGGAACCTAGTTACATTTTTCAACAAAAGCTTCATCAACTTGGAATTCTAGCAACTAAAGGTCATGAATGAGACCATTGTACTATATCATTTGATATTTTAGGAGGTTCTGAGAGTTGATTGGATATTCGATCATTGTTAAACTCCATTTATGAAAAATATTTTGTTGCAATGAGTGGTTTCATTGTCAAAATTTGTGCCCCTTTCTTTGTACTCTCATTGCATCCTGATCACCTCATTCATGGTAACTGCCATGTTGTTTGATTTTAACCTTTCTCTGACTCCCATGATTTCTTAAGGTCCTGGAATTCTTCTCAACATCACTTGGCTTTAGGCCCACAACTGGATAAGATCATGCTCAGATAGGATTGTAACCAAAGCTAAAATATGCTAAATTTTTTCAACAAAATTTATACTTATTTTTTGATGAACTTTAACAAACAATTAGTGAACAATACTTTCGTCAAACACTTGGTACACATAGTAGAAAATACCTTAGCAAGAAGAAATACAGAGGCAAATCATCAAATTTATTATTTCACTTTGAAACTTTTACAATGCAAGATTGACGAAGAACCTGGAGTTCCACTTTAACAGTACATTAAACTAACTCTTCTTGTTGGAGTGCTATCATAAATCTCAGAAATATATTAGCCTCTTGATGATTGTTGCCCTTCAGCAATTCGGTCAAATCTCGCATCCTCCAAACACAAGCAACTCGAACTCCAATAAATCTGGGAACACTCAGACTGGAACCTTGCCATAGCAATACTCTAGACCAACTCTGTCTTCAGAAATGGTAATATACTCCCATACGAAGAATTTGGCCTGGAAGATAAGGAACTCGGCCCTTCCAAGGAAAACTCTGCTTGGTGATAAGAATATCTCATCTCTCTACAGCTCAACAATTGGCAATTAATGGCTTCCTTAAGAAACTCGATTGGTCTCAGGATAGAGGGTTCAATCTCTTCCAGGAAAACAATTTGATGTGAAAATTTCAATCCTGAAATACTACTGCAGTGATAGATTTATTTCTCCTACTTATTCTTCCAATAAGTTATTTACATAATTCTTCTAGTAAATTTTGAAATAAACACTACTGCAGTAATCACCCAAGTAAATGCAAAGAACATAACAGTAAAGAATACAAGCATAAGAATCAATCACATAGACACAACTATTTTTGGACAATTGTCCCTGGAAAAACCGGATGTGGGAAACCGGTGCAATAGATGAGGGTTTATATATTAATCTTCAGCAGTGAAATTTTTACAAAGAAAGTCTGGCAAAAACAATTGAGAAATATTCTCGAGATACACTTGAGATAATTCTCCTTTATTCCTCCGAAGAATTTTGAACACTTGAGTGGTTCCCTAGCCCTCCTTGCGTCACTCTGCGTGCCTCCTGCATAGCTCTCTGCACAGTGCTAGCATAAGCTTGCGTCACTATTGTGTGAGGCCTCTGCACTACTGCAGAGTGCTGCCTCTCTGCTTCCCTTCTTCCTCCTTTCTTCTTACCTTGACAATGTTGAAGCCCTCTGCTTCCTTCGCCCTTGCAAATCTGCCTCTGAAATCGATTTCTATTCCTTCAGAATTGACTTCCCTCGGGTTACTGTACGCTTGCCCGACTTGCTTTCCAAATGACCTTCAAGCCTTCTTTTATAATCTTCTCATTGATGAATCAACAACCCATATTAGAAGTCTAATCAATGGCTAAGATTAAATCTTGACTTGGTCTTCGTTCTCTAGAAGATTCATACTCTGTTTTATTAATACCCATTAATTATTTAATTTCCCTAAGTTTAGACTTAGGGTCTCTATTAAATAATTAATTATTTTAATAAAACATGAACGGAGTGGAATTTCTAGAAACGGTTTTTGGTTCTTTGGAATACTGGTGTCTAAGCCTCCCCACCAAATTTGAGACTTAGATCACTTTCCGATGCTACAAAAATCAACACTCCCTCTTAGCGAGGAAAGTGTTCTAGCAATATGCCTATTGCATACTGCTCTGACCTTGAGGCATTATTTGCGCTGCTGATGCCCCTCATTTGCTGCGCTGCTACTTTCTGTACTGCTGCCCATGACACTGCCACTGCCTCATCTGTATTGCAGCTCCCTCTCAATTCTGCATTGGTCCATTTTTCTATTGAAATGGATTCTTGATCATCCCCATCTTCTCTCTGAAGTAGGCAAACTTTGTCCTTCCTAGAGCTTAGTAAGGATGTCTGCCACCTGTTCTCTTGTCGGAGTGTACTGTAATTGTACATCTTCCCGCTGGACATAGTCTCTGATGAAATGATACTTGATGTCAATGTGCTTCAACCGATCATGGAACATAGGATTTTTAGAGAGCTTGATGCAACTCTGATTATCACATAGAATGCTGGTTGCTTCCATCTTTTCCTTGAGTAGATTCACAAGCAGCTTCCTAAGCCATATGGCTTCGCACGAAGCAGTGCTTGTAGCCATATATTTCACCTCAGCTGAGCTCAGAGCCACGAACTTATGTTTCCTATTGCACCAGGAGGTCATTCTCGATCCAACATTGAAACAGTACCGATGAATACTTTTTCGATCTACTGGGCTCCCAACCCAATTTACGTCGGTGAATCCACCCAATCTGATGTCATTGCCTCGGTTGTATCTCAATCCAAGCTCGACCGTTCCCTGCAAATATCTGAGAACATGCTTGGCTGCTGCCCAATGCGCCCTCCTTGTTTCCACCATGAACTGATTGAGGGTGTTGACATAATAACAAATGTCTGGCCTAGTGTTGACCAGATACATCAGGGACTATATGAGCTACCTATACAAGGTAGGATCAGCCTCATAATCTTCAAATGTATCAATTTTCTTCCAGTTGGTGATCATTGGTGTAGCCATGGGTCTATAGTCTTCCATTGTGAACCTTTTCAAGATTTCTGTAGCATATCTCCCTTGACCAAGGAATATCTCACCCTTCTGCTACCAAACTTCCAACCCCATAAAATAATGCATCAGCCCCGGATCCTTCATGTTGAATTCTGTAGCTAAATTCTCCTTCTAGTCCTTAATGAGCCTAGATGATCTTGTCAGGAATAGATCATCTACGTACAATACCAATATCAAAGGCTCATCCCCTACTCGTAGATAGTAGAGATTGGGATTTGCATTACCCTTGACGAATCCCATCTTCTGCAACTAGTTATCAATTCGACCATACCAAGCTCTAGGGGATTTCTTAAGTCCATACAAGGCTTTCTTAAGCCTACACACATGAGTTTTTTGCTCATGCGTCTCAAAGCCCTCTGGTTGTTCGATATATACTTCTTGTTCTATCCCCCCATTCAAGAACACAGTCTTGACGTCCATTTGGTGAATCTCCCATCCCATCTGTGCAACAATGGATATCACAGATCTTATAGAAGTATATCTGGCAGCTGGGGCGAATGTCTCTTCATAGTCTATCCCTTCGTTTTGAGCATACCCCTTTGCCACAAACCTGGCTTTGAATTTTTCTACGCTGCCATATGCAGCATATTTGATCTTGTATATCCATCTCGAACCCACAACTGATCTGTTCTGAGGCCTAGGAACCACCTCCCAGACATCATTTGTCATGATGAAACTGTACTCTTCTACCATTGCATCGACCCATACCTGATGCTGAGCTACCTTCTGAAAGCTAGAGGGTTCCACAACCTATGCTACCAAGGCTTGGTACCTATCTGGTTGCTTATGCTCCCTCTTCTCATTTCTGGGGACCCTGACAAATTCCTCTGCATCCTTCAAAATTTGTCGTAATTCCCTGCTCGTCCTACTACTAGTAGTGGGTGGCTCTACCTGCTCCCCCTCTTGCAAATCTTTTGGAGATGAATCCCTTGAATCATTTTGCCTTGGAGAAGCACTCTGGCTAACCTCGGTTGGTCATAGAGGCTGGACCAGTGGGTCATCTTCAGACTACATAGTTGAAGGCATCTCTCAGGATTTTCCGAAAGATCTTTCCTCCATGAACTTTACATCTTGTTGCACTACAAGCTTCCTGCTCCCAGGAATGTAGATTCACTCTATCCAACCAGATACCCCTTTTCAACAGTCTTATCAAACTTCTTCCTCTTTTCTTCGGGTACATGGCAGTATGCCACACTACCAAAGATCCTGAAGTGGCTTACCTCTAGCTTCCTGCTAGTAAAGACACTTTCTGGAGTGATCTTACCCAGCACATTATGAGGAACCCTGTTCTGAACATATATAGCTGTATTACAAGCTTTAGCCCATAGAAATTTAGGCATGTGTTGATCATACAACATAGCCCTTGCAGCCTCAACAATAGTTCTATTCTTCCTTTCTGCGATTATGCTCTCGATTTTATGGAGCAGTCCACCCTCTTTTGATGCCTTCCCTTGCGCAGAACTCTGTGAAGTCTTTATCTATGTATTCTCCACCATTGTCTGATCACAGTGTCTTTATCTGATTTCCTGTCAGATTCTCAACCAGATCCCTAAACTCTTTGAATCGATCAAAGACTTTGTCCTTGGTCTTAAGAAAGTAGATCCAAGTCTTCCTGGATTGGTCATCAATAAAGGTGACGAAATGTTCGACACCACTGAGAGCTCTAGTGGACATTGGTCCACAGATGTTCGAGTGTATTGATCCCAACACACTCTTAGCCCTATTGTTGCTTCTAGGATATGCTGCCTTGGCATACTTCCCCATTACACACCCTTTGCAGATGTCGTCTCGCTTGGTGCCAAGTTCAGGAACTCCTGTGACTGTCTTCTTAAGAATTCTCAAAGCCCCATGATGTAAGTGCCCCATTCTCCTATGCCATAGTTCATTCAAGTCCTTCTTGTCAGTGCTTCTTATCAACGCCATTGGAGATTCGAGCTGCAATTTATATAGTTTATTGCTCTTGACTTCGATTTGTGCCTTCTTCTTCCAACTCGGGTGTTTGAACTTTGACATATACTTTTTCGCCATTGAAGTAAATGTCATGACCTTTGTTTTGAAGTTGAGACACAGAGAGTAAGTTCATCCCCAAACCATGCACATGCAGTACATTAGTAGCACGAAGCTTATTACTAGCTTCGGTTTGAAATACTGTGGTTCCTCTTCCCACAGGGGTGCATTTTGCCTTATTGCCCATGGCGATTTGAAAGTTCATATGCTCTTCTCAGTAGTTGGAGAATCATTCTCATATCCCCGTCATGTGTGCAAAAGCTCCACTGTCAATATACCAGATCTCCAGAGAAGCAGAGTTTGACACATAAGAAAATTCTTCTTCCAGTTTGGATGCTAATACAAAGATGTCGTGATCCATCTGTCCTTTCATGCTTTCCCTTCTCTTTGGAGAACT
Source organism: Pinus albicaulis (assembly GCA_034641835.2). Taxonomy (NCBI): domain Eukaryota; kingdom Viridiplantae; phylum Streptophyta; class Pinopsida; order Pinales; family Pinaceae; genus Pinus; species Pinus albicaulis. Next base: position 396,355,830 of record CM076581.1, read on the forward strand.
GCGTGTACCCTTTTGAGTTGTTGTAGCAACAACATTTGGTCTTAGTTCCTTTGTAGGTTTTCCACTCCTGTTACTCATCTCAAGCTCTGATATCATGTGAAAATTCCAATCCTGAAATACTATTGCAGTGATAGATTTATTTCTCCTACTTATTCTTCCAATAAGTTATTTACAAAATTCTTCTAGTAAATTTTGAAATAAACACTATTGCAGTAATCAGCCAAGTAAATGTAGAGAACGGAAAAGTAAAGAATACAAGGATAAGATTCAATCACATAGATAGTTATTTTTGGACAATTGTCCCCGGAAAAACCCAATGTGGGAAAACCGGTGCAATAGATGAGGGTTTATATATTAATCTTCAACAGTGAAATCTTTACAAAGAAAGTATGGCAGAAACAATTGAGAAATATTCTTGAGATACACCTGAGATAATTCTCCTTTAGTCCTCCGAAGAATTTCTAACACCTGAGGGGTTCCCTAGCCCTCCTTGTGTCACTCTGCGTGCCTCCTGCATAGCTCTCTATAAAGTGCCAGCGTAAGTCTGCGTCACTGCTGTGTGAGGACTCTGCGCTGCTCCGAAGTGTTGCCTTTCTGCTTCCTCCTTTCTTCATACCCTGACAATGTTGAAGCCCTCTGCTTCCTCCACCCTTGCAAATATCCCTCTGAAATCAAATTATATTCCTTCAGAATCGACTTCCCTCGGGTTACTGAACGCTTGCCTGACTTGCTTTTCAAATGACCCTCAAGCCTTCTTTTATAATCTTCTCATTGATGAATCAACAACCCAGATTAGAAGTCTAATAAATTGCTAAGATTAAAACTTGACTTGATCTTCGTTCTCTAGAAGATTCACACTCTGTTTTATTAATACCCATTAATTATTTAATTTCCCTAAGTTTAGACATAGGGTCTCCATTAAAATAATTAGTCATTTTAATAAAACATGAACTGAGTGGAATTTCCATAAATGGTTTCTGGGTTCTTTGGAATACTGGTGTCTAAGCCTTGTCACCAAATTTGAGACTTAGATCACTTTCCGAAGCTACAAAAATCAACATATGATACCACATATATAAGCTATTTAGCCTCTATGAAAAATGTGCAATTCGATCTCCTAAATATGGGCAATTCAGCCTTGGGATAATCAACTAGGAATATCAAGAAATTTGATCTCTGCCATTTGATCACTTAAAAGAATTAACTCGGCCTCGGGACAAATTTCTCCTTCAGCAAAGCCATCCTCCTCTGAAAATTATCACGATCTTAGGAACTCAAACAGAGCTTAATGTTTGGCCTCCAATAGAAATTCGACCCCTCCAAGATAATCAAATTGTAGCAAAGAAATTCGCTTAGAAATTGCACAAATTTGCCCTCATAAATTCAAATTTTTTTGATGGATATCTCAACCCCTGATAGATGAGTTCGACGCTCCTAGAGATGAAAACCTCAGCCACTAAGTGATAAGTGAAATCTTCAGAATCTGGCCTCTTGATCTTTGAAATTGGCAATGGGACTCGACCTTAGTGAGATAGATTTTGGCCTCTTAAAATTTAATAATCTCAACCTGCTAACAAGGTGATATTCAACCCACAAAGTGAGTGGTCTCGGTCTGCCAAGAAGATGGATCTCGTCCTTCAACAATAGGTGAATTCGGCCCCTCAAATGGAGATGTTATCATCCTCCATCAACCAGATATTTGGCCTCCCAAGGATCACAAGAAATTCAGTCCTGAAAATGAATTTGAGCTTAAGGTAATTTAGACTACTACAGTGCAACTCGGCCTCTATGATAAATGTTGGAAATTATTGTAGCCATGGTCGGTATTTTCATCATGTGAAGAAATTGGAAAATTTGAATTCATAGTTTCCCTCTAAAATATTCAAGTCGACCATCTTTTTGTTTAGGTTGGCTAGGCCCTTAAGTTAAGTTGCATTGAAAAAATTACGGGAACGGATACAGATACAGGGTTTGAAACGGATACGACAAAATTTCAAAAAATCTGGATACGATACGACAAGGAAATGACACACACACACACACACACATATAACAAAATAAAAATTTCATTATTCATATTACCATTCATCTTTTAGAATCTAGATTCTATATCTAAAAATACATAATGCTCATCATGAATTCAACATAAACAAATCATCATTATCAATTCAGCATAAACATTGTCATCATCATTAGTAATTATTATAACATTCAACATATGATCAAGTTTCTGTTTCAAATTTCAATCATCAACATGACAACATCATCACGAAAATTAGTAATGCACACTACATAGTACAAAGTACAAAATGAACTATGATTGACAGTCTACCATATGGCATATTATGGTATTCAATGCTCATTGTTCAAAATTTTAAAACATCATCATATATTACATTTACATATCATCAAACACGTCTTCATCCATGTAATTAAGATCCACATCCTCTCCAGGAGTGGGAGCATTGCTGCCATGTCCACTTGAAGATCCAACTATTGGTGCTTCCTGATCAAACAAAGTCATATGAGACATGACATTCAACGTTATGTCCAAGCCAGGCAAATTTAGTTCCACATTCCATAGTTTGGTGGGCCCAAATTTGTATTCGTCACTCTTGTGTGACAGAAGGCGAAGGCTTGAATGAACATACACTAGTTCCTCAACCTTCTTGGAGCCCAATCTGTTTCGCTTCACCGAATGGATGAAGCCATATGTACTCTAGTTCCTTTCTGCTGAAGAGGAACTAGCAACCTGTGATAAGATCCTGATGGCTAATTTTTGGATATGTGGAAGTTCCCCACCATAGTAGTTCCACCAATCAATTGGACTTAATCTGGTCTTGTCCCTCATAGAATCAATATCTGCACCCAAATCCTCTCATCCCAAAAATGAGCAAACTCTGAATGAATCTGAATCTTAATTTCAGGATCTACAGATAACTTTCTAAAAGTTTTCTTAAATTCTTGTGAGACTTCTGGGTCTTTGTTTGATGCGGTTCTTTATGGATGACTTAACAACTCTGTAGAATAATATTTTGGATTCACTGCATAGGCCAAAAGGTGCAATGGGGTGGTCATCTTGTTCCACCTTTTGGTCAATATATTTTTTACTTCTCTGTAAAAGACTTCATCTGGGTCCTTCTCCTTGGCATTTATAGCCACACTTATCTTCACTATCATGGAGCCAATGCCCTCATACACTTCTCCCAAATTAGGCATATCTATGTCAAACATGCGGAGCAAATCCACAATTGGCTTAGTAAATGCCAAGAGGTACTCCACCCTATCCCACTATTCATCATCAACAACCAACCCTTTCACTGCTTGTGCTCTTTCCGATTGGGATTGCCTTCATTGATATCAAAGAGAACTGCATACCATTGATTGTAATGCTTCTTTCACATGCATAAACTTTGTTATTACTATGATGTGAGAAGCAAAAGGAGTCTCGACAACCTACAAGTGCCAATTTTCAATAAATTAAAAATCATAATTGATTGGATATCTCTTATGATTCACGAATCATGATATTTGTGAATCCAATTTACATATTTGAATTTAGAGTCATAGAAATTAGAATTTATGAAATAAACTTTAAACTTTAGGTATCTTAAGGAGTTCCAACTTCACAAATTCCCTGTAGATGCCTTGGGACATGTGGTGGTTTGTGATGAAGGTTTGAATTTATTTTTTCTCTTTAAAAATAACTCGAATTCACTCAATTTGCTTTCCCATCTTGCTCAACATGAAGTTCAATGAATATACAACAAAAGGGGTCCAAAATATGTGCTAATATTTGCCTTCAATAATTAGGCTTGTTGTTGTACACACCATTGAATTGTCATTTATTTCCTGGACAACACTTTTCGGCTCGACCAATTCAATTGCTTCAATGAAGATCTCAACAATGAATTATGAATCTTTCAGCTACCCCTCACAATCCACTACCTTCAAAAACATTGCCCCTTTGGGCTTTGAACAATTACATTGATCAAAGGCCTATTCGTTTGATCTTTGCATCCATCAGAAATGATGGACACCCCTGAAATGCGCTATGGTTTACAAATGGGGCTTAATTTAGCCTCCAAATCTAACTTCTCAACACTCAACAATGTAGTGTAGACCTTCTCATATCCAGAGCTCTTGTACCCTTTTAGGTCTTCATTCACTGCTTTGATCATCTTTGTCCAGTAAGGAGATCACAAAAGGTTAAAGGGAAGGCCATTTGCATAATTGCATTGACCTATAGCTGCATGTGCTTTCTCTTGAGCATCATTATTAGAACTCCTTTCAAGTGGTCCCAAATTAGACTTCTTTGAACCAGGGTTGCTGATTCCATAAGAGGGAATTGGAGGCTGTGATGAAGATGCATCCAACCTTTTTGGTTGTCTGAATTGAGAGACAAGATTTACCTCATCTGCTTTGGCATCTCCCTCATTGTAATATCTCGAAGGGAAATAAACAGTAATATAAAGCACACAAACAAGGTACACAGCAACTAGAGACAAACCATGAGACAAAATAGTAAAATACACAATATGGAGAACGCTGAGCCATTTTATTAATACTGAGAAATAAGAAATAAGTACAAAGGTGATCAGAATGATGACACCTCGACTTGCACAAGGCACGTGTAGAAATACTCTCAGAACAATGTGTGGAATGGCTGCTCCCTCTATCAACTGCGTAGTCTCCAAGCTGCTGGAAATGCTGTCGTGCTGCTGCAACTGCTGGAATGAAACGAGTCTTTGGGGCTGCTCCCCAACTCGAAAAATGCTGAAACTCTGGGAACGATCTCTACTCCCAATACCCAAAAAAGCCCAGAGAGCTTTTCTAGAATGGATGACCCCGGAAAATACCTCCTTTGAGGCACTAGTAACTACGCTATCCCTCAAGGGAAAACGCTGACCCTAAAGGCAACATTGCAAAATACGGCCTCTCCCTCTGCAAAATGTCTCCAATAGGTAAGGGCTGATCCCTTCCCTAATCCTCCGGTCTGAAGCCACCGAAATAACCTCAATCCGGAACTTCCCCAACTAGATCTGCGTCCTCCCTCTCCAAGACTGCGCAGTCTCTCCAAGGAATGCTCCTCAATGGCTGAAGCTTTGATCTCTCCCTGCAAAATATGGTAGGACTCCTCACCGGAGCAAGCACTCGAAGTCTCCCGGGGCTGAGGTTGGGATCTCCGCACGGAGACACCCGGTGTACAGAACACTACGTGCAGACTAGCTAAACAGCAAGCGTGCTCAATGTCTAGAGACAATCTCCAAAATGCATAATCATCAATGAGAGAAATGAGGTAGCCTCCCTCTATTTATCTTTGGTGAGCCTCCCTCTCTCCTTGGCCCCACCACGTTCACGCTGTCTCTCTTTGGCCCACGTTGCCAACTCATCTGCGCTGGCTAGGCCCACGCTGCCTAAGTGTGTCACCCGCTTCGTTGTCACTTGGCCCCCTTGGCCCACCTTAACCACAACGTGATGTCTCTTGGGTGACTTTAGGGAGTGTGTTTTATTCTAAGTGAGTCACATTCTCCTTTTATCCACTTTATTTATATTTTAACTATATAAGGCAAAATTAATCAAAATTAATATTTCCAATTAGCTATCGCTAATTGGGAATATTACAGTCTCCCCAGGCAAAATGTTGCTTGTCCTCAAGCAACTGTGATGATGGATGCTGTAAGATCTTCTCACTCTCCTAAGTGGCATCCCATCCGGCAAATTTCTCCACCTCACTAGGAACTCCCGGACTGTTCTGCTCCGCAGCTGTCTCTCCTTGGTGTCAATAATGGCCTCCGGCTGTAGCACCAAGTGCCCTTCATCATCTGTAGGTGGAAGCTCCTCTGTTACCGTCACCTGCTGACCCAGTGCCTTCTTCATGCATGATATGTGAAAGATATTATGAATCTTGCTGCCCTGAGGTAGCTCCAACTCATAAGCAACCTGTATGGACTGCAGAAGCGTGGCTTGAGCTTCTCAACCCCCTTCTGCTTTAGCATGGACTGTCGGTATGGTTGTAAGCGTAGGTAGACCAAATCCCCTACCTCAAAATGCCTCTCTACATGACCCCTGTTTGCATACAACTTCTGCTGGTTCTGTGCTGTAGCTATGTTGTCCTTGAGAGCTCGGAGGATGTCCCGACTCTCTTGGATCCAATCCTTGGCTCTAGGAGCCTTGCTGGCACTAAACATCATGTCAACAAAAGATAGAGCATGATATCCATACAATGCATAAAATGGAGACATACCGATAGACATGTGATGAGTGTTGTTGTAACAGTACTCCCCTAAGTGCAGCCACTTCAACCAAGCCCTCTGCTGCCCACTGACATAGTTGCGCAAGTAGCCCTCCAGCCACTTGTTCACTATCTGGGTCTGTCCGTCTGTTTGAGGATGGTAGCTAGTGCTCGGTGTCAACTCTGTGCCGACCAAACGGAAAAGCTCCTGCCAAAATCCACCCATGAAGCGGCTGTTCTTGTCACTGACGATGGTCTTTGGGAGACCATGCAACCTGAAAATGTCCCGAAAGAATAGCTCCGCCATTTGTGTTGCTGTGTAATGTGCGGATATAGCAAAGAAGTGAGCATACTTTGTCAGTCGATCAACGACTACAAATATGCAGTCCTTGTCCTGCACTGTGGGCAACCCTGTGATGAATTCCATCAAAATGCTCTCCCATTTCCCTTGTGGTATGGGAAGAGGCTGCAATAAACCTGCCAGATGGTTCATCTCCCCTTTGCTGCGCTGACAAACCTTGCACTCCCTGACATGCTGGAGTACGTCCTCCTTGAGACCCTTCCAAGAAAATCTCTCTCCGATGACCCTGTAGGTTTTGGTAAACCCCTTATGGCCTGATAGTGGTGAATCGTGAGAAGCCTACAGTATCTTCTTCTTGAGCTGAGAGTCCTCAGTCAAGAAGATCCTGTCCCTGTAATAGATGATCTCGTCCATCACCTTGTACCTGTCATCTGTCAGTTGCCCATCCAAAATCTCACAGGCAAAACGGTCCTTGGAGTACTCCACCAACAACCGAGCCCTCCAATCTGTGTCTAAACTCATCAGGGACAACGCTGCTGGTCTGCGTGAGAGTGCATCAGCCACCACGTTGTTCTTCCCTTTGACATACTCGATGTCAAAATCGTAAGCTTGGATCTTACTGACCCACTTCTGCTGCCTCTCCTGCAACTGCTTCTGCTCTAAGAAAAATCTGAGGCTGTTGTGGTCTGTCCTCACCCTGAACCTGTTGCCCACTAGGTACTGTCGGAATTTGGCCAATGCATGCATGATGGTCAACATCTTCTTGTCGTATATGGCATACAACCGCTCATGTGGTAGGAGCTTCCGACTCTCAAAAGCTATGGGGTGGCCTCCCTGCATCAAAACTGCGCCTATCCCCTCTCCCGACGCATCACACTCCAAAACAAAGGGCTACGTGAAGTCTGGCAGTGCTAACACCGGACAACTGCTCATCACCTCCTTGAGCCTGTCAAAAGCCCTCTGCGCTGTATCCGTCCAACTGAATACCCCCTTTTTGGTTAGATCTGTAAGGGTGTAGCAAGTTGGGAAAATCCCTTGACGAACTTCCTGTAGTAGGTGCAGATACCCACAAACCCTTGAAGTTCCGTCACATTCTTCGGCTCTGGCCAATCCCTGATGGCCCTGATCTTCTCCTCGTGGACCCTCACTCCGTCCACTCCGATGATGTGCCCCAAGTAGAGCATCTCTGTCAACCCGAACTCGCACTTGGAGAGCTTAGCATAAAACTGCTGCTCCTCCAAAATACACAATATTGCCTCTATGTGCTGGAGATGCTCCTCCCATGTCCTGCTGTATATTAATATGTCGTCAAAGAACACCAGTACACACTTCCTCAGATGATTGCGGAAGATGTGGTTCAGACACGACTGGAAGGTGGCCGGTGCATTGGTTAGCCCGAAGGGCATCACCAAAACCTCGAAATGGCCATAGTGACATCTGAAAGCGGTCTTGGGAATGTCCTACTCCCTCACGCGAATCTGGTGGTACTCGGATCTCAAGTCAATCTTGGAAAAAAACTGCGCCCCCCTCAACTCATCCATCAGCGCATCAATCCGTGGGATAGGGTACCTGTTCTTCATTGTTTTCTTGTTCAGGGCCCTGTAGTCAATGCACATCCTCAATGTGCCGTCCTTCTTCTTCACCAGTACTACTGAAGAAGCGAAAGGATTGGTGCTAGGCCGAATGTGTCCAAGAGCTAGCAACTCATGGATAGCCCGCTCAATCTCGTCCCAATAGGCCTTGGGGTGGCTATAGGGTGTGGTGATGACGACCTGTATGCCCTGCTCCAACTTGATAGTGTGCTCAAATCCCCGATCCGGTGGCTGTCCTAGCGGTATCTCCCCAAATACCATAGCATACCTGTCAAGAAGGGTCTGCAACTCTGGGTGCACGGCCTGTAGATCCTGCCTTTGAAGCACGCAGCTCTACTGCCCACTCTATATCTCCCTTTCGAAAGTTTGCCTCCATTCGGTGAGCTGAGATTGTCTGAGGTGGATAAGTACGCATGCCCCGTATCTTCTCATGCTTCCCGATCTTCTTATCATCCCACTCCATTTCCAAGGCCTCCCAGTCCGTGGTGACCTTTCCTAGAGTGATTAGCCATTGCACTCCCAATATCACGTTGGTGTCTGGAATGTTCACCACGAAGAAGTGGTCGGTCAGTGTGTAAGTGCCCATCGTCACTGCCAACGCTGGAACGTTTCTGGCACACTGCGTGGTCTGGTCCCCTGGAACCAACACTGAAAACCCGTCAAAACTCTCCGTCGGAATGCCTCTCCGCTCTACCAACTGTGCATCAATGAATTTGTGGGTTGCCCCACTGTCTACTAGTACTGACACTCGCTGCCCTCGCACAGTACCTCAGACACGTAGTGTCAAATACTTGGGAACTCCTCGCAAGGCTGCAAGGGCTCCTCCGGTAGGTGCTGAAGATGCACCTCCTGCTCCTGGTGGTGGAGGCGACATATGATCCTCCCTCTGCGCTGCATGGCTCCCCCCTGCACCTATGTCATCGTACTCATCTTCTTCTCCACTGCTCTCGGAGAAAACCTCAATATAATGTGCCTTGCCCGCGGCACAACGGTGTCTTGGTGCCCATGGCTCTTGGCAGGTGAAACACAGTCTCTTCCTCCTCAGATCCCTCCTGGTCTCATCATCTATCGGTCCTCTGCTTTGGTTCTCCTTTGGAGGCGGAACCCTCACGTCCTTCCCCTTGGGCTGGAAAGCCGTTCTTTGAGGGTAAAGCGCTCTGGTCCGGGGTAAAGCATCCTGTAAATCTCGAGTCCTGCCAACTGCATCATGAAGTGTGGTTGGCCTAGTGGACTGGACCAATCCCTGAAGAGGCTCTGCTAACCCGTCGATAAACATGTAGATCATCCGTGCTGCAGATAAATCTGGCACCATTACTGAGAGTCTCAGGAAATCTGAGATGTATGTGTTTGGACTCCTGGTCTGCTTGAGCTTCGTCAGCTCAACAAAATGCTCCTCCGGATCCCTTCGTTCAAACCTCTCTATCAACTTCCAAGTGAACTCGGCATAAGCTGTCACTGTTGAGTGCCTGAGTGTAACCATCCCGTGAAACCACCAATCTTGGGCCTCGCCATCTAGATGCAGCGCTGCCACCTTGATGGCCTCCGTCTCCGCCATCTGGTTGGGCTGGAAATATATATCTAGCTTCTCTACCCATGCCTTTGCCGAACTATTTGACGAACCATCAAAAGTTGGCAAGTGAAACCTGCCCATAGTACGATGCATATCTCTGTCCTGAGAATGTTTGTTCCCCCTGTGATGATGGCGGGGTCTACTGTCCCGCTTGAGTAAAACAAAATCGTGAAATGTGAGTGCATCTCGAAACTCCTGTCCATAGGCCTGGTACTCAGCAAAGTAATCACCCATGTGGGCTGGCTCCTGCTCCTGCTGTACTCCCACCCCTGTATCTGCTGCTAGAAAAGTGGGCATCGTGGAGCGTGGGGGTGTATGGGATGCCACATGCTGTGCTTCGTAGTGCCCCTGCAAATGATGGGACGTACTCGATCCCTCTCCAATGTGGAAACCCCTCGGGGTTTCACGCTGTCTAGATTCTGCTGTTGTGAATATCTACCCCATCTCCTCTATCCGCCTAGACAGATCCTATACTGACCTGATGAGCATGTCCCCAAACTCCTTCACAACATCTTTCTCCTCTGCCATCGGTTCCTCCTCCTCTGTGTCCACTACTGGAGCGCAGTCACCCTCTCCGTAGGTGATTTGCAACCTACGCTCTCGGTCACGATACTTCCTACCCCTATAGCAAATATATGGCTTCTCTTCTGATGTCATAGACAACTTGCTCCATAGGCTGAGCCAGGTCTATGAGCTTTGATACCACTATAATATCCCGAAGGGAAATAAACAGTGATATAAAGCACACAAACAAGGTACACAACAACTAGAGACAAACCATGAGACAAAATACACAATATGGAGAACGCTAAGCCATTTTATTAATACTGAGAAATAAGAAATAAGTACAAATGTGATCAGAATGATGGCACCTCGACTTGCACAAGGCAAGTGTAGAAGTACTCTTAGAACAATGTGTGGAATGACTGCTCCCTCTATCAACTGCGTAGTCTCCAAGTTGCTGGAAATACTGCCATGCTGCTGCAACTGCTGGAATGAAACGAGTCTTTGGGGCTGCTCTCCAACTCAAAAAATGCTGAAACTCTGGGAATGACCTCTACTCCCAATACCCAGAAAAGCCCAGAGAGCTTTTCTAGAATGGTTGACCCCGGAAAATACCTCCTTTGAGGCACTACGCTATCCCTTAAGGGAAAACGCTGACCCTAAAGGCAACATTGCAAAATACGGCCTCTCCCTCTGCAAAATGTCTCCAATAGGTAAGGGCTGATCCCTTCCCTAATCCTCCGGTTTGAATCCACCGAAATAACCTCAATCCAGAACATCCCCAACTAGATCTGCGTCCTCCCTCTCCAAGACTGCGCAGTCTCTCCAAGGAATGCTCCTCAATGGCTAAAGCTTTGATCTCTCCCTGCAAAATATGGTAGGACTCCTCACCTGAGTAAGCACTCGAAGTCTCCCAGGGCTGATGTTGGGATCTCCGCACGGAGACACTCGGTGTACTGAACAGTACGTGCAGACTAGCTAAACAGCAAGCGTGCTCAATGTCTAGAGACAATCTCCAAAATGCATAATCATCAATGAGAGAAATGAGGTAGCCTCCCCTCTATTTATCTTTGGTGAGCCTCCCTCTCTCCTTGGCCCCACCACGTTCACGCCGTTTCTCTTTGGCCCATGCTGCCAACTCATCTGTGCTGGCTAGGCCCACGCTGCCTAAGTGTGTCACCCACTTGGTTGTCACTTGGCCCCCTTGGCCCTCCTTGACCACAACGTTATGTTTCCTAGGTGACTTTAGGGAGTGTGTTTTATTCTAAGTGAGTCACATTCTCCTTTTACCCACTTTATTTATATTTTAATTGGGAATATTACACTCATCTTGTTTTTTTTGATATTTTGCAAGTTTTTCCTTGCTTAAACCTTTTCTTTTTGCCCCATTCTCTTTAGGTGGGCCAATGCATATTCGAATCCCATTTCCTCTTTTCCTTTTGCCCCATTCTCTTTAGGTGGGCCAATGCGTATTCGAATCCCATTTTCTCTTAACCCAAGTAAATTTGCTTTAACCCGGGTGTATGATCCCTTAAACTTTTTTTGACACTCATAACAAACCCATGCCAATGATCCCCCTCCTTGGATTTTCCCTACAACAATTACATATTTCCAAAGTGGTGACTTCGGATCAACTTTAGGGGTAGATTCAATTTCTTGTACCTCATTACGAATGGATTCACTTGAAGTTGCCATGATGATGATGTAAATGGAAACTGCAAAATAAAATTGACAAATTCAAACTCAAAATTTTATAAATTGACAAATTCAAACAGACAGACAAATCACAAGAAAATTTGAGTAATGTACAATAAATGTTGGATCATTAGGGTCTGGAGGCCATTAAGACTAGTATGCCTCCCCTCAAGGACCATCTATTACACCAAGTTGAGTCTTCTTAATGTTTGCAATTAACCAATCCCAATCCAACTTATTTAATTGGATTTATTTGTAACCCAAGATACTTCAAACCATTCTGCAAATCAACCTGCTGATTAAGGTAACATTTGTGAAAAATATCTCATACCCTCATCACTTACAGCGGTGTATGAGATTGTTGAATTGCCTAAATTGTTTTTCATGCCAGTTGCAATACAATACAACTTTATGATTTCTTTTAGCTTCTAAGCATCTCATCAGATACCATACATATAACTTGTACTAATATATAGTCTTGATATTATAATATGAATATATGATAATATTATTATTATATTAGCGTAGACATAATATATAAGCAAGAGTGTATAGAAATTATATATCACATATAAATTGATATTAATATAATATGAAAGTTATTGTTATATAAAGTAATATTGCATATCATATATCGATTATAGAAGTTTTTTTTAAGTGTTTTCTTAATTCTCTCTTGCTAATGTCATGTTTCTGCTGGTGTACTGCGAACTCCACTATAACAAAGGCTTGAAATCCTAAGGTTTTTCAGAGTTCAAAGTTAAACCTTGTGCTCCAAATTCCACTGCATGTCTAGTACAAATGCCAATGGAACCTCATGCAAAATTTGCGAAGTTTGGCCAAATCAAACTTTGCAACTTTCAGGCATGAATTTCCTATGATAAAGAGTTATTTTCAGGCATGAAGGGTTCTCAAAACATAGTCGTGGATTAATTTTTCACACACATTAATTATAAATACCTCCAACAGTGAAGTTTCAACTCTTCCAAGCCTTCAACTTGTCAACTCTTGGACTCCAAGACTTCAAAGACTCAACGATAGCTCCGGCTCCACCAAGCAATGAACAAACTCCACCCCGATTCTTGTTGAGAATTTGGAGGGCTTAAGATTAATACAAATTCTCTTCTTGATAATTACTTGTTAGCTTGCTTGTGTATCTTATGTATTCTCTTCGTTAATCTTTCCTCAAGTCAATTATCAAAATGCATAGGGCACAAATGTTTAAGCAGAAGTAACACTTTTATTGTAGGAAGGTAAATCACAGATTTAGATTTACCTTCCTTACATTACACTTCAGATCTGCATTTTAGCACTTCACATTGACCTTCAGACCTTAGACCTTCAGATTTCGCTTTTACCTTCAGACCTTAGACCTTCAGATTTTGTTTTTACCTTCAGATCTGCATTGTTCTTTCAATTTGTACTCCTGTACCTTCCGCCATTTATACTCTTGAATCTGCACCAAATTCTGTCCTTTAGATCTGTACTTTTCAACTGCTATATAACCTTAGACGGATCTGCATTTTCTGCTCCTTCTTCAACGCTGTCCAACCTCTGACTAATCTGCAAATCCTGCTCCCTTTTCAATGCTGTTCAATCTCAGACTAATCCTCAATTCTTTTTCTTCAAATGAACCGCAGAACAGTCATATATATATATGACTTGTCCAGCTATTGGGCCGACCATACAATAGGTAATTAGGCCGACTTGGTAGTTTATTTTCTCCAGCATATATTCCAATATAGTTGTAGGTTGTTTTCGCTATTTTAGGAGCTTGTCTTCCAACACTTCAGGAGGGCTGTTTGAGAGCTTTTTTACAGAGTCTTGGAGCATATTCATCTGAACTGGATCCTTCATGATATTGACACTTAATCCTATTTATACTTAGAAGACAAGAACCTAATAAACATCAAGAAGAAGTCTATCTATATAATAAAATCTTGCTCATGAAACCCATGAAGCAAGTACAACAAAAATACATTTTATTATCTTTGTCTCCTTTCCATATTTACATAGTCAACATGAAACCGACCTAGTTACATTTTACAACAACTCTGAATCCGACTCCACCAAGCAACGAACATATGTCAGACTCCACTCCGACTCTGGCTCCACCAAGCAACAAAGTTACAAACAGACTTGCGATTCGCTGTGCGCGATGACTGTTCATAATGGCTCGATGAGTCTATGCAAATGGAAGTCACAATGGCAATGTCATTTAGGTTTAAAAAAAGTAAAAAAAAAAATTACTGAAATTAAAAAAAATTCTAAATTTTGTTCCTGACGATGAGGAGTTTGCCTAATCCGTTTCCAAAAATACGAATCTGTATCACAATTTCTGGGTCCTTCTCATGATTTTTGTGATACGGATCCGGAAATCGTGACACAAATCCTTGTTTCCAGAAACAGATCTAAATTTTGTAAAAACTCCATGGACCTGTTTCCGAGCTGAAGATTGATGTTTCCAAAAAATGAATTGGCACAAATATGTTTGAAGGCCGTTTCAGAGCCGGGTCGTACACATTTTCGTACCTGAAATGCTGAACAACATTTCTGAGGGTTGGGGGCAGTGTTTCTGGTTACTTAGGATGTATCTCTATTTAATTGAAGAATTCTCTATTGAAATGGTTGCTGGGCTTTGCCGCATGTAGATTTTCCCAGGGTAAATCCTTGTTTTGTTTGTGTGGTTGTCTCTTTATGGTCATACTGGCTTAAATGTTATATTGTTGATGTCGTCTGTGTAATTTGCAAACGATGAAATCATGAATAAGAATGTGTAAAATAATTAAATCATCAATATAGAAGACTCTTATAAAATTCAAAATGGTCTCAAAGAATGGATGAAAAGAGCAGCCCTAGAAAGGAAGTCATCCTCTGTTTTAAGCAATCTCTAGTTCAAGAATGTCACTGCAAATGAAGTCGAGTTAGCATTATCTCTTTGTTAAGGCTGTAGGATTATCGTATCAGTTGAAACTTGATAGAATGTCTGGAAAGGTTTTTGTTTTATTCTAAGCTTAGGAGGAGGATCTTAGCCCTATCTCAGATCCTCAGGCCTCAGGTTGAATCTATCCTCATATTTGTAGGCCTAAAATATTCTCAAGAAAGATATCCTTGTTTGCTTCAATTTGAAAGGCCTCAAGTCTAATTCTTGATTCAAGATCCTTACAAGGTAATCAAAGTAATCTAAGATATAAATTTATCTAAGATCAAGCCTCAAAAGCTGATATATGTTGATTTGGGTAACATCAGAGGTGCTCTAAGCCCCAAAATCAGCAGGGAGGCTTAGGCACATGTATTCCAGAGAACCCAGAAATCGTTTGTGAAAATTCCACTTAGAATATGTTTTATTAAAATAATTAATTATTTTTAAAGGGACCCTAAATCTAAACTTAGGAAAATAAAATAATTAAAGGGTATTAATAAAATAGAGTGTGAATGTTCTAGAAAAGGCGGAGATCAAGTCAAAAGTTAATCTTAGCCTTTGATTAGAGATTTAATCTTGGTCATTGAAGTTTCAACGAGAATATTATAAGGACTTGAAGGGTCATTTGGAAATATACCGAGAGAGCCAGAGGATCAAGAAATTGAGTTTCTGAAGTGAGCAGTGCTCAGAGGAAAGATCGATTGAGAGATTCTTTGCAGAGAGGGGTAGTAATTCCGATTGGAAGAATTCTTGATCCAGAGAGTGCACAGGAGGTAGTAGAAGCCACAGAGGCAGTGCAAAACCAGTGACACAGAGGCCACGCAGGCACTGCGTAGAGCTTGAAGTCTTGAAGTGTTTTTGCACCAACATATTGTTGAAACAATGTGTAACTAGGTTCGGTCTTCATAAAAATGAAATGTACTTTTGATGCTTGTAAATTATAAAATAATAATAAATTATTATTACTGTTTTTGAAGCATGGGTTTCATGCTCAAGGTCTTTTATTTTATAGGTCAAGCACCCATTGAGTGCTTCTAGGGTTTGTTCTAGGTCAAGAAGTCAAAAGAGTCATTGTCATAATTTGAAGATCCCATCGGGCACATTGTCACTTGTAAAGAAATTTGTTTTTGTCATTAGAAGTGTCTAAAATCAAGTCCTCCTGGCAGCTAGCAAGTCAGCCTAAAAGGAAGAGCCACATCCACCTTGAAGAGTCTATACATAGGAGGAAACTCGTCCTCCTTGAGACACATTCATCCATCACTCATTCTAGCGAAGGAGGAAGAAGAAGGCAACAACGATGAAAAAGGATGAAGAAGACTTTTGTTTGGGATATTTCTCTCTTACATGTGCTAAGGAGGACTAGGGTTTCTGCAGCAAATCTAGGGTTTTTATCTACAAGTTCGATCTTGGAGAAAAGAAGGCAAGAAGGTCAAGTGAAGGTCACCAAGGGTTGGCTGAGGGCATCATGAAGATCACTACTACATTGAAGAAGTTTCTCAAGAAGTATACAAAGGTAGCAAGCCATCTCAAGAAAGTTATCAAAGAAGTATAGAATCTCCTATTTACTCCAAAAGAACAAAGGACCAAGACAAAAAGATGGAGGAATCTTCTCAGAACTCACAGGCACATTCCGAGATGAGAGCATTTGGATAATCGACAATGGAGCATCAAGACACATGACTTGTCATCGCAAGCAACTAAAAGCTATCCTGTAATAGCTTTTATTGGAAAATCGTCTTACTCAGTGGAATTTGGAGATAACAAAAGCTATCCTGTAATAGGAATTGGATCAACTTCAGTAGAGCTGGAGAATGGAAGCAATATTCATCTCAACCAATGCGGAAAAAGTCGAAGTGGGGATTAAATCAACAAGGGTCCAAAAAATGAAAAACTCATTAAATTCTTGGGTTTTTTGAAAAAATCCGCAAAATTAAAATAATACAAAAATATTCATTTTTAATTTTTTTTTTTAGCATCTAAAGTATCCACAACATCAAATAAACACATTTCCACATGAACATGTAAAGAAAGCTAATATATAATATGCATATGAAGTTTAGTGCTACATCACATATCAAAATAGTGAATCAAGTCTTGAATCTTGAGTCCTGTCTCAGTCTCAACTCTCAACAGTCAAAATATCAACAAAAAATATAATAAATGTATATGATGAGTCATTTGCATGTCATATAATCAGTCATTGAGATCCTCTGCCCCTTTTACGGGAATAGGGAATGGCTTTGCCTTTTTCTCTAGAGGAAGAAGGCCCTGCCCCTGGGGATACAAATGGACTCTGTCGTCCTCTAGAAGCCAATAAAAGAGGTGGCCTCTGTCCTTTACTGCTGTTGCCCATCCTAGATGGTGTCACCTCCTCCTCATCATCTTCCTCCTGCTCTACCTCCTAACCCTGAGGTTGCTCCTGCTTCTCTACCTCTAGTTCTCCCTCCCCTGCGACTGCCACCTCCTCTACTGCTAGTGCCTTTGGATCCACATCTAACCTATCAGGGATAGAGTCCATGGTCGGCTTCTCAGTTTCGACCCTCCATGTAGCAGTGGTATCAATATTGTCCAATGAGATGGCTTCCACATCAGGAGTTTTCTGAAGTTGTCTCACCCACAATCGAAGATTGTAGTAGACGTAGACCATGCCATTGAGGTGTTGGGACTCCAATCTGTATTAGGGTCATAGATTGTAAATTAGTACTTAGAAAATTTAAATATTAAAAATAATCAAATGAATTCAAAAATTTAATTTGAATTTTTTTTTACCTATTGCACTTTTTGCTGTGTATTTTGTCAAATACACTCCAGTTGTGCTCACACCTAGAGGAACTACATGTTTGGCTGAGCACTCGAATGGCAAGATTTTGAAGATGGGGTACTCTGCCACCATAGCTTGTTTACCAAGCATCTACAAGTTAAAATAAAAATGAGAAACATAAAAAAAAATTTAAAACATTGAAATTCTAAACTTGAAACTAACTGAAGCTTGTTCATTTCTGGTAGCATCAGATGTGCTCTAAGTCTCAAAATTTGTAGGGAAGCTTAGGGACATGTATTCCAAAGAACCCAGAAAGAATTTTGGAAAATTCCACTCATATTATGTTTTATGGAAATAATTAATTATTTTTAATGGGACCCTAAGTCTAAACGTAGGAAATTAAAATAATTAAACGATATTAATTAAAACAGCGTGAATCTTCTAGAAAAGATAGAGATCAAGTCAAGTTGATAGTAGCCGTTGATTAACGATTTAATCTCGGCCGTTGAGGTCTCAACGAGAATATTATAAGGACTTGATGGAGCTTTTGGAAAACACACCGAAACATCGAGAGACAGAGTTTAGAGATAGAATTTCTCAAGTGAGCAGTGCTCAGGAGAAGTTAGATCGAGAAGATTCTTGCAAAGAGGGGTAGTGATAGATTCGGTTGGAGATTTTCCTGAGCCGAGAATACATCATAGAAGAGACAAAGAGAAGTACACAGAGAGGCAGCTTAGCAGTTACGCAGAGCCAACAGAGGCAACGGTACAACCTTAAGGAGATCTGTGATTCAGTTGAGGATCAGTGAGATCTAGTGCCAGAGTGCCGAGGTGTGAGACCGAAAGGGCTAGAGATTAGTATCCAACCAGCAGAAGAGCCAGTAAGGAGAGGTGACGCAGTCCCCACGCAAAGTGATGCAGAGACTGCGTAGAGACTGCACAATTCATATTTTTCCAGTGTCAGTGTGAGGTAATCCTCACAAGCTCTTTGTCAGTCAGATTCTCTATGTGGATGGTCAGTAAGGCATCACATATTGTATTTAGATCTTCTGCATAATAATACAAACCCTTAGTTGCTGCACCGGTTTTCTCGCATTGGGTTTTTCCAGGGACATAATGTTGATTTTTGGTAGCATTGGAAGTGCTCTAAGCCCCAAATTTTGTGGAGAGGCTTAGACATTTGTATTCCAAAGAACCCAAAAACCGTTTGTTAAAATTCCACACGGTTCATGCTTTATTGTAAAAAATAATTATTTTAATGGGGACCCTAAGTCTAACAAAGTGAGAATGATCTAGAAAGCGAAGATCAAGTCATGTTATTATCTTAGCCGTTGATTAGAGATCTAATCCCGGCCGTTGATTTCTCAACGAGAAGACTATAAAGGAAGGCTTGAGGGTCATTTGGAAAGACACATCGAGTGAATCTACAGATCGAATTCTTTTGACGAAGCAGTTCTCGGACGAAGATGAGATCTAAGTGATTCAGTGCAGTGAGGGGTAGCGTAGCTTTCGGAGAGAGATTTTCTCAGCTGGAGAATCATCAGTAGAGAGAGGCAGAGAGACATCCAACACAGCCAGCGCAGAGACAGACAGGCTGACCTAGAGCCAACATAGAGCCATGCAGGGCTACGCAGTCGCTGAGAGGGTTTCCGAGATTTAGCTATCGGATCAGATCCCGAAGCCGAGAGACGGTGTGTGAGATTGCGATGCCAAGATCTGAGATTCCGGGAGTTAGATCAATCCTTTGTTGGGGTGACGCAGGGCCTACGCAGTGACTGCAGAGGCTATGCAAAGACCTCCAGGGGCAGCTCTTTTAGTGTCCGGATCAGTCGGAGTTTCCAGTGATTGAATGAGGTAAAACTCACAATTCTTTCTACTAGTATTTCTCTTTGTAACTGAATAACCCTTCAGGTATTCAACGATGTATTAAGGAATTGCTACTGCTTAATAATATCAAACCCTCAGATCTGTTGCACTAGTTTTCCCGCATTGGGTTTTTTCGAGGACTTAGTCCAAAATAAAGGTGTCCTATGTGTGATTGATTTCTTGCTCAATGTCCTTGTTTTAGAATCATATTTAATCAAGTGTAGACTGCTTCAGTAGTTTACTTCAATAATTCATGATGCATTCTGAATTAATTCTATAAATGTAATTTACATAATAGGAGAAGCAAACTCAGATAGTTGTAGTAGGATTCCTAAGATTGTCAGATCTAGGAATTTTCACATGGTATCAGAGTGTTTGATGTGAAACAGGAAGAGCGGATCTAGCACTGAAGTGAAGGCCGAATTGCTGCACCAGTAGCAGATCGAACCCCTAGAGGGATTGTGTAGTTCTTGCCAGAAGGGATGAAGTTTCGAGGTTGTCTCTCTCTGAGTGAGTCGACAGAGAGGTAGGAATTCCAGTTCGAGATTTTGTCGAGGTAGAGGGAGCAGCGTAGAGCCTTCATGTAGATCCAGAGGGATGCAATTTTTCTGCAGGTAGTTGCTGGGCTAAGAAGCGTCAGAAGAAAGAAAAGAGAACATAGCGGGGAATTCTTCCTTAGTGAGTTCCTAGCCGAGGAATTCAGTATTTTTCTAGGATCTGAGCAGTAGATTGGGGCAGCAGATCTACGAGTTCTAGAAGGAGTGCGTAGGCCTGCCTAGTGCTGCACAGTAGGGGAAGAAGAGGGAGAAATTTGACAGTTTTCGGCTAAGATGACATCTCATGGTCTTAGAGATTAGGACTGGTTGGAGGGTTCCTCCAACTACGTAATATGGAAGGAAAGGATCCAATTCCTTCTAGATGGATATGCTCTCAAGACGTTCGTGGTGAATGTGGTTGCAGTACCTACAGATCTGGATCAACTTAAGAAGTACAAGTCCGGTATGGCAAAGGCCAAGAGACTAATCCTTGATGGTGTCAAGGATCACATAGTCTCTCATATAGCTAGCAAGAACATTTCCAGTGAGATGTGGGAGGTCTTGTCCTTACTGTATGAAGGAACTTCGAGCAACAAAAGATATACTTGGAGCAAAAGCTCCAGATGATCCAGATGTAGAAGGGGGAGCGCATTGCTTCATTCCTTACGAGACTTCAGGAGATTCGAGACCAGTTGGCAGCCGTGGGATGCACCCCATCTTCAGCAACTATGGTGAGGCTAGCCTTTAACGCAATCATAGAGGAGTGGCAAGTTTTTGTCCAAAGAATTTTGGGTAGGGCTATGCTTCCTAGTTGGGAGCAGATGTGGTCAGCGCTATAAGAGGAAGAACTGAGGAGAGATCTAGTGAAGTGCAAGCTTGACGGTAGTAGCGGGAAGAGTCTGGAGGAGGAGGAGAATGCAATCCTCGCATCGAAAGGGTAGCAAGGGCAAGAGAGACAGTAGAGAGATGTCTCAAAGGTGAAATGCTTCAAATGTGGTGAGATGGTGTTAATTTTGGACAACTAAGTCCAAACTCCCTGTTGCGATGCTTAGATGAAGATGCCAATATATTTATTGGATTCCTCTTTCGGAGAGGTGCAAGATCGATCTAAAGATCATCTTGATCTGATGAGCAGAACATTTATTTTGAGTTAATTCTACTTATGTGCAAGGTCGGCGAGAATTGTAATTTAGGCTTGAAGCCCCAACAGATGTGTCACACTCCCTCACTGATGGATATATATAGGTCAACGTTGGAGGTCATTTTCACCATCACTCATCACACATTCTCTCTCATCATCTGATTGGTTCGATCATCATCTTGGAGGCTCTTCTTCTCTCACACATGGGAAATTGCAGCGAAGGATTTTTTGGTTTTGACCTAGTGTTTTCAGCATAGATCTGACCAGCATTGACTTTGGTCAATGCATGGTCAAACTGACCTCAAACTCTCCCAAAATTTCGATTTCTGCAGTTCGCATTTATTGGCACAAAAATCGAGGCTAGATGTTGACTTTGACTTCGCTGAGTTGACTTTTGTTGTTGCTATTTTTGCGTTGATTGTTGAATGGACAACGTTGACTTTAGTTGACTTTGGTTTGACTGGTAGAGCTGTTCGAGAGGGTTGTGTGACATATTTTGGTTGGTTGACCGTGTAGGGACTTTGCTGGTTGAAACATCCTGTTGACTGCCGTAACGCACCACAACACACATATTTTGCTGATCAAGTTAAGTGTATTTTTGGCTTGTCTTCTGTCAATCTTCTGGTATGTTCTATTAACATTTTACTTTCTTGTTTATGTGATTGTTGTTTGATATTGGGGATAAAAGTAAAGTTGCATCAAGCATAGAACATCTACGAAAACATACATGGTATCAGAGCTGAGGTGAAGACAAAGCCCGAGTTTGTAGCAATCATCGAAGAAGAGCATGGGTACCTCAAACTATAAGGGCTTCAAAGTTGATGACAAGTTGACTGGGAAGGAAGACTTCCATGCCTGGAAGATGACTTTGGATCTAATGTTGGAAGACCAAGATGTCATGGACTATGTGCAGGGTAAAATCCAAGAGCTTCCATCATCTGTACCTGTTGCCACCAAGTCAAAATATAAGAATGGGGAAATCAAAGCAAAGTTGATGATCCGGTATTCAACTCATAGGAGTCTAGTTTCCTACATTTTTGACATACACACATCCAAGGAGATATATGATAAGTTGGTCAACATGTTCAAGGCCAACAATTGAAATCAAGTCCTTTTCTTTAAGAACCAACTGAAGGATCTGAAGAAAGGTAGGGATGAATCCGCTCAATCTTATTTTCTGAAGTTGATTGAAATCAGAAATAATCTTCTGGCCATTGGGGAGACAATAGCTGATCGAGAAATGGTTCTCACTGCACTTGGAGGTCTCTCCTCTGAATGGCATGTATTCAATACTACCATTCTCAATAACAATGTGATACCTGATTTTGACGAAGTATTATCGAGATGCGTACAAGAGGAAACAAGAATGAAGGAATATGAAAATGAAGGTAATGCTACCTTCACCGCTCATGCTAAGAAGAAGAACAATGGTGGTCCAAGGAACCAAGGAAGTGCAGGGGCCCACGGAAAGAAAGGAAAATGTTACACATGTCACAAGACCGACCACTATGCTAGAGAATGCCCTTTCAAGAAGGATTCTCCTGGGGATGATGACAACAACAACAACAACCGGAGCAATGGCAATCAAAGGAACAACAGGTTCAAAGGAAAGAGGAAGGCTCCCTCTGGTCGCGATGGAAATGGGCAACCTTTCAAAAGGTCAAGAAATTCCAGGTATGAGGAATCTAATGTTGTTGATGATAAAATAAATGAATTCTTTCTTGTATCTTCCCTCTCTGTTGCATCTCCACCCGACACTATGGATGTCTGGTTGATTGATACTGGTGCCTGAAGGCACCTCACTGGGTTTAAGGAAGCACTTTCTGATTTGGTTGAGAAGGGATGTTCATCTTGTAGGAATTTACAGGGTAAGTTCCTTAGATCAAGAATCAAAGGTCACCGCTCATGTACGTACTGCCAAATCGTGACACCAAAGATAATCACAAGTTAAAACCCCGTGACAGGAAATGAACCTAACGGCCCGACCCAACGCGGCCACTTTGCAATTTATTAATATAAAAAGAAAAGTGTATATGTTTCTCTCTATAAAACTAAGCACGTATTAAATGACCCTCCATGCTCTTTAAATAGAGATCAGGACAACTCCATGTTGGGTCACTTCGGGACGACAGTTCTTAATACCGAGGTGAGAGATAACCGTCGGATCACTACAAATCGTGACAGTCGGATTATAAATTACAAATGTACATGGTAAAGAAACACACTTTACCTAACTCTACACTAGACTAAGTTATTCTTAACTATTTCCTATGTGCCGGAATATCCTAACATCTCCCCTTAAGAACAACTTGGGATAGGATTGAAGGATTTACAAAGATGACACAAAAGGAGCCTATTTCCTATGTGTCGAAATATCCTAACATCCCCCCTTAAGAACTAATTGGGATAGGATTGACGAATTTACAAAAGTGACACAATAGGAGAAGGAAGGAGGCATTAGAGTCTATCCCCATTAATGACAACTTTCCTGAACTCCAAGCATGGATCGAAGTTTGGTAAACTTTGCTTCTGTGAGAGCCTTCGTAAAGATTTCGGCTACTTGATCATTGGTTGGACAGTACTGCACTTCAAGAACACGATCATGAATGAGCTTTCTGATGAAGTGTATGTGGAGTGGAGTTCAATGTGTTTCATACGCTGATGCTGAACTGGATCTTTACATAGCTGAATGGCACTCTGATTATCACACCAAAGTGTAGTTGGATGCTGCTGATGAAGACCAAATTCAGACAGAATCTGACGAAGCCACATGGCTTCCTTGCTGGAATCAATTGCACCACGATACTCTGCTTCTACTGAAGAAAGAGAGATCACACTTTGTTTCTTACAAGACCAAGTAATAGGTCCTGAACCAAGAGTGAATACATATCCTGCAGTAGACTTTCGATCATCAGGGTCACCAGTGCAATCAGAATCAATGAAACCAATCAACAATGGAGATTCTCCTGCACTGTAATGAATCCTGAACTGAACTGTACCTCGAATATATCGAAGTATTCTTTTAGTTGCTTTCCAGTGACTTTCATGAGGTTGGTGCATAAACCGAGCGACAAGACCAACGACAAAGGAAAGGTTAGGATGGGTGTGGGTTAGATACAAAAGTTTACGAACAAGTTGACAATATAAGGTAGCATCAACTTCAGGGGTAGTACAAGTGACTGAAAGCTTGACTCCAGACTGAAAGGGAGAAGGGGCTGGCTTATAGTGTTCCATGTGAAAGTAGCGTAGAAGATCACGGACATACTTGGACTGAGAGAGGGTAATGCCTTCCTTGGATTGCAAGACTTGAAGACCAAGGAAATAATGCAAGTGTCCTAAGTCTGTCATTTCAAACTTCTTTTTGAGGCTAGACTACCATGGCTTATATGGTAAGGATCACTACCACATGATAAGATCATCAACATAAAGAACAAGGATGGTGAAGGACTTACCCACTTTCTTGGTGTAGACAAAGTGGTTGTCGCCATCGGATACCTAGAAAAGCCATTATCTAATAGAAATCTATCCATCTTGGCATACCAAGCTCGAGGAGCTTGTTTGAGACCATAGAGAGACTTCCTAAGGCGACAAACAAGGCTAGAGTCATTTTGGATAAAGCGAGGGGGTTGTTCCATGTAGATTTCTTCATGCAAATCTCCATGTAAGAAGGCAGATTTAACATCCATTTGATGGACTTCCCATTTAAAGGAAGCAACAAGGGAAAGAACAAGGCGGATAGAATTCATTTTGGCAACAGGGGAGAAGGTTTTAGTATAGTCAATGCCTTCAACTTGTGAAAATCCTTTAGCGACGAGACGAGCTTTATGTTTATCCACTTTTCCATCTGGTCCAAACTTTGTTTTGTAAACCCATCTGCATCTGACAAATTTTCTTCCTTTTGGAAGAGGAACAAGATCCCAAGTATCATTAGCCAATAAGGAACGATATTCTTCATTCATAGCTTCATCCCAAGCTGGATGACCGGAGGCTTCTTCAAAGGTTTCTGGAACTTGAGCCAATAAGGAAGAAGCTCTTTCGAACTTAAGAACGTGTAGGTCGTCGATCGCAAGGTCACCTGCTGCATCCCAAGTAGAGCGGACCCATCTTGGAAGCGGTGGAGTATAAGGAACAATTTCACGAGGTGGAGGAGGATTGTCATCCTCGCTGTCATCATCTGAACTAGAACGAATGCTATTAAAAATAGATGAGAGAGAGAGAGAGGTGGCACATATGCCGAATTAGGCTTGCAGGCCAAAGGTGGCACACACGCCAAACTAGGCTCGCAGGCCGATATATTTTCATCAAACTTTACATCTCTTCTAATGATTATATTTTTGGATTTTGGTTGAAGAAGTCTATATCCTTTGACATCTTCAGAATATCCAACAAAAATACATTTTTCACTCTTAGGTTCTAAGGCTTTATGTTTCGCATCTAGAATATGGGCCCAAGCATCACTTCCAAAAACACGAAAGTGACTTACATCTAGTTTGATTGAGCTCCAAGCTTCTTCTGGAGTTATATTATTTAAAACCTTAGTAGGAGTTCGATTTACTATGTAATTTTCATAGTTAATGGCTTCCGCCCAAAAATTGAGACCAAGTCCTTTAGATTGAAGCATACAATTAGCTATTTCTTTTAAGGTGTGATTCTTCCTTTCAGCTACACCATTTTGTTGTGGAGTATATGGAATAGTATGTTGCAATTGAATGCCATGCTCAGTGCAGAAGTTGATAAATTTGTTGTTAACATATTCTCCGCCATTGTCTGATCTTAACTTAAGAATTTGATGTCCATATTGTTTCTCAACAAAGGCCTTAAAGGCCAAGAACATGTTAAAAAATTCACTCTTGAGTTTTAAGAAATATACCCAAGTGCGTCTGGAAAAATCATCAATGAAAGTTAAGAAGTACTTGCAACCAAAGAAAGAAACAACAGGAAGTGGACCACATAAATCACTGTGCACAAGCTGCAAAGGGGTTGAAGCATGCCAAGAGGCACATTTGTCAAAACTATCCCGATGATGTTTTCCGAGTACACATCCGGAGCAAACACCATCTCGGCAAGATACCATAGGAAGGCCCATCACCATATTTTCCTTACATAGAGTTTGAAGAGAGCGATAGTTTAAGTGACCAAATCGCTCATGCCAAAGTTTGCTCACATCATCATTATGAGCAACAAAAACAGAGGGAAGACATGATGACCCAAAGTTGTCAAACTTATACAACCTTGTGGAATCATCAGCGATGCCAGTCGCTGAAATATGTTTAGGATCTTTGAGGTCCTTGATTACAACATCATGAGGTGAGAAATCTACTATTTTCCCTTCACCTGAATGAGTTATCTGATAAACAGATAGAAGGTTGCATGACAAAGTAGGAACACATAGTACATCATTAAACTGACCATTATCTAGATGAATGGTTCCAGATCCTACAACACTAAGAGATCTATCATCACCAACATAAATATGTTTGGTGTTACAATCATTTAAAGAAGAAAACATGGATTTATTTTTAGCCATATGGTAAGAAGCTCCAGAATCAATGAGCCACTCATGAGAAGGAGAAGAAGAAGATACATTTAATGCATAACCAGATCTTGATGCTTGACAACCACAAGCAAAAAGTGCCATGCCTGAAGATGAAGGTGAAGAGTGCTCCAAATTGATGTTGTGCTTCTTCATTGTTGCTTCTAAGGCTTCCATCTTCTTAAAACATTTGGACTCTATATGGCCATCACGATTGAAAAAGTTGCAATGTCTATCTGTCTTCTTCCCTTTGTTTTGATTTGCCTTATTATTTTGGTGATTTGATTTTTCAGTTTGCGGCTGAAATTGCTTAGGGCCCTTGTTTGGTTTAGGACCATATTTTTTA
Organism: Pinus albicaulis; assembly: GCA_034641835.2. Taxonomy (NCBI): domain Eukaryota; kingdom Viridiplantae; phylum Streptophyta; class Pinopsida; order Pinales; family Pinaceae; genus Pinus; species Pinus albicaulis. The sequence continues at coordinate 396,382,832 of CM076581.1, forward strand.
GGATACTACTTCTTGGGATTCTTTTGATATGGTTGTTGTTGGGCTGCTAAGGCTTTCTTAGAAGCGTTTCCAGCAGTGATAAGACCAAGGTGTAAAAGTTTTTCTTGTTCTCTTATCAAAGAATCGCAAAAGGAATCAAAAGAGGGATTCTTGTAGGTGGTTCCTGAAGAAATGATGGCTTCTCTAGTGGAATGGAAGGCGGAAACAAATACAGAGTATGCAGGGCCAAGCTTAGCAAGAATTCAATAGATGAGGCTACCATTGTCCTTTTTGATCTTACAACCTTCTAAAATAATTCTGAGGGTCTTGAATTTGGACAAAAAATCTTCAATGGAGGAGAAATTATTGGGGTCCAAAGTAAGAAACTCATTTTCAAGCTGGTGGGCCCTGATTTGATTTTGAATGCCAAAAATATTTTTTAGCTTTTCCAGGGCTTCATCAGGGGTGTCAATGTCAAGGATATGAAATCGAAGATCTTGAGCAATGGACATTCCTATCAACCCTCGTGCTTGATCTTGTTTATTTTCCCATTTAGCAGCTTTATCATCATCGGAAGGTTTAGTTTCTTGTCTTGTGGCTATTCTATAAAGCCCTTTACTTCTAAGTATATCTACCATGTGAGGTAGCCATTGGAAATAATTGGTGCTGTTAAGAATAATCGGGCATGCACTTTCCATTAAAAAAAAACTGAAGCTGAGAAAAGCTGAAACTAACTGCTTCAATGGAAAGATCTCGAAAAATTAGGCCGTTTAAAAAAAACGGCTCGAAAAACGACTTCCGGATGAAGAAGTTATGCCTTTTGGAAAATTTGAGTTGTAGATGTCGAATAGTTACGGGAACGGGATGAAGTGCGGCTTTTTAAAAAAAAATTCCGCCCCTTTTAACAATTTTTTTTTACAAAAGAAGCTTGAGAAGGAGACTTGAACCCAAGACCTCTATTCTCATAAACTAACCCCTCATCAAGTTAGATAGTAAAAGGATCACGTTATTGTATGAAAAGAGGAAGGTTTTTTTTTTTTTTTTTTTTTTTACTCTTCAGTGTGCGTGCCTTTTCTTACACAAAAAAAACTCAAATATCGAGCAAAAAATAAAATGAAATGCAAAGTCTTACTGCAAAATGTTAGATTTTTGGTTAGCCTTACTGACAACTATCACTTTTTCACTATTTCTGGTTTCCCGAGATTGCACATAGACGCGGGGAAAGAGCATATGTAGCAAAAAAAATCCCTTCTTCCTGTTTCTGATTTGCCGAGATTGCCTGCAGCGCACAACAAAGAGCATACATAGAGAAGAGGGTATAGGTCCGGCAAATAAATAAAACCTAAAACCCAAAAATGAAAAGAGGGAACCGAAATAACCAGAACTATTAACAAATATAACTGCAAAACAAATGCTTTATACCTCCAGATATATATTGTCATAACTTGGGCAGCCGGAAACCTTTTCGCATGAAATGAAAGGTGTTCCTCAATGTAAGAAATGCTTCGGACACAATCGAGCAGTTCTCCAAGCCCAAAAATGTTCTGAAATAGTAGATCTACAAAACGGCATTCACATGCAGTCAAACTGGCTTTGGATTTTGATCAACAACGGGCGCGACCCTCAAAATAGCTCTGATACCATGTAGGAACTTACAGGGTAAGTTCCTTAGATCAAGAACCAAAGGTCACCGCTCACAAACAGATCACAAATCAGTACACCAGTATAATCACGTGGTTAAAACCCTCAAAGAGGGAAACAGTCCATGACCTGAGCCAACGTGACCACTTCAGACAATTTATTAATATAAAAAGAAAAGTTACATATGTTTCTCTCATAAACGGTTACCAGACAAATGACCCTCCATGCTCTTTAAATAGAGATCATGGACCAATCGGGTGTTAAGCCACGGATCAAGTGTTGTTAATACCGAGGTGAAAGATAACCGTCGGATCACTACAAATCGTGACCGTCGGATTATAAGTTACAAATGTACATGGTAAAGAAACACACTTTGCCTAACTATACAGTAGACTAAGTTATTCTTAACTATTTCCTATGTGTCGGAATATCCTAACACATCTGAAAATTATCCTCGGAGATAATGCCACATATCCCGTGAAAGGATTAATACATTATGATTTGTCTGCTGTGCTGCCCGTGACATCCTTGGGAGGATGTTCTTATTATATGATTTTCATAAATGACTTCTCTCGCAAAACTTGGATATACTTCTTGAAGAAGGTTGAGGCTTTCATTTGGTTTCGTACCTTCAAAGCTTTGGTGTAAAATCAAACAGGGAAGAAGATCAAGATTTTGAGGACCGATAATGGCATTGAATATGAGACGAACGAGTTTAACAACTTTTGCAGAGAAGCTGACATCAAGAGGGAGGCCAGAACCATATATAGTCCCAAGCAAAATGGCGTTGCTGAAAGAAAGAACAAGACCATTGTGGAAGCAGCCCATGCCATGCTATGTGACCAAGGTCTTCTGAAGTTTCTGTGGGGAGAAGTTGCGAACACTGCTGTGTACATTCAAAACCGATGCCCGCATTCCGCTCTGGACTCCAGAACTCCTGAAGAGGTTTTCTTTGGTAAGAAACCCGACGTCTCACATTTTAGAGTTTTTGGTTGTCCCGTTTTTTTTCATGTGCCGAAAGAGAAGAGGAGCAAGCTGGATGCTTCTGGGAAGAACAGAATGTTTGTGGGTTACAGTGAAACTTCGAAGGCTTATAGAGTCTATGTGCCTGGTCAAAGGGAAGTGGAGATATGCCACGATGTTACCTTTGACGAACATGATTCCCTCAGGAAAGTAATCAGTCTTCCGAACTCTGAGGAAGATCATGAAGTAAGGGCTGGAAATCAGGAAGAACCGAAGGATGAGACTATGCCCGATGTTGAAGGATCGATGGACCCTATTGATCCACTTACTTTAATGAAGAGAAGACCCTCATGGCTCAGGGACACTCTCGCGGATGCCGAGAATCATATGGCCCCAAGGGGGACATTCCGTGAAAGTAAGAAGCTGAATAGACACCAAGGGTATCTAGCAGCCATGAGTACAATCGTACAATCTGAGCTTGGATCTTTTGATGAAGCCGTAAAGCGTCAAGTCTGGAAGGATGCTATGCACGAAGAATTTGAGTCCATTATGAAGAATGATGTCTGAGATGTGGTTCCAAGTCCGGAGGACAAAGCAGTTGTCACCTCGAAATGGCTCTATAAGATCAAGCATGGATCCGATGGTGGTGCTGAAAGGTTCAAGGCAAGATTCGTTGCCCGTGGCTTCTCTCAAAAGGAAGGCATAGACTATGATGACATATTTGCACCTATGGCTCAATATACCACCATCCGATCTATCATAGCCCTTGCTGCTACGCAAGGATGGAATCTTCATTAGATGGATGTGAAGATCGCCTTTCTGCATAGTGCGATAAAGGAAGAGGTTTATGTGGAGCAACCTCTGGGGTTCGAAGTCCAGGATCGAGACACCCATGTTTGCACACAGGGCTTCGTACGAGAGGATAGATAACTACTTGATGAAGTTGGGCTTCACTCGTAGTAATGCTGATCTGGACCTTTACTTCAAGGTTGATAGAGAAAAGCCTCTCATTCTAGTGTTGTATGTGGGTGACCTCTTCCTAACAGGTGTTGACCCTCTTATTCATCAGTGTAAGAGGGAGCTCGCTTATGAGTTCGAGATGAAGGACCTAGGATTGATGCATTACTTCCTAGGCCTGGAGGTCTGGCAGAGACCTGGCGAGATTTTCCTTTCTCAAGGAAAATATATTGTGAAGCTGCTGGAAAGATTTGGAATGGTGGACTGTAAGTCCGTGTTGACAATGATGGAGCTCAACTTTAAGAAGTTGAGTGGCAGCGCTGCTGGGCCCGTGCTTGCAAATCCTACTGAGTATCGTCAACTCGTAGGGGCCCTGATGTTCTTAGTGAACACCCGTTCGGACGTATGTTTTGCAGTGAACACTTTGAGTCAACACATGGTTGGTCCTCATCACATTCATTGGGTTGGTGCCAAGAATCTGTTGAGATATCTTCGGGGCACGATAAACCATGGGTTGTGATACACTGCCGAGAGCGTGACAACCCATGGATATACTGATGCCGATTGGGCTAGCAGTTTGGTGGATCGCAAGAGCACATCTAGATGCTTCTTCACACTTGGGTCTGCTTCGATATCATGGATGAGAAGGAAGCAGAAGTCGGTGGCTTTGAGCACCGCTGAGGCTGAATATATTGCAGCGAGTATGGCCTGTTGTGAAGCAGTTTGGTTGCGAAAGCTCTTCAGTGAGCTGTTCGGGCACATGCTAGATACCATTGTTATCCTTTTAGATAGCTAGAGTGGGATTCAGTTGTTCGAGAATCCCGTGTTCCACGATTGATCCGAACATATTGATATCAGGTACCACTTTATCCGGGATATGGTACAGTGAGGCGCCGTAAGGCTTGATCATATAGGAACTGATGAGTAGGTCATGGATATTCTCACAAAGCCCTTGGGGAAGGTCAAGTTCCTAACTTTCCGTGAGAATCTTGGAACCATGGAACGAGCCTATGCTGAGGGTCCTGTTGGACGATGAGCTCTCAGAGCTCGAGGGGGCTTTGGGGATAGCTTCTTGGAGCTATAAGCAAGGACAGGGCTAGGCTTGCCGAACCTTGTTGGTGTGCTTCTGCCCCACCATTATAATATTGAGTTGGTTCACCTCTCATGATCTGTGCCCCGTATGCATCCTACCCATTGAGTCCCAGAATCATGGGAAGTACCTCTCATTTGGGCAGTGAGGTGGGAAAAGCTAGAGACCAGTAGCAAAGACCGATGGACGCATCCGAGATTGCCGTACTCAATGTTGTAGGAAACGCCCCCCCCTTCGGCTCCAAGGCAGGAACCGCGTCCCGTACGGATCCGTACCCGGAACCGCGGTTCCTAAAAAAATTTACGATTCCTGCAATTTCGGAACCGTACGCAGGGATCCGCGGTTCCGTACAGTGGATCCGCGGTTCGCTGTACGGAACCGCCGCAGTTCCGGTACGGATCCGTACGGATCGCGAACGGTTCCGTACCGCGGCGTACGGATCCGACCATAACACTTGAAAAAAGCGCTTTTTTTAATTTTTATTTTTTATTTTTTGTGTTAGCTTGGTTAGTTAGTGAGTTAGCTTAGGGTTAGTGAGTTAGCCGTACTCTCTATGTCTAGGATGGAACGTGTCCAACCACTTGATCTGGGATCAAGTCTAGTGATGTTTTGGACCTCCAACTAACTTCGGGTCAGGTAAACCAACTTCGGGTTGGTATGTGACTCCTTTGAGTCCTATAGAGGTTTCGGACCTTTGAGCTGAATTTGCCAGCTGGGAGTGATGTCTTTGTGACTCACCCGTTTGTTCTGAAATAAAGAAGCCAGCAAAGTAGGTTACGGCAGGATGACGCACGATGTTTGGATGGCACAGGTGGATGGAGTTCTCCCTAGTCGGGAGGGAGTGTCAATTTTGGAGAACTAGGTCCAAACTCCATGTTGTGATGCTCGGATGAAGATGCCAATATTTTTATTGGATTCCTCTTTCGGAGAGGTGTAAGATCGATCTAAAGATCATCTTGATCCGATTAGCAGGACATTTATTTTGAATTAATTCCACTTATGTGCAAGGTCAGCCAGAATTGTAATGTAGGCTTGAAGCCCCAACAGATGTGTCACACAACCCTCACTGATGGATATATATAGGTCAACATTGGAGGTCATTTTCACCATCACTCATCACACATTCTCTCTAATCATCTGATTGGTTCGATTATAATCTTGGAGGCTCTTCTTCTCTCACACGTGGGAATTTGTAGCGAAGGAATTTCTGGTTTTGACCTAGGGTTTTTAGCGCAGATTTGACAAGCGTTGACTTTGGCCAACGCATGGTCAAACTGACCTCAAACTCTCCCAAAATTCTGATTTCCGCAGTCCGCATTTATTGGCATAGAAATCGAGGCTGGACGTTGACTTTGACTTGGTTGCATTGACTTTTGCTGCTGCTGTTTTTGCGTTGACCATTCACTGGACATCGTTGACTTCTGTTGACATTGGGTTGACTAGTATAGAGCTATCTGAGAGGGTTGTGTGACATATTCTGGTTGGCTGACCGTGTAGAGACTTTGCTGGTTGAAGCATCCTGTTGACTGCCTAACGCACCACAACACATATTTTGCTAATCAAGTTAAGTGTATTTTTGGCTTGTCTTCTGTCGATCTACTGGTATGTTCTATCAACATTTTACTTTCTTGTTTATGTGACTGCTGTTTGATGTTGGGGATAAAATTAAAGTTACATCAAGCATAGAACATCTACGAAAACTTACAGATTGGCCACTTTGCATCATAGTGTCCTTTGAAGAAAAATGACAAGGATGAGAAACATGATCCAAAAGTTGCAGCCACAAAGATCGAGTAGGATGAGTTCGCCATGAGTGCCTATGCTTCTCCAGGTGAGAAGTGGGGTGACATTGAGATGTAGTTCACTCTGAACTTCAATTGGGCAGGATCCTTGAGGAGCTGACGTCATGGATCATTACCTTCCCACGTGAGCCCATATTAGCAGTAGCAGGATGGAGAAGTCTTCAGTGAGAGTCGAGGAGTGATGGAGAGACAGTTGCAGTAGGTAGCAACACCTACTTTTGGAGCAGCGCAAAGCAGAGCAACAACAACATAGCGGCAACAACAAAGTGCACAACAGTGTTGCACAGTGTAGAGCAGTAGCAGCGTAGTGCATCAGAGGGACAATGCAGTGGTTATCAGGAATCAATCTTCAGCACCGAGGGTGATTTCAGCTGCTTCTCTCAGTAGCCGAGTTGCAGTGTTAGTAGTGGTAGTGTTAGCAGCATAGCAGATGTAACACTTGAGAGGGAGCTGTAGTACAAATGCAGCAGTGACAGTGGTAGTGTCACGGGCAGCAGTAGCGTAGAGGTTGGTTGCTTCAGGGTCAGAGCATTATGCAACAGGCATATTGTTAGAGCACTTTCCTTGCTAAGAGGGAGTGTTGATTTTTGGTAGCATCGGAAGTGCTCTAAGCTTCCAAATTTTGTGGAGAGGCTTAGACACTGGTATTCCAAAGAACCTAGAAACCGTTTGTGAAAATTCCACTCGGTTCATGTTTTATTGTAAAAATTATTTATTTTAATGGGGACCCTAAGTCTAACTTATGGAAATTAAATAATTAAAAGGTATTAATAAAATAGAGTGAGAATGATCTAGAAAGCGAAGATCAAGTCATGTTATAATCTTAGCCATTGATTAGAGATCTAATCTCGTTCTTTGATTTCTCAACGAGAAGACTATAAAGGAAGGTTTGAGGGTCATTTGGAAAGACACACTGAGTGAATCTTGAAATCAAATTCTTTTGACAGAGCAGTGCTTGGACGAAGATTAGATCTAAGTGATTCAGTGCAGTGAGGGGTAGAGTATCCTCCAGAGAGAGATTTTCTCAGTTGGAGAATCATCAACTGAGAGAGGCAGAGAGACATCCAACACAACCAACGCAGAGCCAGACAGGCTGATGTAGAGCCAGCGCAGAGCCACGCAGGTGTACACAGAGGTTGCGTAGTGGCTGAGAGGGTTTTCGAGACTTAGCTATCAGATCGGATCCACAAGCCGGGAGCCGGGGTGTGAGACCGGGAGGCCTAGATCTGAGATTCCGGGAGTCAGACCGATACTTTGCTGGGGTGATGCAGTGCTTAGAGGAGGTGATGCAGGTCCTATGTAGTGACTGCACAGAGACATCCAAGGGAAGCTCTTCAAGTGTCCGGATCAGCCAGATTTTCCAGTGATTGAGTGAGGTAAAACTCACAATTCTTTTTGCCAGAATTTCTCTCTCTATAATTGAATAACCCTTGAGGTATTCAACGATGTATTTAGGAATTGCTACTGCTTAATAATATCAAACCCTCAGATCTGCTGCACCAGTTTTCACGCATTGGGTTTTCCGGGGACTTAGTCCAAAATAAAGGTGTCCTATGTGATTGATTTCTTGCTTAGTTTCCTTCTTTCGGAATCATATTTAATTAAGTGTACGTTGCTTCAGTAGTTTACTTCAATAATTCATGATGCATTCTGAATTAATTTTGTAAATGTAATTTACATAATAGGAGAAGTAAACTCAGATAGTTGCAGTAGGATTCCTAAGATTGTTAGATCTAGGAATTTTCACACGTTACTCCCAAAATAATGGTGTTGTGTGTCTATTGTTTATTCTCGCTCAGATCTTGTTTTCGCACTTATTTATTTTCCACAGTTTAATTTTTTGAAGGCTGCAATTTATGGGTTTCAATATTTATCGTAGAAAACCGTAAATAACTGGTTGAAGTAATTAACAAGTAGAAGAATTCTCATTAGTTGCTGCAGTAGGACTCTGGTGTAGGAACTTTCACATGGTATCAAAGCTTGTTTAGCCATGCAGGAGGAGCAAGAGATCAGACCAGAAGGGTCCAACGTTGAAGAAGCAGGAAATCAAAGAGCTGCGTAAGCAATAGTTCGATTTCCCTAGTGACTGCGTAGTCCAAGCCAGGAGTGCTAGATTTGCAAGGAAATCTCTCTGAGTGAGACGATAGAGAGGTAGGATTTTCCAGTTTGTAGTTTGTCAAAGGCAGAGGGATCAACACAACAGATTCAACGTAGATAAGCAATCTAGTGGGACGCAGTTTTCTTGTAGCAGTAATCGCTGGTGCAGAAAGCGTCATAAGAGAGTAGCAGAAGACATTTTGGGGGATTTCTAACTTCTTAGAGTTTCTTGCCCAACAAAACACTGATTTCCCACTCAACAACAACAGTGCCTGAAGGAAATCAAGAATCAACCACTAACATAAGGGAAAGCCAAACCAAAGGAGCTATGTATCGACATCCAAATCACAAGAGCATACTTTCCAATCAGTCTACTTTCCGGTATCGCTCATAACATGAACAACAAATTTATGTTCCCAGGAATACTGAAGTTTGCAGAATCCAGTCCCGTGATAGCTATTCATCACAAAATTCTATTCCACAGAAGATCAATCTAGGATGGTCTGATCCGTTCTCAATACGACATTTTTGTCTATTGCTCAAAATATCATATCGTCTTGTATCGACAAATATGAAAGTACAGGGACGAGAAAATGTTCTTAAAGTAAGCTTTGAGGACAAAGCTTTTTGAAGGAAGAGGCTATGTTATGAATATAATTCATAATAAAATAATAATAAATATAAATGTAAATATAATAATAAATAATAAGTCATTAACTAATGATTAGTTAGTTAGTGATGAAGAAGCATGTCTTAGAGACAACCATTCATGAAAGGGCACCTGCCTAGGGTATATAAGCGGGCCCTCATTCTCATTTGTAATCATCCTATCATCAATTCTTTTATTCAATAAACAATCACAATTTCTGTCTTACAATGGATGTCTTTGTCTGCGAAGTATTTTAATATTTCCGCTGCGTATACGACTAGTTGTTGTTACAGTTGTTGACCAGGTTTGACCATAAGCATTGTTGGTTAGTTTGACTTCATAGTTGACTAGCAACAGTAGATGTATCTCTTGTTGAAATGAAGAATTTCTCTAAGAAAAAGGTTGTTCGGTTTTTCCCCTAAGTGGGTTTTCCTGGGGTAAATCTTGTTTTCTCTTTGTGCATTGTGATTTCTTCTGTCCTTATGATTTTATGGTTGAATTTCTGAAGTGTAATTGCTTAATGTTAAACTGGAATTGTTAAAAGAAGATCTACATCATTAGAAGTAATTATTAGTATTTCAGAAATATTATGCTTGTATCCATTGGACTTGAAAACTTGACATGGTATCAGAGCTTTGGTGATGAAAAGGACGTTGAGATCACTCTTGAAGAACCTTTGGTAAGAAACCACTCTTTAGGAAGACATATATCTACAATTCATTTGCTTGTCCATGACTATGGGTTCCCATATGAAGGCAAAAAACAAATTAGGAGCTACAAACTTTAGGGCTTGGAAAATAAGGATTGATCTTCTTCTTGCAAAGGAAGATCTCTTGGGTATTGTGAAAGGCAAAATCACAGAACCATAAAAAGATGAAGAGAATTAAAATTTGAGAAAGATGATATTACAACTAGAAGTATCATTGTAGAATTCGTAAGAGATCATTTGATCCCATATATTGCAAATCTCGACTCTTCAAAGAAAATGTATGATGCCCTAATTGGATTGTACACTATTAGCCATATTGGTCAAGCAATGAGTTTGAAGAATGAGCTTCGTGATGTTAGAATGACAAGGAATGATACTATAGCCTAATATTTGATAACGATTTCTCAATTGAGAGATCAACTTTAAGCGATTGATGAAATCATTCCTTAAAAGGAATTAGTGACTACAACACTTAATGGCTTACTTGAATCATGAGTCTCATTTGTGTTGATTTGTGTAGCATCGAAAGTGATTTAAGCCCCAAATTTTGAGGAGAGGCTTAGACACTAGTATTCTAAAGAACCCATAAACTGTTTGTGAAAATTCCACTCGGTTGATGTTTTATTAAAATAATTAATTATTTTAATGGGCACCCTAAGTCTAAACTTAGGGAAATTAAATAATTAAAGGGAATTAATAAAACATGAGTTAGAATGATCTAGAAAATGAAGATCAAGTCATGTTATAATCTTAGCTGTTGATTAGAGATCTAATCTCCACTGTTGATGTCTCAACGAGAAGACTATAAAGGAAGGCTTGAGGGCCATTTGGAAAGACACACTGAATTGATCTAGAGTTCGAAATTTTTGGGGCAGGGTTTGCGAAGAAATTCGAGCTAGAGATCTGAGTAGTGAGGGGCAGAGATAGCATCCAGAGAGGAAGAAAATTCTCAACCGGTGGAGCATCAGTCAGAGAGAGGCAGAGGTGATCTAACCAAGCTAATGCTGAAGGAAGAAGGGCTAACGCAGTGGTTGCATAGGGCTCACAAAGAGGCAACACAAAGGTAGAGGAGGGTTTCCAAAATTTTGCTTGTAGATCAGTTTCGGAGGCTGGGATCTGGAAAGTGACACTGGGAGACTGTTCCTCAGGGTCCACAGACGTAAAACGACTTGGTTGGGGTTGAACACTGAGCCTTGAAGGGGGTGACGCAGAGGCTGGAAGGTCTAGCGTTGGGACTTCACAGAGGCTGCGCAGTGCCTCCCAAGGGCAGGGTTTTCTTCATCTGGATCAGCCGGGAACTTAGTGATTGAGTGAGGTAAATCCTCACAAGTTCTTCTGCCAATATTTCTCTCTGTAACTGAATTACCCTAGGGGTATTCAGAGATGTATTAAGACATTGTTACTGCTTAATAATAAAACCCTCAGATCTATTGCACCGGTTTTCTCAAATGGGGTTTTTCCGGGGACTTAGTCCAAAATAAAGGTGTCATATGTGTGATTGATTTCCTTGTTCATTTTTCTTGTTTTAGAATCACGAGTATTATAGTGTAGGTTGCTTCAATGATTGCCTTTAATGTTTCATGTATGCTTCATAAATAATTGTGTAAAATAAATTACATAATAGAAGAAGTAATCTAGTTGGTTGTAGTAGGATTCCTTAGATTGTTAAGATCTAGGAATTTTCACATGGTATCAGAAGATTGATATGAAACAGGAAGAACAGATTTGAATTCTGAAGTGAAGGCCGTTTTTGCTGAAGTGCAACAGAACGAATCCATTGAAGGATTGCGTAGTTCTAGCCAAGAGGGCTAAGATTTTTCGTGGTAGTCTCTCTCTGAGTGAGTCGACAGAGAAAAAGGGCTTCTAGATCGAGATCTTGTTGTGGCAGAGGGAGCAGTGCAGAGCCTCCACACATAAGATAGAGGGACGGGATTTTCTGAAGTTGTTGCTCGGCAGAAAAGTGTCAGAAGGAGTCAAGAGCACATATTGGGGGAATTCTTCCTCAGTGATTTCCTAGTCGAGGAAGTCAACATTTCTCAGTTGCTGATCAGTACAGGAGCAACAAAACATACCACTCCATTAGGGAGTGTGTACGCCTGCCAGGTGTTGCGCAATAGGGAGGAAGAGGGAGCAGATTCAAAAAAATTTGACTGAGATGGCATCTCACAGACTCTGTGATCAAGATCGGTTGGAGGGCTCCTCCAACTATATGGTCTGGAAGGAACGAGCTCAGTTTCTTCTGGATGAACATGATCTGAAGGCGTTCGTGGAGAACGTGGTAGCTGTTCCTACGAATGCGGATCTACTCAAGAAGTACAAGGAAGATATGGCCAAGGCAAAGAGGCTTCTCTTTGATGGTGTTAAGGATCACATCGTCTCACATGTGGCTGGCAAGGTTACTGCCAGAGAGATGTGGGTAGCTTTGCATGACCTATTTGAGGGACCTTCCGACCAATGGAAGTTGTACTTAGAGCAGAAGCTCTGTATGATCCAGATGCGGAAAGGGTAGCGCGTGGCTTCATACCTCATGTGGTTTCAAGAGATTCGAGATCAACTGTCTGTAGTAGGTGCTACCGTGCTACACCTACAGTTGCAACCATGGTATGGATGGCCCTTAACAGTGTCACAAAGGTGTGGCAAGTGTTTGTCCAAAGCATATTGGGCCATACAACATTACCTAGTTGGGATCAGTTGTGGTCAACTTTTCAGGAGGAAGCGCTGAGAAGAGACCTTGACAAGTGCAAACTTAATGGCAGCAGTGGAAGCAGATCAAAATCCGTGGAGGAAGAGGAGAACGTGTGAAAATTTACAAATAGTTGTAGTGATAGATTTATTTCTCCTACTTATTCTTTCAATAAGTTATTATTCAGAAATCTTCTGGCAAATATCGAAATAAATACTACTGCAACATTCACTATTATATATGCAAAGAAATAAACAGTAGAGAACATAAGCACAAGAATCATTCACATGTACACAGTTATTTTTAGACAATTGTCCCTGGAAAAACCTAATGTGGGAAAACAGGTGCAGCAGATGAGGGTTTTATTAATTCTTCAGCAAATGATATCCTACAGGGAAAATATACGTCAGATAAAATCTGAACAACTTGAGACTGAATTTCCATCTTCCTCTGACAATTCTCTGACACCCAGAGCAACCCCTGCATGCCCCTACGTCCCTCTGCATGATTCTCTGTGCAGTCCCAGTGCTGGACTGCGTGAATCTGCATGGAGATTGGGTGGGGTCTCTGCGCTGCAGCTTCAAGCTACCTCTAGTGACCCTCTGCTGCTCTCCGACCCTGATCTCGATCACCCCTGACCTCCTCCTTCTGCTTTTGCAATTTCTCGCCCTGCAACTTTCCCACTGAGATCGAATTCTACATCAGAATGAATCTCCTTCGTGTACTGAGTGTATGCCTGGCTTATTTTCCAAGTGACCCTCAAGCCTTATTTTATAATCTTCCGGTTGGAGAACCAACGGCCTAGATTAAAAGATTAATCAATGGCTAAGATTAAAACTTGACTTGATACATGTTTTCTAGAAGATTCACACTCTGGCTTATTAATACCCTTTATTTATTTCATTTCCCTAAGTTTAGATTTGGGGTCTTCATTAAAATAATTAATTATTTTAATAAGTCTTGAACCAAGTGGAATTTCCACAAACTGTTTTTGGGTTCTTTGGAATGATAGATTCACCAAGTGAAAATTTACAAACAGTTGCAATGATAGATTTATTTCTCCTACTTATTCTTTCAATAAGTTATTATTCAGAAATCTTCCGGCAAGTATCAAAATAAATACTACTGCAACATTCACAATTATATATGCAGAGAAATAAACAGTAGAGAACATAAGCACAAGAATCAATCACATGTACACAATTATTTTTGGACAATTGTCCCTAGAAAAAACCAATGTGGGAAAACTGGTGCAACATATGAGGGTTTTATTAATTCTTCAGCAAATGATATCTTTACAGGGAAAATATACGGCAGATAAAATCTAAACCACCTGAGACTGAATTTTCGGCTTACTCGGACAATTCTCTGACACCCAGAACAACCCCTGCATGCCCCTGCGTCACTCTGCGTGATTCTCTGCGCAGTCCCAGCGCTGGACTACGTGAATCTGCGTGGGGTCTCTGCACTGTAGCTTCAAGTTGCCTCCAGTGACCCTCTACTGCCCTCCGATCCTAATCTCGATCACCCTGAGCTCCTCCTTTTGCTTCTGCAACATCTCGCTTTGCAACTCTCCCACTATGATCGAATTCTACATCAGAATGGATCTCCTTCAGGTATTGAGTGTATGCCCGACTTATTTTCCAAGTGACCGTCAAGCCTTCTTTTATAATCTTCCAGTTGGAGAACCAATGGCCCAGATTAAAAGATTAATCAATGGCTAAGATTAAAACTTGACTTGATCCATGTTTTCTAGAAGATTCACACTCAGACTTATTAATACCCTTTATTTATTTCATTTTCCTAAGTTTAGACTTAGGGTCTTCATTAAAATAATTAATTATTTTAGTAAGTCTTGAACCGAGTGGAATTTCCACAAACTGTTTCTGGGTTCTTTGTAATGCTGCTGTCCAAGCCTCCCTACAAAGTTTGAGACTTGGAACACTTCCGGATGCTACAAAAATCAACACAAGCCTCCCTGCAAAATTTGAGACTTGGAACACTTCCGGATGCTACAAAAATCAACACTCCCTCTTAGCGAGGAGGGTGTTCCAACAATATGCCTGCTATATGCTGTTCTGATTCTGAAGCACCCTCTACGCTGCTGATCTTAGGATTCTGCTCCCCCCATTTGCTGCGCTACTACCCCTGCACTGCTGGCTTTAACATTGCCACTGTCACTTGTTGCCTCTGTACCACAGCTCCCTCTGAATACTGAATCCTCCATTCCTGCTACTGGAAGGGATTCTTCATCATCCCCATCTTCTCTCTGAAGTAGACAAACTTTGTCTTTCCCAGAGCCTTTGTGTGGATGTCTGCCACCTGTTCTCCTGTTGGAGTGTATTGAAATTGAACAGCTCCACGTTGTGAACAATCCCAGATGAAGTGACACAAGATGTCAATATGTTTCGACCTATCATGAAACACATGATTCGTAGAGAGCTTTATGCAACTCTGATTATCACATAAAATGTTGTTCGCTTCAATTTTCTCCTTGAGTAGATTTACTAGCAGTTTCCTAAGCCATATGGCTTCACACGAAGCTATACCGATTGCCATATATTCTGCCTCTGCTGAACTCAATGCCACGAACTTCTGTTTCCTACTCCACCAGGAAGTCATCCCTGATCCTAGACTGAAACAGTACCCACTGGTACTCTTCCGATCAGCTGAACTTCCAGCCCAATCTGCATCAATGAATCCACTCAACCTGACATCATTGTCACGGGTGTACTTCAATCCAAGCTCGACTGTCCCTCGAAGATATCTGAGAACATGCTTGGTTGCTGCCCAATGTGCCCTCTTTGGTTCCACCATGAACTGACTTAGGATATTAACATCATAACATATGTCTGGCCTTGTATTTTGCCAGATACATCAATGACCCTATGCACTGTCTGTACAACATAGGATCAACTTTATCATTTTCGGACGTGTTGATTTTCCTCTAGTTGGTAATCATTGGAGTGGTCATGGGCCTACAATCCTCCATCTGAAATCTCTTCAGAATTTCTGTAGTGTATCTTCCTTGACCAAGGAAGATCTCCCCATTCTGCTGCCAAACTTCCAACCCCAGAAATTGGTGCATCAATTCCAGATCCTTCATGTCAAATTCTTAAGCCAGATTCTTCTTGCAATCTGTGATGAGCCTTGATGATCCTGTCAAGAACAAATCATCCACATACAATACTAGTATCAAAGGCTCACTCCCTACTCTCAGATAGTAGAGATTGGGATCTGCATCACTCTTGATGTATCCCATCTTCTGCAGGTAGCTTTCAATTCAACCATACCAGGCTCTAGGAGCTTGCTTCAGTCCATATAATGCTTTCTTCAATCTGCACACATGATTTTTCTGATCATGTGTCTCAAAGCCCTCCGGTTGTTTTATATACACCTCTTCTTCTGTCACACCATTCAAGAATGCCGTCTTGACGTCCATCTGGTGAATTTCCCATCCCATCTGTGCAACAAGGGATATCACGAACCTGATAGATGTGTATCTGGCTACAGGGGCGAAGGTTTCTTCATAGTCTATTCCTTCCTTCTGAGCATACCCCTTTGCCACAAACCTGGTTTTAAATTTGTCGATGCTGCCGTTTGCAGCATAATTGATCTTGTAGATCCACCTGGATCCTATAACTGATCTCTCCTGCAGTCTGGGTACTACTTCCCAGACATCATTTGTCATGATGGAACTGTACTCTTCCACCATTGCATCAACCCACATCTGGTGTTGAGCTGCTTCTCGAAAACTGGAAGGTTCTCCGACTTGAGCAACTAAGGCTTGATACCTTTCAGGCTGCTTACGTTGTATCTTCTCATTTCGGGGGATTCCGACAAAATCCTCTGCATCCTTCAGAATCTGTCGAAGTTCCCTGCTCGTTCTTCCACTGGTGGTGGGTGGATTTACCGGCTCTCCTTCTTGCGAATCCTCGGGAGACCCATCCTTTGGATCACAATGCCTTGGAGAGGCAACTGGATTTTCTGCTACTAGCTGTTGGGGCTGGACCAGAGGCTCTTCCTCTGACTGCATAGCAGAAGGCAACTCTCGTGATCTTCTGAAGGCTTTCTCCTCCATGAACTTCATATCTCTTCGCACGATTACTTTCTTGCTCTCAGGAATGTAGATGCGATAAGCCTTTGCATTCTTGCTGTACCGTATTAAATACCCCTTTTCAGCAGTCATCTCCAACTTCTTCCTCTTCTCACTGGGTACATGGCAGTAAGCTGTACTGCCGAAGATCCTAAAGTGACTCACTTCGGGCTTGTTGCCAGTGAAGACACTTTCTGGCATGAGCTTTCCCAGCACAGTGTGAGGAGTTCTATTCTGAATGTAGACAGCTGTATTACACGCTTCAGCCCATAGAAATTTGGGCATGTCTTTGTCATACAGCATAGCTCTGGTTGATTCAACAATAGTTCGGTCCTTTCTGCCACTCCATTCTGTTCTGGATTGTATGGAGCTGTCCATTCTCTTTTGATGCCTTCCCTTGCACAGAATCTGGTGAATTATTTATCTATGTATTCACCTCCATTATTTGATCGCAATACCTTGATTTGCTTCCCTGTCAGATTTTCCACCAGACCCTTAAACTCTTTAAATCAACTGAAGACCTCATCCTTGGTCTTCAACAAGTAGATCCAGGTTTTCCTGCAATGGTCATCAATAAAGGTGACAAAATATTCGGCATCGCTAAGAGCTCTTGTGGACATCGACTCGCAGATATCTGAGTGTATTAGATCCAACACACCCTTGGCCCTATTGTTGCTTCTCTGATATGCTGCCTTGGCATATTTCCCCAATACGCACCCCTTGCAGACATCATCCCGTTTGGTGCTCAGTTTTGGAACACCTATGACAGTCTTCTGGAGAGTTCTCAACGCCCCATGATGCAAGTGCCCCATTCTTCTGTGCCATAGCTCATTCAGGTTTGTTTCATCTATGCTGCCAACTAGTGCCATTGGAGAATCAAGCTGCAACTTGTACAACTTGTTGCTTCTTACCCCGATCTATGCCTTCTTCTTCCAACTGGGGTGCTTGACGTATACTCTATTACCAATTAAGTAGACGTCATATCCTCGGTTTTGGAGCTGTGACACTGAGAGTAGATTCATCCCCAAACCTGACACATGCAGTACATTAGTGGCCCATATTCTGTTCCCTGCCTCGGTCTGAGAAACTACGGTACCTCTCCCAATGGGAGTGCACTTTGCTTTATTACCCATGGTTATTTTGAAATTCATCTGCTCTTCTTGGTAGTCAGAAAAACAGTCCCATACTCCCGTCATGTGAGCAGAGGCTCCGTTGTCAATATACCATACATCTGAAGACACAGTGCTTGATACACAAGCAAAATCTTCCTCTAGGCTGGATGCTAATATGGATACATCATGATCCATCTGTTCTATCGTGCTTCTTCCTCCTCCAGGAGAACTACGTGAACCTTTCTGCGCTGTTGCTACAACAATAGATCTTCGTTCATTGATAGATGCCCCCTTTTTCTTTATTCATCTCTGGCTTTGATACCATGTGAAAATTTACAAACAGTTGCAATGATAGATTTATTTCTCCTACTTATTCTTTCAATAAGTTATTATTTAGAAATCTTTCGGCAAGTATCGAAATAAATACTACTGCAACATTCACAATTATATATGCAGAGAAATAAACAGTAGAGAACATAAGCACAAGAATCAATCACATGTACACAATTATTTTTGGACAATTGTCCCTGGAAAAAACCAATGTGGGAAAACTGGTGCAACATATGAGGGTTTTATTAATTCTTCAGCAAATGATATCTTTACAGGGAAAATATACGACAGATAAAATCTAAACCACCTGAGACTGAATTTTCGGCTTACTCGGACAATTCTCTGACACCCAGAACAACCCCTGGATGCCCCTGCGTCACTTTGTGTGATTCTCTGCGCAGTCCCAGCGCTGGACTACGTGAATCTGCATGGGGTCTCTGCACTGTAGCTTCAAGTTGCCTCCAGTGACCCTCTACTGCCCTCCGATCTTGATCTCGATCACCCTGACCTCCTCCTTTTGCTTCTGCAACATCTCGCCTTGCAACTCTCCCACTATGATCGAATTCTACATCAGAATGGATCTCCTTCAGTGATTGAGTGTATGCCCGACTTATTTTCCAAGTGACCGTCAAGCCTTCTTTTATAATCTTCCAGTTGGAGAACCAATGGCCCAGATTAAAAGATTAATCAATGGCTAAGATTAAAACTTGACTTGATCCATGTTTTCTAGAAGATTCACACTCAGACTTATTAATACCCTTTATTTATTTCATTTTCCTAAGTTTAGACTTAGGGTCTTCATTAAAATAATCAATTATCTTAATAAGTCTTGAACCGAGTGGAATTTCCACAAACTGTTTCTAGGTTCTTTGGAATGCTGCTGTCGAAGCCTCCCTGCAAAGTTTGAGACTTGGAACACTTCCGGATGCTACAAAAATCAACACAAGCCTCCCTGCAAAGTTTGAGACTTGGAACACTTCCGGATGCTACAAAAATCAACAGAACGCATCCCTTGCATCGAAGGGACAACAAGTGCAACAGAAACTGAAGCATGATATTTTGAAGGTCAAGTGCTTTAGATGTGGTGAGATGGGCCAGTATGCATCTCAGTGTCCTTTGAAGAAGAAGGACAAAGATGAGAATCATGACTCGAAGGACAAATTCTTCTGCTAATATTCCTCTCTGTAACTGAATTACCCTAGGGGTATTTAGAGATGTATTTAGACATTGCTACTGCTTAATAATTAAACTGTCAGATCTGCTGCACCGGTTTTCCCGCATTGGGGTTTTTCGGGGAATTAGTCCAAAATAAAGGTGTCATATGTGTGATTGATTTCCTTTTTCAGTTGACTTGTTTCAGAATCACGAGTATTATAGTGTAGGCCGCTTTAGTGATTGCTTCAATATTTCATGTATGATTTAGAAATAATTGTGTAAAATAAATTACATAATAGAAGAAGTAATCCAGTTGGTTGCAGTAGGATTCCTTAGATTGTTAAGATCTAGGAATTTTCACATGGTATCAGAACATTGATGTGAAACAGGAAGACCGAATCTGAATTCTGAAGTGAAGGCCGTTTTTGCTGTAGTGTAGCAAAATGAATCCATTGAAGGATTGCACAGTTCTAGCTAGGAGGGCTAATATTTTTCATGGCAGTCTCTCTCTAAGTGAGTCGACAGAGAGAAAGGGCTTCCAGATCGAGATCTTGCTGTGGCAGAGGGAGAAACCAGAGCCTCCATGTAGAAGACAGAGGGACGCAATTTTCTAAAGCTGTTGCTGGGCAGAAAAGCATGAGAAGGAGTCAAGAGCACATATTGAGGGAATTCTTCCTCGGTGGTTTCCTAGCCGAGGAAGTCAACATTTCTCAGTTGCTGAACAATAGAGGGGCAACAGAACTTACAACTCCATTAGGGAGTGCGTAAGCCTGCCAGGAACTGCCCAGTAGAGTGGAAGAGGGAGCAGATTTGACAGATTTCGGTTGAGATGGCATCTCACGAACTTTTTGATCAGGATCATTTCAAGGGCTCCTCCAACTATATGATCTGGAAGGAACTGGCCCAGTTCCTTTTGGATGAACATGATCTGAAGGCATTCGTGGAGAACATGGTAGCTGTTCCTACGGATGCAGATCTGCTCAAGAAGTACAAGACAAATATGGCCAAGGCAAAGAGGTTGCTCCTTGATGGTGTCCAGGATCACATTGTCTCACAGGTAGTTGGAAAGGTTACTGCCAGAGAGATGTGGGTAGCTTTGCATGACCTATTTGAGGGATCTTCCGAGCAGCGGGAGTTGTACTTGGAGCAGAAGCTCCATATGTTCTAGATGCGAAAAGGGGAGTGCGTGGCTTCATACCTCATGCGGTTTCAGGAGATTCGAGATCAGCTGTCGGTAGTAGGTGCTACACCTATAGCTGCAACCATGGTACGGATGGCCCTTAACGGTGTCACGAAGGAGTGGCAAGCGTTTGTTCAGAGCATACTTGGCCAGGTAGCACTACCTAGTTGTGGTCAGCGTTTCATGAGGAAGAGCTGGGAAGAGACCTTATCAAGTGCAAACTTGATGGCAACAGTGGAAGCAGATCGAAATCTGTGGAGGAAGATGAGAATACATCCCTTGCATCGAAGGGACAACAGGCGCAACAGAAACTGAAGCATGATGTTTTGAAGGCCAAGTGCTTCAGATGTGGTGATATGGGCACTATGCATCTGAGTGTCCTTTGAAGAAGGACAAAGATGAGAATTGTGATTCGAAGGTTGCAACCGCAAAAATCAAGGAGGATGAGTTTGCCATGAGTGCCCACGCTTCTCGAGGAGAGAAGTGGGGTGATATTGAACTGTAGTTCACTTCGAACTTCAGTTGGGCAGGATCCTTGAGGAGCCCACCTCTTGGATCACTACCTTGCTACAGGAGCCCATATTTGCAGTAGCAGGATGGAGGAGTTTCAGCGAGAGCCGAGGAGTGATGGAGACGAAAATGCAGTATATAACAATGCTTATTTTTGGAGTAGCACGGAGCAGAGGCAGAAGTAGCGTAGTAGTAGCAACGCAGTGCACATGAGTGCAGCGCAGTGCAGAGCAGCAACAACACAGTGCATCAGAGGGACAACACAGTAGTTATTAGCAGTCAGAGCCTTCAAAACTGAGGTACATCCACTGAACACCTGTTCAGTCTTGGGTGAGTTC
Source organism: Pinus albicaulis (assembly GCA_034641835.2). NCBI lineage: Eukaryota > Viridiplantae > Streptophyta > Pinopsida > Pinales > Pinaceae > Pinus > Pinus albicaulis. Next base: position 396,404,123 of record CM076581.1, read on the forward strand.
AGCTATTTCTCTCAGCAGCTGAGTTGCAGTGCAGATGGAGTGTTAGCAGTGGCAGTGTTAACATCATAGAAGATGCAACACTTGAGAGAGCTGTAGTACAGATGCAGTACAGTGACAACAACAATGTAATGGTTGATGGACTTGAGCAATGCAAAGGATGCTTCAGAGCCAGAGCAGTATGCAACAGGCATATTTGCTAGAGCACTTTCCTCTCTAAGAGGGATCGAAAAGTTCTTTAAGCCCCAAATCTTGAGGAGAGGCTTAGACACTGTTATTCCAAAGAAACCAGAAACCGTTTGTCAAAATTCCACATGGTTGATGTTTTATTAAAATAATTAACTATTTTAATGGGGAACCTAAGTCTAAACTTAGGGAAATTAAATAATTAAAGGGCATTAATAAAACATGAGTGAGAATGATCTAGAAAATGAAGATCAAGTCATGTTATAATCTTAGCTGTTGATTAGAGATCTAATCTCGACCATTGATGTCTCAACGAAAAGACTATAAAGGAAGGCTTCAGGGCCATTTGGAAAGACACACCAAATTGATCTAGAGTTCGAAATTTCTAGGGTGGGGTTTGCTGAGAAATTCGAGCTAGAGATCTGAGCAGTGAGGGGCAGAGATAGTATCCGGAGAGGAAGAATTTTTCTCAGCCTGTGGAGCATCAGTCAGAGAGAGGCGGAGGTGATCTAACCAAGCTGACACTGAAGGACGAATGGCTAACACAATGACTACGTAGGGCTCACACAGAGGCAATGCATAGGAGGGTTTCTGGAATTTTGCTTGTAGATCAGTTTTAGAGGCTAGGATCCGGAAAGTGACACCGAGAGGGTTGTTCCTCAGGGTCCACAGAGGAGCAAAACAACTTGGTTCGGGCTGAACCCTGAGCCTGGAAGGGGGTGACGCAGAGGCTGCAAGGTCCAGTGCTGGGACTGCGCAGTGCCTCCCCAGGGCAGTGGTTTTCTTTATTCGGATTAGCTAGGAACTCATTGATTGAGTGAGGTAAATCCTCACAAATTCTTCTGCCAGTATTTCTCTCTGTAACTTAATTACCCTAGGGGTATTAAGAGATGTATTCAGGCATTGCTACTGCTTAATAATTAAGCCCTCAGATCTGCTGCATAGGTTTTACCGCATTGGGTTTTTCGGGGACTTAGTCCAAAATAAAGGTGTCATATTTGTGATTGATTTCCTTGTTGAGTTTCCTAGTTTCAAAATCATGAGTATTATAGTGTAGGCTGCTTCAGTGATTGCTTTAGTATTTCATGTATGATTCAGAAATAATTGTGTAAAGTAAATTACATAATAGAAGAAGTAGTCCAGTTGGTTGCAGTGGGATTCCTTAGATTGTTAAGATCTGTGAATTTTCACAATCTGCAACTGGAATATGTGCCAGAAAAGAAGCTCCAAAGTTTGATGAACTATGGACCGCATGTTCTCAAGAAGAATCAAGGCTCATGGCAAGAGGGAGGATTCAAAGATCAGAAGAAGGTGATTCTCAGGCATATGTAGCATGTTTCAAGAAGGGTGGAGGAAGAAAGAAGTTTGGCTTTCAAAGAAGAAATGAAGGAAGAAGAAATGAAGGAAGAAGACTTGAAGAAAGAAGATCCACTCCTCAAGGAAAGAGAGACATGTCAAAGGTTCAATGCTATCATTGTCACAAATTTTGTCATTATATAAGTGATTTTCCAGAAAGATCGAATCATAGAAAGAGGAATGGAAACCACTATGCTACCACGACAGACTTGGATGGACTTCCAAAGAAGCCTATGAATGAAGATCCAGGTAATAAATAATTCTTCTATTGTTACTCTTACTGGTTCTGTTGCAAATAGTGAAGACTTGTGGCTAGTAGATAGTGGTGCCTCAAAGCACATGATGAGAGATCGATACGACCTCACAAGTCTAATGGAAAGAAGATTATCATAAAATGTGGAACTTGGAGACAATATTAGTTATGCAGTCGAAGGCATTGGGAAAACATCCATTGAGCTAGAATCTGGTATTAATGCTCATCTTAGCAACATATTATATGTACCAGGTTTGAAGAAGAATTTGGTTTCTATTTCATGCTTGGAAGATAAAGGAGATAGAGTAGCATTTGTTGATGGGAAAGTTCTTGTTTGGTGCAAAGGCTCTAGTATAGATTCCGCTAGAGTGATTGGAGTTTGTGAAGGAAGGTTGCATAGAATTTTGAAATAACCTATCCAAGCACTTGTACATAATGATATTAATCCATCTAAGCTTTGGCATAGAAGATATGCTCACCTTCCGTATAGAGCTTTGCCAACCTTAACACAGATCATTGCAAGTATTCCAGATTTGCAGGTAGAACATGACGAAGTATGTGAAGGATGTGTGCTTGGGAAGAATGTCAAGAAGCCTTTTCCAAGTAGCGAAAGTAGATCTCTTGAAATCTTAGATCTAGCCCATTTTGATGTATATGCGGTTCTATGCTAGTAAAATCTCTTGGAGGCTCCTTGTACTATGTGAGATTTATTGATGACTTCTCTCACAAGACATGGATTTACTTCATGAGGACAAAGGATGAAGTCTTTGACAAGTTTCAAGAATTCAAGGCTGAAGTGGAGAACTTGAAGGGCAAGAAAATCAAGATTCTGAGATCAAATAATGGAGGAGAATGCACCTCCAAGGAGCTCGTTGCCTTTTGCAAAGAAGCTGGGATTAAGAGGGGGTTGATAGTCCCTTATAATCCACAACAAAATGGAGTTGCATAAATAAATAACAAAACTATTGAAGAATCTGTTACGGCAATGATGCACGATCAAGACTTGCCTATGTTTCTATGGAGTGAAGAATTGATGTCAACTCTTTACATTCAAAATAGAAGTCTTGATCGACTTTTGGAAGACAAGACTCCTGAAGAAGCGTTCACATGACATAAACCTCAAGTTTGTCATTTGAGAATATTTGGTTGTCCTATTTATATTCATGTACCTAAAGATAAGAGAAGGAAGTTAGAGCCTTCAGGAAAGAAAGGGATATTGGTTGGTTATAGTGAGTCATCAAAGGCCTGTAGAATATATGTTGCTGGACAAAAACAGGTTGAAGTTAGTAGGGATGTGACCTTTGATGAGAATGTGGCCTATTGGAAATCCAAAGAAATTCCCATGGATTCCAATGAGGACGAAGAACATGAATCTTTGAAGGAAGAAAAAGGCTCTGGTCCATCAAATCCTTAAGAACATTTTGTTGATCATCAAGAAGAGATAGAAGGGCCTAGCAATCCAGTGGGCTTGGTTGTTGTTCCTGAAATCAGAAAGAGGCCAACTTGGCTAAGATCTACTTTGCAGGAAGCAAAAGGATACACATTACCACGTGGCTCCTTCAGGGAAAGCAAGAGGTCAAAGAGGTATTCTAGATATGCAGCTTTAAGGACTGATCTTATTGATGCTGGACCTTCCACCTTTGAAGAAGAAACTAGCCAACAAGTTTGGAAGGATGCACTGTTAGAAGAATACCAATCGATTATGAAGAATGATGTATGGGAGATTGTGCCTAGACCTAAAGGAAAATCAATAGTGTCCTCCAAATGGATATACAAGATCAAGCATGTAGTGGATGGTAGTATTGACAAATACAAGGCGAAATTTGTGGCTAGAGGGTTCTCCTAGAAAGAGGGAGAAGACTATGATGAGACTTTTGCTCTAGTTACCAGTTACATTACCATTAGATCTATTATTTCTATTGCTTCCTTTATGTTAGTTTTTCACAAGTTCTTTGCTGTAAGAATTACTTAAGATAATGTTTCATTCAATTTCATTCACCCCATACAAGTTAAGAAATTATAAAGAGAACAATAAACAACAATGCACAACAGAAGATAGCCATGCACAATGAGACACAATGATTTTTGGTCAAAGACCAGGGAAAATCCCCACAAGGGGTGGAGACCCTAATCATTCTTCTTCTTAGGAGATTATCATTCAATGTTCAACTGAGATACAATATACAAGAATATAGAACAAATGGCCACAAAACAGGTGTGCCAAGTCTCAATCAAGGGTCCAACCCAATAAACAAGTTCAGATCTGAAGCAACAATAGTACAATAGATGACAAGAAGAATTGCCCTTTTCATTGGGCAAAATGGCCTCCAAACAAACTCGCTATGCCCTCAACGAACTCAGCCTTCCAAAGTGCAAATAACCCACAAGAGAAGATGTCAAGGGATGAGTCAAAGGGTGACCTTTGACTGTAGTAGCATCAACCTTAAATCAGAGATAGGACAACAACAAACAATCCTCCATACATCAGCAAATTACCACAATAAAGAACTCGATCCTCCTCAAGCAAACTCAACCTCCTCTATGTTGATTTTTGTAATATTGGAAAGTGCTCTAAGCCACAAATTTTGTGGAGAGGCTTAGACACGGGTATTCCAAAGAACTCATAAACTGTTTGTGAAAATTCCACTCAGATCATGTTTTACTAAAATAATTAATTATTTTAATGGAGACCGTAAGTCTAATTTAGGGAAATTAATTAATTAAAGGGCATTAATAAAACAAAGTGAGAATGATCTAGAAAATAAAGATCAAGTCATGTTATAATCTTAGCCGTTAATTAGAGATCTAATCTCGACTGTTGATTTCTCAACGAGAAGACTATAAAGGAAGGCTTGTGGGTCATTTGGAAACACACATCGAGTGAATCTTGATATCGATTTTTTCTGACGGAGCAGTGCTTAGACGAAGATTAGATCTAAGTGATTAAGTGCAGTGAGGGGCAGAGTAGCTTCCTGAGAGAAATATTTTCTCAGCCAGAGAATCATCAGTAGAGAGAGGCAGGAAGACATCCATCAGAGCTAGTGTAGAGCCAGTCAGGGCTATGCAAAGGCTGCGCAGAGGTTCAGAGGTTTTCCGAGATTCAACTATTGGATCAGATGCAGAAGCTGGGAGGCGGGGTGTGAGACCGGGAGGCCCAGATCTGTGATTACGGGAGTTAGATCGATCCCTTGCTGGGGTGACGCAGGGCCTACGCAGTCACTGCGCAGAGACCTCCAGAGGTAGCTTTTCCAGTGACCGGATCAGCCGGATTTTCTAGTGATTGTGTGAGGTAAAACTCACAATTTCTTTCTACTAATATTTCTCTCTGTAATTGAATAACCCTTGAGGTATTCTGAGATGTATTCAGGATTTTCGATTGCTTAATAATACAAACCCTCTGATCTGCGGCACCGGTTTTCCCGCATTTGGTTTTTCCGGGGACTTAGTCCAAAAATAAAGGTGTCCTATGTGTGATTGATTTCGTGCTTAGTTTCCTTGTTTCAGAATCATATTTTAGTCAGTGTAGGCTGCTTCAGTAGTTACTTCAATAATTTAGATCTGAATTAATTCTGTAAAAGTAATTTACGTAATAGGAGAAGCTAACTCAGATTGTTGCAGTGGGATTCATTAGATTGTAACATCTATGAATTTTCACGCTCTAACGCAGGAAACCCAAGACTTAGATCACCAAAAGAGGGAGGATGGATTGATATAAGGTCAACCCTAGATCAGAAATGTTACAACACTGTAGCAACCACCAAAAGAGATGATCCCAACCCAAATATCCTCAGGAAAAACCCGACCTTCTTAGCTGAAGGTATCCAAGACAAACTTAGCCTCAAGGAGCAACAAGATGGAACCACAAAACCTATAGCCAAGACATATTTCTTCCTTCCTCCTTTGCTGAAGATCTCAGACTTATTTGGCCACAGACCAAGAGAAGGAAATATGTGTGATGTGTTGTATTGAATGAACTCCAAGGCCTCTTATTTATACTAGAGGATGTTGTTGATTTCTAGTAGCATCGAATGTGCCCTAAGTCTCAAATTTTGCAGGGAGGCTTGGACACATGTATTCCAAAATACCCAGAAAGTGTTTTAGAAAATTCCACTCGGATGAGATTTTATTAAAATAATTATTTATTTTTAATGGGAGCCTAAGTCTAAACTTAGGGATTAAAATAATTAAAGTATATTGACAGAACTGGGTGTGAATCTTCTGGAAAAAGACGAAGTTCAAGTCAAGTTAATCTTAGCCCTTGATTATGTTTTAATCTGGGCTATTGATTTCTCAACGATATGGTTAGAAGAGAAGGCTTGATGGGCATTTGGAAAACACATCAGGGAGAGGATGTAGAGATCGATTTCTCAAGTTAGCAACACAGAGCAGCCGGAGAAATCATCGAGGTGATTCTTGCAGTGAGGGGCAAAGATAATTTCCGGTTGGAGAGATTTTTTCTGAGTCGAGAATACATCGCAGAGAAGGTAGAGGAAGAACCAGAAGAGGCAACGTAAGGGCTATGTTGGGTAGCATAGAGCCACGCAGAGGCAGCGCTGAAGCCTTGAGGAGATCAACTATTTTGTTGAGGGTCAGATTGTTTTCAGTGCTGGGAGCCGGGGTGTGAGACCAGAGGGCCAGCAAATCGAGCATCCAGCCAGCAGAAAGATCAGCTGGAAGGAGTGACTTGAGGTGATTTTTGCAGTGTGGGGCTTGTCAGTTCGGGGTTGGGTCAGTGTCGGATTTCCAGTGTTAGTGTGAGGTAATCCTCACTCCAGTCAGATTCTCTATTGGATAGCTAGATTTGGGCATCTAGATTGTATTCATAAATTACTGCTTAATAATACAAACCCTTAGTTGCTGCATCGATTTTCACACATTGGGTTTTTCCGAGGACATTAGTCCAAAAATAATGGTGTCACTTATGTGTGTTGTATTTCTTCTTCCTCAGTACTTGTCTCCTGGATTTTGTTTATTTAATGACGGTTGCAGTTGTATTTGCTTCGATATTTACTTGTAGAACACAATAAATAACTTGTAAAATTTAACAAGTAGGAGAAGTAATATCAGTTTGCTGTAGTAGGAATTCGGGTCATCGAATTTTCACATGGTATCAGAGCGCAGGTGAAGCAAGGAGAGCAGACGTTGAAGAGGAGGGAGATCGAAGAGTTGCGTAGGCAACAAATCAAATCCCTAAGGGACTACACAGTCGATTGCCAGGAGGGCAAGAATTGCGAGGAAATCTCTCTCTGAGTGAGTTGATAGAGAGGTAGGATTTTCCAATTCATGATTTGTTAGCGACAAAGGGAGTAGTGTAGCAACAGATTCAACGCATAGTAGTCTACTGGTGGGACGCTATTTTTTACTGTAGCAGTTGCTAGTGCAAAAAGCGTTAAAAGAAGGAAGAAGAAGCATATTGAGGGAATTCTGACCTCAAAGAATTCTTTCCCAGGAAATTCTGATTTCCCATGTAGAAGCAGTAGTAACCGAGAGAAATTTTGCTCACTCCAGCAAGGAGTGCGTAGAGCCAACTATGTAGATGGTTAGAGGTAGCATTCGACGTTTGGTTGGGTGAGATGGCAACAACCGAGTTGTGTGATCTGGATCGGTTGGAGGTTGTCTCCAACTATGTAATCTGGAAGGCAAGGATCTCCTTCCTTCTGGATGAGCATGAGCTCAAGACCTTCATTGATAATGTGGTAGCTGTCCCAACAGATCTGGATCCATTGAAAGCCCACAAGAAAGATATGGCTAAAGCCAAGAGATTGATCCTCGATAGAGTGAGGGATCATATTGTTTCGCATATCTCTAGCAAAGGGACTGCCAAGGAGATGTGGGACGCATTGGCTATGCTATACCAGGGGTTTTCGAGCAGGAGAAGATGTTCTTGGAGGAGAAGATGTGATCTACGGGGATGCAGAAGGGAGAACACATAGATTTGTTCCCATCGAAGCTTCATGATGTTCGAGATTAGCTAGTAGCTATAGGGTCAACACCTCGGGCCACAAAAATTATTAGATTGACTCTGAATTTTGTTTCCGAAGAATGGCAAGTCTTTGTCTAGAGTATCCTGGGTAGAGAAAAGTTGTTGGATTGGGAAGGAATGTGGGCAACTCTTCAACAGGAAGAGATGAGGAGAGACTTAGTCAAGTGCAAGCTTGATGGCAACAACAACAATGGGACGAAGCCCAAGGAGGAGGAGGAGAATGCAACCCTTACATCAAAGGGGCAACAGGAGCAATAGAGGCGGAAGAAGGACGTCTGAAAGATCAAGTGTTTCCAGTGTGGTGAGCTTGGTCACTATGCTACGCAGTGTCCTCTTAAGAAGAAGGACATGAATGAGAAACATGATCCGCAAGCTGCAACCGCGAGGATCGAGGAGGAAGAGTTTGTTATGATTGACCACATATCTCCAGGGGAGAATTGGGGTGGTCTAGAACTGTAGTTCGAAATAGCTGCAAATGGGCAGGATCCTTGAGGAGTCCACCTCTTGGATCAATACCTTGCTAAGAGAGCCCATATCAGCAGTAGCAGGATGGACTAGTGTCAGTGGAGAAGAAAATTTTCAGAATTCATTGAGGTAGAAAGGTCTTATTAGTTGATTTTACTTTCTTATTTAGCGTTTTCTATCTCATTTTTACAGGTTGGAGATATCTAAAGAAAAATGGAGAGACCAAGTGCAGACCTGAGCCATGAGAACGAGTTTGTGAAAAGTGAAAGTCAAAATCCTAGTCTTTGAAGGGGCCCATGAGTTGCTGGAGAATGGTCATATATTTTGCTGTGAGACTGGCCCAATCATATTCAGAAAGGAGGGCAAGTCTTATTACATTTGTGGGTCAAAATTCTTATTGTTGAGAATTTGTAAGGCTTGAGATTAATACAAAAATTCTCTTCTTGATAATTGCTTGTGAGCTTGCTTATGTATCTTCTTTAGCTTAGTTAATCTTTCATCAAGTCAATTACCAAAGTACTTAATCATATGTAGAGACAGTATTAATTTCACTTGAACATAATATCTTGAAGTGTAGTTAGGAAGGTAAATCTCTGATCTACCTTCCTCACTTTCTACCGCTTTTAGATCAGCTAATCACTGTCTTAACATTGGCAAATTCCTTCAACAGATACTTTAAGTCTCAAATATTTCTGCACTATATTCTTTTGCCCTTATCCGCAATCCAGCTCCTGTACCTTCTGTACTCTATACTTTCTGCAATATGTACATCTGTACCTTTCGTAACCTATACTCATGTTCCTTCCGCAATAATACTTCGATCTGCACTGAACTCTGTTCTTACTCTTGTTCCTTCCGTAATCTTTTCTTCAATCAGCATTGAACTTGTCCTTAGATACACAACTTTTAGACGTTATGAAATCTCAGACAAATCCGCAATTATTATCCTCCAAATGAGCCGCAGTGTAGACATATATATAGGAGACTGAACAGCTATTAGGCCGACCATTTAGCTTGATACTTAGGCCGACTTTATAACTTCAATTTAGGCCGACTTGAAGTTTATTTTCTTTGACCTTTTATAAGGTATTACTTCACATATATTTCAAGATTGTTGAAGGTTGTTTCCACCATATTTTGAGCTTGTCTTCCAACACTGCTGGAGAGCTGTTGAGAGCTTTTTATAAGGTCTTCGAGCATATCCATCTGAACTAGATCCTTCATGACTTTGACACTTAATCCTATTTATACTTAGAAGACAGGAACCTAATAGACATCAAGAAGAAGTCTATCTACATAAAATATTGCTCATGAAACCCATGAGACAAAAATACATTTTTATTATCATTGTCTTCTTCTTTTCATAATTACATAGTCGTCATGAAGACCAACCTAGTTACATTTTACAACACTCCCTCTTAACTAGGGAGGTATTCATATAGTTTACATGATCACTTTCAAACTAAAGAATTTCATAAGAAAAATCGGATTGGTAATCGCATCTGTATAGCATCATATCAACCAGTGTTGTACTAGTGCAAGGTCTTGACTAACAACCCCATCTCTTGAATGAGACAATGGGCTTCAATGCTGGTGAGAGTCGAGACACATGACTTATAGACACCTTCGTCATTGTCTCTCCAAGGTACATACTCCACCCGGGTGTTCCCAAGGTATGACCTTCCTGGACTATTCTTCTCTTGGGTAGCTAGCCCTCAAAGAATATCGGTCCCCGACTACTCTTATTTTGAATGCCCTATCACATTCTCAAAGAGTATCGAATGCCAGATGATTACCCAATCCTCCATTCTGTCTTCCCAAGATCAGTATGATGTGTCTATCTCTCCCTCTCAACCAGGGAGGACCTTATTTCACAAGGGAATGTACTCATTCTTATACAAAGAATGTACCTAAGCTCATTCTTAGGAATTACCAAGTTTCTTCCAAGTAAGAAACTTATCATCAGGCTCCCTCTTAACCAGGGACCTCCAACTGCAATGGTGAGACACCTAACTGCTCATGAAGAATTCTTGTTCTCGATGTTATGGATTTTGATATTGAGGAATCTCCAACTTTGAGCTTCATAGGGCACAGATCATCCATCACTTGCATCCTGAGTCATGTCAACTATTAGAGTGATTCATCATACTGCCTTATCTGGTCCACATGTTATGCCATGCTGCTTTCCTTAGAATCAGCTCAAGGATCATACATCCTTTCTTATGATTAGTAGCCCTGAACAAGTTCATCTAGATAATCATATACATATGAACTTTTAGAACAAAAGTTACCTTAGTGATGATCTTTCACCATGACATCTTCTTATAGGCATCGACATCCTTTATACAGATTGATACATTTCCTGATGATATGTTTTTCCAAAGGTCTTCTTCTTTACCAGACTTTCGTCAGAGTCTACATATCTTCCCAGGAGATCTCCTAGTCACATCTTCTTGGCCTCTAAATGGTACCTACCTCAAGTCATGGTTGCATTTCATGATCTCTTCCTTCTGCACATTTTTCCATTCCTAGGAACTTTCAATAGCCACCTCATATACCATGAGGACATATTATATTAATTTCATCTGTCCGTGCATTGAGAGATACCCTTTTATAGATCATACTTCTAAATACAGAATTTCATTAACTGCAACCATATGACATGACTTCATAGCGTCATTGTTAGCATATAAGGCTGCATACCTCATACCTGTTTTTCCTTGAGTCATCTTGTAGGGGTTTCTCTTGAATGAAGAGCTTCATTCCTTTGACCTGCTTCATCAATATGTCATCACATCTCAAAGCTTTGTACCCATGATGACCCTTGATATGATGACTGATTTACTTGAGTAGGGAGGTTTTCCAGAAGCTGTTACACTGAGAGCTTCTTCCATGTTTCTTTCGAGATGCTTCTTAATGTACATTACTATCATACAATTTTTGCAAACAATCAAAGATCACTTAAAGAGAAAGATGATCTCAATCATAATAGAGATCTCTTGCTTCCTCCTTAGATCTTTTAGTTTTAGGTTCTTCTCTTTCATACATGACATGAGCTTCTTCCTTTTTCCTTTTGACATTTCCAGATTTAGGACAAGCTCTTTTATAATGTCCAAGTTCATCACATCCAAAGCATCGCACGTTGTCCATATTTCTTGTTTTATTTTGAGGGCCAAATTTTCCGAATCTTCCTTTCTTCCTGTATGAGGCTGCAAAGGCATGATTCTCTTCACTTGATCCTATATCAGCTTTGGCCTTTAGTCTTGTTTCGTCTATTTTACATAGAGACCACAAATCATGGAATGGAGTGGCTTCTTTCTTCCCATATAGACTAGAAGGGAAGCTTCCCCATTCCTTCGGTAGAGCATTCAACACCACTGTTGTCATCTCAGTGTCAGACATCACTTCTCCTAGTTCTTGTATTTGATCTCTTATTTCAGAAATCCTCATAAAGTATGGGACGATTCCTGCTTCCTTTGATAATTTCATTTTGTAGAGTTTTTGTCTCAGAGAGATTGCTTCTCCAGTAGTACTCACAGAGAATAGCTCCACCAATTTCTCATATATTTGTTTTGCAGTTTTTAGTTTTGATACATAGGGAATGAGAGAGTCTTTGATGGATTCTATGAGAATCCTTTGGGCTCTAATTTCTCCCTTCATGTACTTGGCATGGGCTGAAGTATCTTCTTATGGAGGTTGAATAGTAGATCTTTCGATATAATCCATTACTTCGTCTTCAATTAAATTCAAGTCTGTTCTCTTCTTCCATGCACTGAAGTTTGATGATCCAACCAGATTGTTGCTTTCTTTACAAAAAGGCATCTTGATAGATAGGGTCATGAATACTTACTTGAGTGGTCTTGCTTGCAGCTCCCTTTATGTTGATGAAGTCAAAGAGTTTCTTTTCTTCAAAGTTGTTGTTCTTGAATCCTTGACTAAAATGACTATGTTCAGAAGTTGTGATTCTCCTTCAAACAATGTTTTGAGTGCAAGGATTAATGAGTTAATCTTTTGATATAAACTAGTTGGATAGTCTTCCTTGCAAACTGGTTTGTCTTTTCAATCCAAAATTTTATCCTTGCTTCTTTGAGTGACTTTGTTGACAGGCAGCCTTATGTTCAGTACCTTAGCTCTGAAACCATGTTGAGAATTTGTAAGGCTTGAGATTAATACAAAAATTCTCTTCTTGATAATTGCTTGCGAGCTTGCTTATGTATCTTCTTTAACTTAGTTAATCTTTCATCAAGTCAATTACCAAAGTACTTAATCATATGTAGAGACAGTATTAATTTCACTTGAACAGAATATCTTGAAGTGTAGTTAAAAAGGTAAATCTCTGATTTACCTTCCTCACTTTCTACCGCTTTTAGATCAGCTATTCACTGTCTTAACATTGGCAAATTCCTTCAACAGATACTTTAAGTCTCAAATATTTCTGCACTGTATTCTTCTGCCTTTATGCAATCCAGCTCCTGTACCTTCTGTACTCTTTACTTTCCGCAATATGTACTCCTGTACCTTCCATAACCTATACTCCTGTTCCTTCCGCAATCTATTCTTCGATCTGCACTGAACTCTGTTCTTACTCCTGTTCCTTCCGTAATCTTTTCTTCAATCAGCACTGAACTTGTCCTTAGATCCGCAACTTTTAGACGTTATGAAATCTCAGACAGATCCGCAATTATTATCCTCCAAATGAGCCGCAGTGTAGACATATATATAGGAGACTGAACAGCTATTAGGCCGACCATTCAGCTCGATACTTAGGCCGACTTTATAACTTCAATTTAGGCCGACTTGAAGTTTATTTTCTCTGACCTTTTATAAGGTATTACTTCACATATATTTCAAGATTGTTGAAGGTTGTTTCCACCATATTTTGAGCTTGTCTTCCAACACTGCTGGAGGGCTGTTGAGAGCTTCTTTATAAGGTCTTCGAGCATATCCATCTGAATTGGATCCTTCATGACTTTGACACACAATCCTATTTATACTTAGAAGACATGAACCTAATAGACATCAAGAAGAAGTCTATCTACATAAAATATTGCTCATGAAACCCATGAGACAAAAAAACATTTTTATTATCATTGTCTTCTTCTTTTCATAATTACATAGCCATCATGAAGACCGACCTAGTTACATTTTACAACACTTATTCCCCATTTAGTGGCACACATACCTATGGGTGAAGAGCTGGGTGTATAGCCTCTATTTGGAAATCGTATTTCATGAAAAGCGTAGAGATTCTCTGCTACAGGAAGCCACAGATTTGTGATATTTCTGGTTGAGCATATCAGTGGAAGAATGGCGGCCAAATGCTGTTTTTTGAGGGATGAGATTCCTTTCTAGTTGTTGTACATGCCCTAGATTTCCAGACCAGTAGACCGAGTCCATTCTGCTGAGAAGAACGAATGCACTCAGATATTTGGTGGGTGAGATTTTGTGTAGACGGAAGGACGAGTTCTGTCATGGAGTCAAGCTAAATACTGGTAGAGGAGAGGGACGAGTTGAACTATTACGTAGTGGCAACATTTCTTGTGTTTATGCATCCAGGATGAAAGAATCAGCTGAATATCGTACCCAAGTTCCTCTGTAAAAACTTTTGCCTTGTACTTAAGTTTTAAATGACTGTGGAAGACTGCATATTGAAACATATATATTTTTGGGTTTGTTTATCCAAAATGCAATTGGTTTGATGGCTGTAGAGTTCATATTACAGTGTTAAATGTTATGTGGGTGTCCTTATAATCATCATTCTAAGTCACCTGACACGGGGACATGGTACACGAGGGACAGTCGGATTCGAGTGTCAGACACAGACACGAACATGGTGACCCCCCGGAACAGGACACATCCGAACACTATATATATATATATATATATTAAAAATTAGATATTTCTTACACAAATTCATTGATTCAAACATAGATCTTCATCTAGATGTAAGTTTTACAAAGATACATCATACAATCAGACAAAGTAACATTAATAATTTAATACATTATGCATACATATTGATATTACAATTACAATTGTGACATATTCATCAATGATCCAACACGAGAAAGACAAGATAATGTAGTTTTCTCATTAAGTCATCAAAATCAAAATATGTTACATAGGTAGTACAATGCCAATGGCAAATGCCAAATAGAAATAGCAAATACAAAACAACTACAAGTCTACAAGCCTAGGTAGCTCATGAGTCATGAGTCATCAATCCTCATCATCATAATCAACATCACTGTCCTCATCAACATGGTCACCATTGCTCTCCTCTACTGCATCCTCCTTCTCTGTATCCAATGTCATCCCTGAATCTGTTGGTGTGGAGGATGAACCCTCTACAGTATCACCATCATCAAATGTGATAGGCTCTAGCGCTGGCTCATTGAGAGCCAAGTTGGCCAATGCCAAGTCAACACAGCTGTCCAGTCCCATATCATCAGGAAAGACATCCCACATCTTTGTCTTTCCCTTCAACGACTCATCCCTCTGCCTGTAAATAAGACAAAGGTTGGTGTGCACATGCCACATACACCATTGTTTCTACGCTGGAATGCTCAAGCCTGCTCTTCTTCACACTATAAAAATTCCCATATGTGCTCCAATTCCTCTCGCAACAAGAGGATGAAGTCACCTAAGAGAGGAGCCTCATGGCTAATAGCTGTAGAGGAGTGCTTATTGCCCCATGAGTTGCCCACCAAGAATAAGGCTTCTTAGTGTCTCTAATCACATCATAGCCTGCAAATCGCCAAGCGCCAATGGAAAACTCTCCAAAGGAATCCGCCACCTCATCCAGGGATGCCTTACCCTAAAAAATCCTCCTGAATGCATCTTTCCTCCCTTGTGAAATTTCACCATCCATGTGAGGAGGGAATCTGTGGGAAGTTCCACCATTTAGGCACTCATGGCTGTAGTATTTTGGGTTCAAGGAGTAAGCCAAACAATGTAAATGTGTGCACTTCTTGTCCCATCTGCTGACAAGAATATCCCGTATGGTGGTGAAGAAGGCCTCTGGTGATGTCTCATACTCGGGGCACTCACTCTGTCAAATAATGTTCCTTACAGACTCAATCATGGAATCCCATCGCTCATAAACCTCTCCCAGGATGGGTTGGTCTGTATCTACAAATCGAAGCAAATAAATGATAGGGTCCATGATCTGAATAAGTAGATCTACCCTCTCCCACCAGGCATCATCTAACATTGTGTCCTTCAATCTTTTTGAGGCTGCTTGATTTGTCTTTCTCCAAAAAGACCAAAACTCTGAAATAACCATGGCCCCAAGAGTGGTCTTGACCTCCCTCAACCTCTTCAACAT
The DNA here is from genome assembly GCA_034641835.2 of Pinus albicaulis. Taxonomy (NCBI): domain Eukaryota; kingdom Viridiplantae; phylum Streptophyta; class Pinopsida; order Pinales; family Pinaceae; genus Pinus; species Pinus albicaulis. The sequence goes on from CM076581.1 coordinate 396,419,690, forward strand.
GATGAATGAAGGCAAACCGTGTATCCACAATCTTCAACAATGATATATTGTTGTACTCCTTGTAGATAGTGAGGGCATTTGTATGGTTTTGTACAAAGTTGCGGATATGTTGCGCATCCTCAATAATGCTTCCAATCCAAAGCACATAAGAGGCAATAGATTTCAGTGCTAAGTTCAATGAATGGACAATGCAAGGTGTCCAAAATACTTGTGGATATTTAGCTTCCACAATCATGCCAGCAGCCTTGCAAATAGGTGCATTATCAGTAATGATTTGCACACAAGAATCAACACGGACATCTTTAATAACTTTAATAAATAACTCACCCATATATTGTGCATCCTTGTATTGTCCAAGTGCATTCGATGATTTCAAGAAAACTGGACCATTCAAGGAAGACACCATGAAGTTGACGAGTGGGTGTTTGACGAGTGGGTGTCGTGCTGGATCTGTCGATCCATCAGAAATAATGCTAACCCCAAATGTTGGCCATGCTGATTTAATAGGCTCAAGCATTTTGTCCACCTCTTTCTTTGCCTTCGTCAACAATGTGGTTCTAAGCTACTTTGACCCAGGAGGCACATACCCTGATGGCGCTGTTTGAGTTAGAACTCTGCACATCTCAATAAATATAGGTGAGCATGCAACATTTTAGGATATGAAGTTCTGATAGAAAAAAAAACAATGGTGAGATCAAGTTCTTCCCGCTTCTCTTTCTGGAAAATCTTGTCCATTGGACCAAGTGCAATTGCCTTTCTTTTTGCTGCTTTTCCCCCACTAGAACTCTCAAATGGGAACTTGTTGCTTCTTTTCCTCAAGAATGGAAGGGGGTCATCATTCTTCTTTTGTTTTGTTTTTGCAGCCACATTTTCCACAACAACAAATGCCTCTCTTTCCATTTCCTTCCTCTTTGCTAAAGACACCTGTGTACAAGCTGAAATTCCACAATTTGGTAAAGCCAACAAATGAGCTTTCACATAGTAATATGTGGTCATGAAATGATTGTGGCAATAACTGCATTTCCAGGCAACATTAACTCCTCCCTTCATATTGCTGCCTGGCCCTGCCTACTTTGTGACATATTTCCACAATGGATATTTGTGGTCTTGAGGTTGTTGTCTTCCCTCAACATTTGAAGATGTTGTTGCAACCTCACTTCCAATAGATGGAACACTTGCAGACCTCGATGAAATAGGAATAGGAGGGGCATCTCCAATGGGGACATTCTTCCCCTTCCTTTGCCCTTACTTGTTGCCCTTGATTGAGCCAATGAATGTTGTAAAAAAAAAATGCCCAAATTTGTAAAACATATGCACATGCAAATTGAATGCAAAAAAATAGAGAGACAATGCACTTACCTATTGCTTGAATCTCCTTGAAATTACTCCCTTGCTCCTTGCTACTCCTTCCTCCTTGCTCCTCTCTTCACTTAAAGCAAACACAATGTGATTAAAATGAAGCAAAACCCCACTTTTAAAAGGCGTCAGACACTTTTTTCTGCCGGTCGTATCCATACAAGACATGATTGGGACACGATCGTGTCCTGTACATACACGTTCTGTCGGACACGAATCTATACGAATCGTGTTCGATTTGATGAATTTGGGACACGTGGGGGGGGAGGGGGGGGAAGACGAATCTGGTTTCTTAGTCATCATTCTTGAGCTTGGTTAGTTGTATACATCTCCATTTGGATATTGTTCTTCATTAATTGTGTCATAAGGCAACAAATACACTACAATAGTTCATTCATAACCATTTGACTAGACAAAATTTATACAGAGAAATTCAAATAATCCAGAAAACAGTGAAATTTTGTGGTCATTTACAGCGAAGCACCAACATTTAACAATGAAGACATTTCTTGAATGGACTTGGACCCATCTCAACAGGGAGAGATATCACAACCTTCAAGGCTAGGGTAATAAAACCGAAATCCCACTATAGAGGATGAGGATAATTTTGATGATTTTGATGATAGCCATTAGTGCTAGTAGCTGTAGTATTGTAGTAATATGCTTCTTTTTGGACTTTGGAGGCGGTTTAGAGCCTGTTTCTTGATGCATTTTGGTTCAGACTCCAGAGTTGTATTGTTAGTAAATGTCATTTTGGTTCTATGTTGCAAGAAATGTGGGTCTAGGCTCCGTTTCAGCCCAGAAACGAAATGGAAACACATTTCGTTGTACCGTAAGGCTTGGAAACGCGTTTCCGTCCGTACTGGGCTATTTCTTGTTGGGGAAACGTGCCCCGTACGAACGAAAACACGTTACGAGGCCATATGGCTGCGTTTCTGTCGCTTTAACTTGTTTTTATTTGTTTTTTTTGGTTTGCGTGTGTTTTATTATTATTTTAATTGTGGAAAGTGTAATGAGATGTGAATTTAGAGACTTATAGTTTATGCTTTGAATGTAATAAATTATAATTTATCATGTATGTTTTATGATTTCACATAACATTTCTTAAATGTCCTAAATTCTAATATACATATATATATATATATATATATATATATATATATATATATATATATAGCCAATAAGGGTGCATATAACCAAAACTAAGTTGCACGAAACGGGGAAACATAAACGAATTTCCGAAACGGCTACGGGTACGAAACGCGACCTCCCCAAATTTTGGAAACGGGGAAACGCGATATATATATATATATATATATATATATATATATATATATATATATATAATGTAACCGTGGGTGCATATATATGAAAAACTAAGTTGCATGAAACGGGGGAAACCGAAGCGAGTCGAGTTTAAAATAGCTACAAGTACGAAACGCGACCTCATATATATATCGCACTTCCCTATTTCCAAAATTTGGGGAGGTCGCGTTTCTGTTTTGGAAACTCGTTTCCATTTCCCCATTTCGTGCATCTTAGTTTTGGTTATATGCATGCTTATTTGCTACATAAATGAGAACTTTTACATATTTGAGTATAAATGGTTTGGATTCATATGGATGCACATAAATATATATGTTTGTAATATCCCCAATTAGCAATTCTGCTAATTAGAATATTAATTTTTGATAAATTTCGATGTTTCTAATGTCAAGCAGAAATAAGGTGGGTCGGGTGCCCACAATTAATAATTAAGGGGAAAGCTACAGCCTATTCCTGTAGTTCACGAGGAAAAATTGCGGCCTTAGTGGGGTCCATGTGGCCAACATTCGATTTGGAGGTAGCTCCCTAGGTGGCAGCGTGGGAGAGGCTCTATGGGGGCAACACAATGAGTGGCTGGATGAGGGGACTACGCAGTCCATGGTGGGCCCAAGGGAACGTTGGGGGCTCAATTGATAAAATGAAGTGAAGGCAACTCATTTCCACATTTCATTCATCTTCTATTTTGATTGTCATCTTGACATAGAACGCTTGTGCCACGTGCCAAGTTTGCTGCGCTGTTTAACACACGAGACCTTCATGCGGAGAACTCAACCTCTACCTTGGGGGACTTCGAGTGCCCATTCAAGAGAGTAGTTCCACAATTTTGGTGAGGAGTTGACATAGCAGTAGTAGCAAGAGTGCATAGTCCCTTCAGGACTGTGTAGAGGTAGCAGAGACTGTGCAGTGATTGCTCAGTACAGTCTAGAGGAAGTGTTGGGACTGTGGGAGAGAAGAGGAGTTCAGCCAAAGGATTTGGAGGGGAGGCTAGCCACCTCCTACCAGGGATTTTGGCAGCGTTTTGAAGACATCTATCAACAGTTCCAGCTAGGGGTCAAATTTCCTAGCAGTTGGGGGAGCCAAGCCCAAGAGGGCCAATTTTCGAGGTCAAAACTAGGACGAACCCTTTTTGGGTTTATTTGAGGAAAGCCAACATTAATTTAGCAGAATTTTCTGGGCAGGTTTGAGGTGTCAAGCAGAGATCCTAACTCAGCTAGTAGCTAGTGGAGCTAGGGGAAAATAGGGCCGAAATTTTGGGGTCAACATTTGGCCAATTCCTTCGCGGGTTTTGTGGTCTTGTGAGTAGAGTCTGGGGTTAAAAGCCCAAAATTTTCTGAGCAGTGGAAGCGGCTAAACCAACAGTCTGAAGTCAGCCAACAACAACATTTCTGGGCAGAGCAGCACAACACTAGAGCCATGCAGAGCCAATTGCAGAGAGTCATTTCAGCTTGGGTTGAGAAGTATTCCAGTGTGCCTTGAGTAGGCCCAGGTGCACCTATTCCAACACCTCTTTTGTACTCAATTCTCGACATTAATAAAATGGCTCGGCTCATCTTTTGGCTTTAATTTCTCATGTATTGATGGTGTAATTTATTTTGCTGGAGTTTTAGTCTATTGTTGCTTGTATTATTGTCATTTTCCCATTTGGGGATATTACAGTGGTATTAGAGCTCATATATTTGGCTCAACCTATAGAGCACGCAGTCTATGACACCAGAAGATAGGCAAAACATTACCCACCTAAGGCAGTAGAGGTGGCAAATATGGGGGAGTCAAGGAGCAAAGGGGAAGCAACATTTGGTAGCATCTTAAAGGACCTAAGTGATTTAGCCAAAGGACAGAAGGGAATGTTGGAAGGACTCAAGCAACATAATACAGATAAGAGCATCCCTCATGAGTTCCTATTTCGGGAGACTTCAGGGGTCTAATAACAGTGTGACCACCCTTTACTAACCACTAACCCGCCAGCCTTTAGTAGGCCAACTAGGACCATGATGCCTACTTTTTTACCTTCAGTACCGAGTGAGAAAGGTAGGCCGCATGATCTTATAACCATGGGAGATTATTTCTGAGAATGGCAGTCCATGGGGGGAAAATTCAGAGTGGCTTTGTCCTTCAGAGATTATTGCCAGCTCAAGCGGGATGAAAAAGGAAGGAACAGTGGGGGGTCTAGCTCTCAGAGCTCAGAGTTACAATGTATCATTGGGAGGATACCTTTTCCCATGTATGATGGATCCACCAAGCGCATGGCTCAAGATCGGGTGGAAAAGTTAGATACCCTTTTCCAGCTTAACCGAATAACACAGGGGGAAGCCATCAAAATGGCTAACTCGCACTTGGAGGATGAGGGCACACTAGATTGTGTGGAGCTTGTAGATACACCTAGTGTGACGCAGGAGTTACCCTTGTCGGAGACTCCCTTGACCGCTTTGATTGACATCATAGAGGAGAGAGTGGAATATACACCCATAGGGCCATCCATTGATGAGGTGCTAAGGGAGACAATGGTGTTAGATGATGGTCACCCATAGTAGTTTCATCAGTTCCAGGCAGACCTTCTAGCGTTGAAGCAGAAGGCCACGACAATGCGAGAGGCTATTCTACAACAGAACAAGGGGTTGGAGGTCATGAGAGCAGTTTGTGTCGAGTTAGCAGCCAAACTGACTCATGTTGGGGAGCGATTGGATTCCCTAATGGTCCAACTAGAGTGCACATTAGGGCATTAGAGAAGCCCTATTCAGACGTACATAGGTGGGGTTGATATCTCTAGTAGGTTGCCTCTGTACATTAGAGAAGGAGAGGCATAGTCACCTCGACAGATTTTGGGTGTTGACCAGGATGGTGAGATGAGGTGACATGAGCTATGCAGGGTGCAACACTCTTTGGATGGAGGGCTTGTTCTATGTGAGGGGACTCTTTCATTCGATTCCTCTCTCGGGGTTGGATGGCGAGAGATTCTGAGTCGGTACTCGGTAGAGTGGGATGGACTCATGGAGATGATAGTAGTTTGGAGTAAAGCACAGTGGGGGCTTTCAGACACCGAGGGCACTGGAGGTCCAGGTTGGCATTGGGATCTAGGTGTGGCATCCTATCTGATATTAGAAATGCAAGATGGCTATGGCATTGATGAGGTAGCCGATCTAGCGACTGAGCACGTGCATTCCTTAGGGAAGTTCCAGTCGGAACTAGCTTCCAGGCGGTTTGTGAGCAGACTCCATGGGCTGTATTTCCATGTTGTTTGTCCATGGGGTGACAAGATGATTAGCATTACCTAGTAGGAGCTGGTGGGAGGAGGTGGTATTGGCAGGTCACCAGACAGGGCTTTACACAGAGGCAGTGCTCTCTCATCGATATATGGGATACTTGAGCTATGGAGGATAGGCGCAGTGGTGTCATTTTCGTTGGCATGTTAGGGGTTGGGCCACTACAGTCCTTTAGAGCAGAGGGGGAGATGTAGCCCACATCATGGGGGGTTTACTAGCAAAGTGGTGGATATTTTGGCCCATGCAGGATACTATACGTTACAGGGTGGTACGACAGTGGGCACTAATGCACAAGACTACACAAAGTTATGTCATAGGGTCCAGTATTATTTAGAGGGATGCAGACTGATGCATACAATCCCAATGCTAGGCCATAACATCCAGGGGTGTGCAGGGCGATGCAGCAAGGAGCAATGGTCTGTAGAGGAGCATGGAGATGCATGGGGGTGTGTTGTAGTAGGTCGGATTGTGCTGTGGAGTTGGAATGCCTCACATTGCATTGGGTACATGTGGGGAGTGGCAGGTCCAGTGACATAGGAGGGATACATGATGATATAGTATGGTATAGCTGTAGCCAGGGGTATCCGGTGGTGTACAGGGACAGGTTGCAACATACAATGGGATGTCGAGGGTTGCAAAGACACTTGGTGGTATGCAGTGATACATGATGCGGCGCAACGAGCTCTAAGAGTGTTGCCTCCAAGGGGACTTATGGACAGGGGCATTTGGTGTACCATGGGATGCAGCTCACCGAGGATCGATGAGGATCTTGTTGAGCATTTGGAGACACCACGTCTAGCGGAGACAGGGCTACGAGGGTTTTATTAGCAGATCCGAGACAGAGAGAGTGTCATCTGGATTACTCTTGAGCATTTAGGTAGACTCTTGATCATACCCTTTGGGACATACCCACCCACCATCCTCCAGTGTTGCTTACGGTCACAAAGTGCTTGGTTGGTGCCCCTTGACACTCTCCATTCAGGCAGCAGGGCATGGGAGGCTCACCCTAGGCAGTTGGATGAGATACCGAGTGTCATGAGCTAGGAGGAGACTCTCTAGTTGAGACTCTTGGTAGGTGCACAAGATGACAGATACAGGCTTAGGGATGGCGTGGTTGATTGCCTAGGTAGCATATGTTCCACCCCTTGGCTCACATTTGAGGGACGGTGGATGGTAGACTTCGTCTACAGGAGGGTACCCAGATTCTAAGCAGTGTTCAAGTGTATCATTAGGAGTTGGGATAGCGGATTTCACTACATGGTCTGGTAGGAGCAGGGCAGGTACGCATGCATGGGATAGACTTCTGATACTTGGGGTCCACCTAGCTGATACATACAGGGGTCAGAGATGAGGGCCAAATGGGTTCTAGCAGGTAGTAGCGCTACGCAACGATATCTCGTGAGGAGTGGGAGTTGTGAGCTCCTAGTATGTTTGGGGGATCCAGGGATCTATTGGGCAGGTGGATCACTCCACTTTGTGATGAGCAGGGACATGGAAGAGGGTGATCCAGTCCACCTTGGGCTTGACACGTCGGGGAGCACTGAGACCTCCACTACATGGCGAGGCAGACTTATCATGTTGTTTCTGAGGGTCATGATTGGGAGTGGAGGGGTAGATATTAGCATCATGGAGATGCCCGGGTAGGATGAGCTTGGCCTTCACAGATTTTTCACCACAAGACCTTGGGAGAGAGGGATACAACCTGCGCACAATGGGGAGTATCTCATAGTTAGAGTGGCCCAATGTCAACATGGTGTCACCTCTTCGAGATTAGCAGGGGACCCGAGCATTACAGCTCTACACAGCTTGATAACCTTTAGGATGAGTTGTATACTACATGGGGAGATCATGTAGATCTTCCATTGGGCTTTAGCGAGTCATTGATGGAGTGGGGGACTTCATTAGCATGGCAAGTTGGTCAACGGGATGATAGCAGGAGGGGCTCATGTGAGTGAGATGCTATCTCTGCAGGGATTAGGTGGGATCTTTGAGGTTTACTCTCGGAGTGAATGGGATGGACTCCTTGGTAGGGAAACTTCATGAGGAGTTGGGCATAGTGCCATATTATCGTGATTCCCTACCCACTGATGGTGTTCAAAGGGCTTCTACTACTTGTTCCTAGCAGGATGGTGGGTGGAGCAGGGGGAGCTTCATGTTGGACCGGATGGCTTGGGATCTTGGTATTGTGAGATCCCTTCATATCAGGGAGATGCAAAGGTCAGGGATGATTATCTGTGACCCTGGCACATTTTTGCAAAGATAGTAGTGACAAGCAATTTTTGGCGGGGAGGACTATAATATCCCCAATTAGCAATTCTGTTAATTAGAATATTAATTTTTGATAAATTTTGATGTTTCTATTATCAAGCAGAAATAAGGTGGGTTGAGACCCACAATTAATAATAAATGGAAAAACTACAGCCTACTCCTATAGTTCACAAGGAAAAATTGTGGCCTTAGTGGGGTCCATGTGGCCAACATTTGATTTGGAGGAAACTCCCTAGGTGGCAGCGTGGGAGAGCCTCTATTTGGGCAGCGCAGTGAGTGGTTGGATGAGGGGACGAAGTAGTACATGGTGGGCCCAAGGGAACGTTGGGGGCTCAATTGATAAAAGGAAGTGAAGGTAGCTAATTTCTTCATTTCATTCATCTTCTATTTTGATTGTGATCTTGACATAGCACGCTTGTGCTGGTTGCCAAGTCTGCCGTGTTGTTTAGCACACGAGGCCTTCAGGCAGAGATCTCAACCTCTACCTTGGGGGACTTCGAGTGCCCGCTTAGGAGAGTAGTTCCATAATTTTGGTGAGGAGTTGACATAGCAGCAGCAACATGAGTGCATATCCCCTTAAGGACTGCGTAGAGGCAGCAGAGACTGCATAGTGATTGCTCAGTACAGTCTAGAGGATGTGCTGGGAGTGTGGGAGAGAAGAGGAGTTCAGCCAGAGGATTTGGAGGGGAGGCTAGCCACCTCCTACCAGGAATTTTGGCAGAATCTTGGAGACATCTACCCGCAGTTCCAGCTAGGGGTCGAATTTCCCAGCATTTGGGTGAGCCAAGTCCAAGACGGCCAATTTCCGAGGTCAAAACTAGGACGAGCCCTTTCTGGGTTTATAGAGAAGAAGCCAAGATTAATTTGGAAGAATTTTATGGGCAGGTTTGAGGTGTCAAACAAAGATCCTAACTCGGCCAACAGATAGTGGGGCTAGGGGAAAATAGGGCCGAAATCTGGGGTGAACATTTGGCCAATTCCATCACGGGATTTTGTGGGTCTTGTGAGTAGTCCGGGGTTAAAAGCTCAGAATTTTCTGAGTAGTGGAAGCGGCCAAACCAGCAGTCTGAAGTCAGCTGGCAACAACATTTTTGGGCAGTGCAGCGTAGCACCAGAGCCATGCAGACCAGTTGCAGAGAGTCATTTCAGCATGGGTTGTGAAGTATTCTAGCGTGTCTTGTGTAGGCCCAGGTGCACCTATTCCAGCACCTCTTTTGTACTCAATTCCTGACATTAATAAAATGGCTCAGCTCATCTTTTGGCTTCAATTTCTCATGTATTGATGGTGTAATTTATTTTTCTGTAGTTTTAGTCTATTGTTGCTTGTATTACTGTCATTTTCCCATTTGGGGATATTACAATGTTTTTCTTTTTAAATTTGAATATGTTATGTATTTTTAGGTTGATCAATTTTTTGTCTGGATTTTCCTGGCCCCTGTCCGCTTCCCAGTTTTGGGGTTGACTGGTTTGATGACTAGTTCGGTTCTGATAACATTGCTCCTGAACAAGCACTTAATTTGGCCTCAACAACTCCTAAGCTAGGATGCCACTGCTATAGGACTAAGTGCCAAACTCCCCTTGTTAAGACAGTCTACAGACTTCCTAAGCAGGTCACTTTCTTTGTTCCAGAGATTCTCAAGAGTAATAATACAAAAATGAGCAAGAATGGATCATGAGGAAATGGATTGGTTTTGAGGGGTAGTTATCATTTGTCAGTATGCCAATTGGTGCCTATCCGATGAACAAAGTGGTCAAAATGTCCTACAGTCAATGTCTTTCAACTATTAACGACCCAATTTTGAAAGAATCAATCCTGCCATGTTGCACCTCCCATATTCTGTGGCTAATTAGGGCCCTTTTGTAAGGCTTATCTGTCTTGTGTAATTGATATGCAAACCATAGATAACAAGATACATCCTACTGATCACATACACTTTTCTTATTGGTTTTAACTTTTTTCCTAGCTGTAACGTTTGGATGCACCCTTGATATGTTTGATAGAACCGAACTTGATGTATGATCTGCTTATTTGATGAATTAGGCCCTTAATCTCCTGAATTAATAAACCAGAGTCTTTTATATTTTTGTCATGCTTATCATGCTTGTTTCAGCAGTTTCCTTCATAGTGTAAAGGCTGATGGAAACTATACTATGAGAGTTGTGTGCAATTTCTTTCTTTTGTGCCATTGCGGACTCATGAGAATCATACTGCAACAGGTTGATGTTTTCATGGATGCTGCATTTGATTCAGTAAGAAAAGACATTGGGTTTCTTGAACTCGAACTGCAGGCATTGAGTACAAAACAGCAAGGCAAAATACCATCTGTTCCTGCTGTTGAAACCACGGCTATAACTTCTGTCCAGCAGTGTGAAGCTTCATTAGAAGCACTCCATTCCCTTTGTTTACAAAAGTCATTTAGGGAACGGCTTTTACAAAACAAGGTTAGACATTGGCGATGCTTTTTAAGTACGATATCTTGATTCTATGATGTGTAGCAGCAGTGCTGCTTTAGAGATTCTTTAGTTCAATCCTGAAAGTGTGTATTTCTATGTCATAAAAAATTATGTAGTGCTGTTTTGATGTTCAAGATGCAAATATGGTCTGTTCTAGTCCGTTTTAAGTTTATGGTGGGGATCAACTCATGGGACTGAAATGTTCAGGAACTCTGCGAAAATGGTGGTGTACTTTCTTTAGCAGCATCAGTACTAAAGTTGAAAGTGCAGAATTTCAAAGATGCAATATATATTGATGCTTCAGTGTCTCGATTAAAATCCAAAATGTTATCTATGGTACGTGCTTGATCTTCAGAGCAACAGATTGTAACATTGGCAGTCAACCAGGGCCATTGAAGAAGTGATTATGTTTCGATGAATGCATTAGACAGCCCCAATTTTTTTGCATCAATTTATTTTTCTTCCTTGTTTGAATGATCTTCAGACACTAACAATTTCTTTATGCATTATAATTGTTCTTTTCCTGCAGTTGCTCCAGCTGTGTGAATCAGAAGGGTTTTCATATTTGGATAAAGTTGCTGGTTCTCCTAGGAGCATGCACTTAGCAGTATCAGTAGTAGCTGAGGTATGATATCCAAGTTGCATTTTTAGAACCGTTCAGTTGTACTGATATACATTACCCTGGCATGAATATTTAGTCTAAATTTTATTGCAACTTGAATGGCTATATTAGGTCCTTGACTTGCTAAAACTTACACTGCACAATGAATCAAAACCACTTGAGACATATTCAGACCATGATAATCCCAAGGGATACATCCTCCTGAATTCAATGCGTCTCGTAGATAATTTGTCAAATGACACCAATTTCCGTTCTTTGATCATTAAAGATTTTGTAAGTAATTCCTTGTAATCATTGTATTTTTTCTGATTTAGAGGAGATCAAAAGAAGTTACGGAATGTTTTATTTATTCTTTTAATTATTTCAGCTTGGACTGTTCTCAGACTCGAGATCTAGTTCAAGTATTGGCACTACCCCCAGAAGAATTTGTGTCCAATTGGTGTGCACAAGATTTGTCAATATCAGAAGAAGATGCTACTCTTGTCTATGATCCTTTCAATGCTGCTGGTGCAGTTATGGCATCATTAAGAGATTCTGAGCCTTGTGCTATCTCAGCTTCAGCAGATTTATATGGCTCATTGGATGAGACAAATGATGCTTGTGCGCTGAAAAGGAGTTGCATGCCTCCTGCTGCTCATGCTCAACAAAGGACAGCATCATTGGTGAACATACTTGCAAATCTGCACTGTAATGCCCCAAGCATTTGTAAAGGTTATAAACATACTCAAATACCTTAGCAGTGTGCTCATTGTTTAATGAATTCTGTTAATTATTTTTCTGAGATGAATAATTTTATTTTATATGCTAGACATCTAAATCTGTTATAGTGAAGCTAATTTTTCAACTTGGGTTTTCTTTGTTGCGATGCAGAAGTGAAAAATGAGTTCCTTGATAGGTTTCTTGATTGGTTGGCTATATCACAGTTTAATCCATCAAGTGATTATATTTGTGGCTCTGAAACACAAACAACCCTTCAAATATGCAAAAATCTCTGTAAATTTCTTCTGTGCTTCAGTTATGATAAAGGAGATGTATTGATTTTCAGGATACCGTTTAACAAGTTTTAGAGAAAATGTACATTTTTCTACTGATTTAAATGTTCTACTAATTTTGTCAAGTTGAATATGCAGACGCGTTACTGGACCATGTAATGTTACAGAATCCCAAGTTACAAGAGGAAGATGTGCAAGTTCTCAGGTGATTTGAAGAATCTAGAAATGTTGCCTTGTTGATTTCATGCTTGTGATTAGAAAGATTTAGAAAGCTTCATGTGTATTTGATAAACGTGACATTTTTCATTTCTTATCCCAACTTTCCACACAAACAATTTCTGGTCAGATTTTTAATTATAACCTTTTCTGGTTTGAGGTATTTTCATGTCTTTAAGATTTAAGCATTAATTTGAACAAGGACGGAGTGGTTCCAGGTAGGGTTATTAATATGCATACACCCGAATTAACAGGCGTGTTGAACGATGGAAACAAAATAACTGTGATGCACAGAACAAGAAATATATCTCTTGTTAAATGACATTCTCTTCTCTGGATTAAAGATTAGAGAGTTAGCCACCCATTTTTGGTTTTACTGATAATCATAAAATATAACTCACGAGTGTGAGAGCATACAGAATGTAATGATTTAACATTTGGCTTAGTAAACAAGTAAAGACTCTGAACTAATTCACTTGGTATGGTAAATCATCATCGAGGATGTGGAATGAGAAGGTAGTTCTCGATTATCTAATGTGAAGCAAAGAGTTATCTTTTATACTTTTCAATCATTATTGACTACTTGTAGTTGTGTTATACTTCTAATAGAGACTTATAGAGACTTGCATCCTTGAAGCATTCTTGCTTTGCTGATCTACTAAAATTTGTTGTGTACCTATCCATGGCATCTTCATTATGCAATTGGTCTGTATGCATATTAGCTATTTAAGTTGTAAGCTCATAATGTTATGATAATGCTTTAGTCCAAGTTTATCATATTTCAATGATTGTAAAATGTCATTTTCCTGTAATAAGGGTCTCATTACTCATACTAGCTGCTTGAGCTTTATGTTGGGGTGGTTCTGTCTTGTTGTATAAGTAGGTGCTCCCATTGTCTCTTTCATAACTTGAAAAATCTGGTCAACATTGTTTTCATTATAGAGCCCTTCTTCCATATATTGGAGTTTGCAGGTGACACCACTATTTTGTCCTTTCACCTCTTTATTTATGTCATTTTTAGCTCTATCATTTCAATTACTCTCTATAGTTGTAGTGGTAGCGACACTTTGGTTATAGGCACACTATAAGTTGGTATCAAATATCTGGTTGGGTTTGGGCAATTAGTCAAGTGACCATGCCATGAAAGGTAAGTAACAAAAATGGCAATGCTTGTCATAACAAAATTTTGATCAAAGGAGGATTGGATGGTATGCTCCTAATGTTCATTGAGAAGGTTAGGGTACTTTTGAATGAATGACATCAAAATGATCCATTGAAAGAAGGTTCTTCATATATCTCTTTGGAAGGGCCTTAGTGAGGATGAAGACATGATTGGAAGAAGACGTATCAACCCTAAGTTCTCCTACAACCTTCAAATGAGGATCTCGTAGTATGATTTTGGAGATGATGTTGAAGTACAAACACTACTAAGCAAAATTAATCTAGCTTTTTGAGTGTAAGGTATTCATAAGTATAACTAGGAAGATACATGAAACATTTCCCTTCAACACCAAGTAGTGTCAAGTCCAAGTTGTTGGGCACAACCCAACTTGGTCTATTTTTGGTCAAAGAGTCTGCATCTTGAGGAGCCGAGTGCGCGGTACCGCAAAGTTAGATCTACTGCGCAGTGTTTAGGGCTAAGTTGCACGAAACGGGGAAACGGAAACGAGTTTCCGAAACGGGAAGCGAAGCGAAACGCGACCTCCCCAAATTTTGGAAACAGGGAAACGCGGTATATATATATATATATATATATAGATATAAAATTTATATTTATATTAGAATTAAGGACATTTAAGAAATATTATGTGAAATCATAAAAGTTTAAAACATACATGATACATGATAAATTCAAAGCATAAACTATTACAAGTTACAACACATTACTCATGAATGATAGCACACACAATGGAAATAGCAATATCGGAATATCGGATTGGTGCTCTTGATTAAATATGAGTTCCATACCCTAATACATGACAAAATACGATGGAAACATTGCAATCACCCAATCTTGAAATCCTGAAAAACTGACAAGTCTACTGGATTTTGAATGAGATTTAAAATTCTACTTTTTCCATATGAAATCCAATGAGGTCGAAACCACTCTCAAACATCCTGAGTCATTTCATGGTAATGTTAAAAATTAAAGTAAAAGGATGAAAATGATTATGTCACTTTTACTTTAAGAATTTAACATTACCATGAATCACATACAAATACTAGGGCCATAGGCTTTAAATATCCATCTACAAGCATCCATAAACGATTACAATAATGTTAAAAAGCACGAAGACCGGAAAAAAACAAAAAAAACCAAGTTAAATCACTTTAAAGGCAAGGAAACGCGGCCGTACGGCCTGAAAACGCGTTTTCGGCTATACTGGCAACGTTTCCTGTACGAGAAACGTCCCAGTACGGCCGGAAACGCGTTTCCGGTGCCGCGTTCCGCCGTTCGTGCGTTCCGTCGAAACGGACCCCTTGCCAGCGTTTCCTGCAACTTAGGTTTAGGGGCTTCAAGGTGGGTCGAAGCCCCTCATTTTGTAAGGGGTTTCGGGCTTTAGCTAGTTGTTTTGTCGAAGCGCATGCTATAAGGAGTCATGGACCATGGTTTTGTATTGATGTAAAGCTATATAAAGTGATTTAAGGCTTTGTTGAAGTCATAGGTTGAGATATTGGATGAGCACAAATTGTTGTAATCTTTGTATTTACTCTGTTTTGGGCCTTAAGGGAAGGCTTCGCAGCTGAGTGCGCAGAGACCTTGGAAGAGTTTGCAGCTTTGTGCGCAGACCACTTGCAGCTGTGTGCGGAGGTCGAAGAAGTTGTATGCATTGAACATATCCATCTTTAATAAAGAAGAGAAGTTTTAGGCATATTTCGTGTTTACATGTGTTGTGTTTTCTTTCTATTTGTTTATGCAAAGTAATGATAGTACAATTTATCTTATGCTAAAATGTGTCCATGTTTATCTGAATTATGCGAAGTAATTGATTAAGCTATAACCGCGCAGTAATAATATATCTGTTTAGAGATTGATTAAGTACATAAAAGCGAAGTAAAGCCACCTCGCGTAGTCCCTCAAGGCTGCAAAAACCTGGTTCTGCAACCACCCATAACCACCTCGGGTGAGATTGTGATCTTCTTGCAGATTGTTGCTGAAAGGGTCGGTGTCTGGGGTTTTGTTGGTGCGAAGTCAAAGCCGAACCTGGGTCAAGCTCAAACGAGTCAACAAACGGTTCCGTTGCTGGGACCGGGATTTGTTTGAGGGACATGTGGATGTGGCATCCGTCGAAGAAGGAAATACAAGATTGGGTAGATCTGAAAGAGCGAGAGTTCGCAGCTTAGGAAAATAGAAATTTGCGACTAACAACTAAAGCTTGGTTGTAGAGGTATATTTTCTTCACAACGTTTGCTAATGAGCTACATGAATGGTTGTCGAGGTTGACTGAGAACAAGACTTGCTTTAAAAGCGACGAGCCTACTGCGTGGAGCCCTGAATTGGTACAACGACTCAAGGATATTAGTAACAACATCTCAAGAGTTGTTGATTTTTGGATCGATAGTATTCTGGGAGGATTTATCACTGAGTTCGAGATAGACACGTCTATATCTTACAACAAAGCTGAGCGAATATTTTTCAAGGGTCCGCGAGGTAAGTATCTAAATTATTTGAAGTTGTGGATTAAAATTCTTTTATGTGAAAAGGGCGTACTACGAATGAAGTCAGATTAATGTTTGGGCTTAAGTCTAGAGCCGGATCTACGCGAAGTGGAAAGCGATATAGGGTAGATCACGAGAACTTTATTGAGACTGATTACAACCCTTTGTTAGGAGAAAATGAGAAGAAAGAAGTAACCCTGCAACCCCTAGAGGTGCGTCGCAACTAGGAGTTGGGAAAAATCAAGGCACGTCTGGGATTCCCCATCCCTCTACTCCCCTTGCCCCCCATCACCCTCCCCATAATTCCTCTACACCCCCTCCCCTTCCTCCTTTGCCTAAACCCCAGCGAAGAAACATGGATGGTGATATCAAGCTATCTATCTTTAGAGGACTCGGATAAGAGGATCCAGAGCAATTTTGGTTTGTAGCTGAGGCAGTATGGAAAGCAAGACAAATTACTGATGAAGATGTAAAGAAGGCGCAGATTGTCACAGCGCTGCGGGAAAGCGCTGACATGGTACATAAAGTATTCTACGACTCATTAGGCTTCTTCACTAGATGACACAAAGAAAGTGTTGACTTCAGAATTTAAGAAGCCAAAATCATAGTCGCAGTGTATTACTGAACTGAAGGAGATCAAATAGGTGCCCAATGAATTTGTTTGGGAGTTGGATCAAAAGTTCAAGATGTTAATGGGACAAGTGAGCTTTAGCATTCTCGAAGAGAAGCATAAGGGGTGGTTTATAGCTGCGTTGCAACCACATATCAAGTTACCTTTAACGCAGCAAAAAATAACAACTCAAGCCAAAGCTCTAGAAATTGCAATGAAGTTGGAAGCTTCGCCAGTGGGAGATATAGCGTACAACAAATTTAGACTTAGGTAGCACATCTGACCTTGGAATTGCAAGATCTGAAGAAAGGTAAGGAAGTTAGACTAGAAGCTAGAACATAAGTATGGTGTATAAAGTGTGAAGATGAAGGCCATTTTAAGGAACAATGCCCTGTGTTTAGAGATTACTTAGCTAGTGGAGCACCTAATCCATTGAATTCAGGATCAGGCCTATGGTGTGAGATATCTGAACTGCAGGACAACATTGTCCAGAACAATGTTATTTATTGCAGAAGTATGTGCAGACCCCAAGGCAGTTGTTCTGCAACTTTTGTAAATCAGTGGCGAATGATGAGAAGAACTGTTGAAGTTATGAGTTGATGATGGAACAAACTACGGATGCTTATAGAATGCAAGTTGAAGGATATACACATGACGATCAAGGACAGTATGCTGGTTGAGGAGGTTTCCAAGGACGAGGAGGAGGAGGAGGAGCTGGTCGAGGGCGCAGCTAGACTATCTGTTATAACTATGGACAAACATGACACTATGCAAGAGATTGTTAGAATCCTACTTCCACCTGTAAGTATTGTAAAGCTTTGGATCATGTGATAGAAGAATGTTTGTCCTTATGGCAAAGATGCAGAAGAAAAGAAGTCGGCAGCCCACACAAAATCTACAAATGATGAATGCTGAACCAAGGGAGGATGAACCATGCATCAATATTGTAACAAGGAGTGGAGCTTCGACAGGAGATGATAAAGCAGAAGGTAAGAAGCCAATGGAATATACATGGGTGAGAAAAACCATAGACAAAGACCCTGGGTTGAGGCGGAAAAAGAAGCATTCATAGAGGTGAAGCGAAGCTTCATGTATCTTGGAGCTTCGACATATAAAGCGCAACCAATGCAGAAGTTAATACCAAAGAAGGATATCGTTAAGGTAACTACTCAGTTGAAAGAATTTGATCCAAGTATTTTAAGATCGTTCTTACAGATTTGTATGAAGCTATTGAGGAATTAGAAGGTTGTCGAAGGACTTTAGTGGTTTCTAGACTCCTGCATTGATAAAGAAGTGCCGAAAAGCGATTAGCGCATAGTAAACAATTTACATCGACATAAGAAGTGAATTGAGAAGGAAATGAGATTAACTGCACAGATCAGTTAATATGATATGGATCAGGTAATCCTAAATTTTGGATTTGATGCCAATGTGTTTCCTAAGCAAACTTGGGAGCAGATGGGAAGTCCAAAGTTGTAGTGGTTGCCGATCCAGTTGAGGACGACCAACTAACAGAAGATCATCCCTATGGGAAGGTTATCTGGTGTTGTAGTAGATATTGAAGGAGTGCGTGTTGTTGCATATTTCGAAGTGATTGAAATTGTAGATGATAGTAATCCATATCCGACGCTGCTTAGATTGGATTGGGCTTTTGATACTATGGCGATAATCAACTTGAAGAAGAGACAAATGGTGTTCGAAAAGGATAATATAAGGGTCATTGTTCCTCTAGACCCATCAGAAGGAGTGCGTTATACAAAGCCTGTGCGCGATGAGTACTACAACGCAGATGTCGACAACATTTACAAGATAACAATTAAGGAGGAAGACTGGATTGATCCCACTGTAGATGGAAGGTTAAGCTGGGAACATGATAGTTCCTATATGTTAGATTTTGATGAAGAACTGGAAAATTGGTAGAACAGGTGGTATGAAGTGTCTACAAGATGATATGCCAAAATCACAAGGTCACTTCGCTGCATCACTTTAGAGGTATGTGATTTGTCTTATTATGATAGGATAGGAGATGTAGGTGTTTTTCATGATCAATTTGAAAGCAAAATACCAGAAGAATAGAGGTTCCAAGCTTTGGATGTCACCCTGAGGTCTACACCTGCTAGATTGGGGGGGTACTCATAAAGAGAATATAGGGAGTTCGAAAGAGTATCACAGGCTGATGAAGGTCAGATTTGGCCCAGTAAATACCAGAATCAAAGTAAAATATGACGGCAAGGCTGACCCTCGGGAGCATATTTTTCGCTGGACTTCAGTTTGGGGAGAAGTTCCAGAACCAGAGTGGGTACTTGTGTTTTTTAACATGTTGGAAATGATACCCATGAATCGGTATCTTGAGACAGAACTGCGACATGGAACGACGAACTGGACATATTTGGTTGAGGGGTTCCTACTAACATTTAGTTTTGGAGATGACTGTCTATGCATAGATGAAGCTTTTCAGGAAGTTCAAGCAGGGGTTTTTAGGAACACAACTGCGCTAACATGGATGCAGCCAGATTGGACCGTGCAGTTGCAACACACACTGGAATGCTATAATGTGACCACGGAAGAGGATGATGAGGATCTGCGCAATATTGATATTCCAGAATCAGAAGGACATTGCGAAGTTGCTAGACCAAAACCTGAAATACTTGACATAACGCAACCCGCGAAGATGAAGAAGGTGAACATTGGGTCAAATGAAGAACCAAAATTTGCAATGATTGGAGATTATTGGGATGAAGACACAGTTAGCAAAGTTACAGAGCTGCTACACGAGTATCAAGAGCTCTTCCCCACAAAGTTTTTTGAATTAAAGGGAATAGTAGGAGACCTAGGAGTTATGAGGATTTCTCTGAAACCTGACGTGAAGCCGGTAAAGCAAAGAACCAATCTATTCAATCCAAAATACAAGGAAAAAGTGAAAATGGAGTTAGAGACAATGATTAAAGCTGAGATCATTGAACTGGTCGAAGAATCTGAACGAGCAAGTCCTATGGTAGTTTAGGAAAAGAATGCAAAGGGCGAGATCAGAATATGTGTGGACTTAAGGAAATTGAATGATGCATGCTTGCATGTCCCCTTTCCCACACCATTCACAGACGAAGTATTAGACAATGTAGGAGGACTGGAGGCTTACTCTTTCACAGATGGCTTTTCGGGGCCATATTTTCTAGAGTTGTTGTCGCAACTTTCTAGGAGTATATACACAAATTTCTGGAAGTTTATTTTGATGATGGGATTGTCTTTTGGGTTGTTGAAAAAACATGTTGCGAGCTTGAGGCTGATGTTGGATACATGTAGGCGATATCAAATATCATTGAATTTGAGGAAGTGTATCTTTTGTGTACCTTTTGGTATATTACTGGGGCATGTTGTTTGTAAAAAAGGACTCATGGGGGACCCTGCAAAGATTGTTGCTATTGTGAACCTGGATCCATGTAAGACAGTGAAACAACTGTGCATGACACTTGGACACACTGTCTACTACCAAAAGTTTATAAAGAGGTACGCGCAAATAACTACACCAATGGAGAAGTTATTGAAGAAAGATGCCACTTTTCAATGGGATGAAGAATACTAGAAGAGCCTCAACATACTAAAAGAGAAGATGGTAACTGCGCCTATTCTGGTTTTCCTGGACTGGAATAAGGAATTTCCTGTGCATGTCAATGCCTCTTGCATAACATTGGTTACAATATTGGCTCAGCCAGGAGCAGGAGAAATTGGTCACCCCATAGCTTTTGCAAGTAGAAAACTATCCAAGGTAGAGAAGAACTATTCTACGACAGAAAGAGAAGGGTTGGCTATGTTATATGCATTACATAAGTTCAAGCATTATTTGTTGGGAGCACACTTTAAGATGTTCATTAATCACTCCGCACTGAAGTATCTGGTGAATAAGCTTGTTTTAGGAGGAAAAATCATGGTTGTTGTTGTTCCAGGAGTATGATTTCAAAGTTGTCGTCAAACCAGGAAGATTGAGTTTCGGGCTTGATCATCTGTCAAGGATAGAGACAAGAGAAGAACCCAAAAGCATTGAGGATAACATGCCCGATGCACAGTTATTCGCAATTAGGGTCGCAGATGATCACTTCGCAGACATTATTCAGTTATTGGCTACAGGAATGGCGCTTGCGAAGTACACTATGCAACAAAAGGAGCTAGTAGTCAAAGCAATTGATTTTTCATTGATTGTAGGACATTTGTACAAGATGGGACTAGATGAAATACTGCGTAGATACGTCCCTGAGCATGAAAGGCAAAATATTTTGGCACAAGCTCATGGAGGAGTTGCAAGAGGACATTATGCAGGAAGGGCCTTTGTGCAGAAGACCTTGAGAGCTGGGTTGTGGTGGTCGACACTGCATAAGGAAGCAAGGGAGTTTTGTCGAGCATGTGATGCATGCCAGAGTGACATTGCATAAGGAAGCAAGGGAGTTTTTTCGAGCATGTGATGCATGCCAGAGCGACACTGTATAAGGAAGCAAGGGAGTTTTGTTGAGCATGTGATGCATGCCAGAGAACATGGACGAAATGCCATTAAATCTGTAGGTGACATTGCAAGCATTGGAAAAATGGGCTATTGATTTTTTTGGACCTATTAATCCACCAGGTAAGAAGACCAACACAAGATACATCACTGTAGTTGATTATTTGAGGAGGTGGGCCGAAGCACAACGAGTGAAGGACTGCAGCGCAAATATTGTCGCGAAGTTCCTATTTGAGTATATTTTGTCTAGATTTGGGTGTCCAAAGATCTTGATGAGTGACAGGGGTTCACATTTCTTACATAAGACAATTGAAGCGCTGAATGAAGAATTTCAAGTACACCATCAGAAGAGTACACCATATCATCCACATGTGAATGGGACAGTCGAAGCTTTCAATAAGATTTTGGAGAATGCCCTCACAAAGGTGTGCAATGTGAACAAAAATGACTGGGATTTAAGGATTCCAGCGGTGTTATGGGCATACAGGACAACATGCAAGAAACTGATAGAACAAACACCTTTTAGGTTGGTCTATGGACAAGAAGCAATCATGCCTATGGAGTACATTGTGCCAAATTTAAGAATTGCAACATTCACAGATATGGTAGACCGTGATATCATGGAAGAAAGGACAGAACAGTTGCTTGCTCTAGAAGAAGATAGGTTCATTGCAGGTTTTCATCAGCAAATACAAAAAGCATGGGAGAAAGCCTAACATGACAGGCACATTAAGGAGAAGACATTCAAGGAAGGAGATCTTGTCCTATTGTATGATATCAAATTCGTGAAGTTCCCAGGCAAATTCAAAATGGATTGGTTGGGACCGTATATCATCAAGCATGTCTCTAATGGTGGCACAGTTCAACTCACGAAGTTGGATGGTCAACTGATGCTAGGACGAGTGAATGGTGGCAGATTGAGGATACATAGGGATGACTCTATCCCTGGAGCTGCGCACTAAAAGATGAAGGGAGGATAGTCTTAGTGCCACATGCAGTTCAAAGTGGGCACTAGACTATAAACTACTCTGTAAAAGGGACTTCACTGAGGAAATATCAATGTTGCGAACATCGACATCATGATAAAATCGATAAAGGTTTGGAAAACCAAAAAATCGTAAAAATTGGGAAACTATCGGTAAAAAATCGGCAAACATCGGCCAAATTATGATACCATAAAAATATCTTTAAAAATGGGAACATCGACTAGGCCAAAATATCATGATTTCGAGATAAAATCGCGATGTTATCGATGTTGTGGATCAGTATCTACCTATCCTTTTTATATTTCATTTTTGAAATTTTGAAAAGAAAATTTAAAAAAATATATATAAGAATCCGAAAATATGCTATAGTATAAAGTTTTTATACTTCAGTATAAAAAAAAAGGGGAATGCAATATATTTCCATTTATATTTTGATACATGGAGCGGGCTGACTTTAGGTTGATATATTTGTATTAAAGATAAAGTTCGAGCAACTTTCGGAGCGGAAGTCACAATCGTGCGAAGAAGCATTTGGATATGCAACTGCGGGGGGTCAACTAGCCCGTCGGTTATCAAAACCCGACCCCCCGCAGTTGACTGTTCAGATCGCAAAACTACGATGATCAATGGCCCTGATTAATTACGGGGGGTATGGGTAGAAATTCTCTGCCGTACTCACAGACCCCCCGCATTACGTCATCCGCCGAGGTGGCAAACAACTGTCATTCATTGTTCGCTGTCTTTCCACGTCACCCTTGCATTTATTATGGTTCTTGTTGTCTATAAGTGGGGTTTTTCGTCCTATTGTGATTTAATTGTGACTGTTTTCCCTATTTCAAACTGCGTCCCGCCACCTTTGCACTATTCAGTTGAATTGTTTTCGAAATTCCTGTCAATCATGGCCAAGCAAGCATCACTGTCTGGGTTGTCAAATCTGAGCCCTCTCCTAGATAGTGAGAAAGATGTCCGTGATACTGCGTCTTCCGTAAATCACCCTCTCTTGCATTATCAAGTAACCTTGAACATTGAGAAGTCACCTGTGTTTTCTGCTATGCAAAGTTCGGGAGTGTTGTTCGCCTGTATTCCAAAAACTCATGTCTTTCCTGAATTTATTTCTTGGTTAGTTTCGTCAATGTACCCCGGCAAGTGTTTTGTTATGGATTCCCAAGGGGAAAATATTTTGCAGATTTCAACTCAATTAATGTGTCAGGCATTATGTTTTCCAGAAAATGATTCTCCTTTACAGTTCTCTGAAGATTCATTGATTCAATATTTCGAGGAGCTTTCAAATGAGGAGTTTAATCGCTGCATGTCGTTTTTGCTATCAAGTCCAGAGAAGACTCAATTTGAATCGAGAAAGTTCAGTCTGGAGGTATTTAATGTTCAATACAGACCAGTTCTCAGCTGTATTATGGAGATTTTGGGGAGAGATGATGATCGCGAAATTGACAAGGCAGCCCTGGGGATGTTCGCTCTCATGATGAAACCAGGGGTGGTGCTGGATATCCCATCCTTTTGGCAAGAAGTGGTGAATTCTCAATTGATTGCCTATCCTTTAACAGGTTATTTCAGATTTCCCTCTCTGGTAGTCTACTTGTTTTTATATCAGAACGTTGAAGAATTCATGACTATCGGTTTGAATATAATGGATAGTAATAAAAATAAACAGTCAGTTTTGCTTTGGACCGATATGGTCAGAAAAGAAGAGAACGAAGCCGGTTTATTTGAATTTGTGGACCATTTCATGACCACTTGTTATAAAATTCTTAATGGAACTCTGCCTCCATGCTTCTTGCCAAAGGCCCAGGAGTTCTTGCAATTAGGACCTAGTTGTAAGTATGGAGACTGGTTTGTTTTTGAAGATTATTCTGAAATAAGGCTATATGGAGTCAGTATTGAGCCTTATAGGCTTCCAACATTTGTTCCCATGAGACTGTTTGCCTTGGAATTTATAAGGCAAAGTCTTAATGTGGATCAAGTTCATTTTCTTCCTACGAAGAAAGGATTAATGTACAAGTTGCCTATGAGTGTAGGCCCTTTTGTTGTTAACACAAGGCAAGCTTTTGAGGAGGTATCAAAGATGTTGGAAGGAACACAGTTGCTATTGGGAGAGAAATGGGCCTATGACCCACATGGGATTATTTCACAAAGAAGGGTCGAGAATGGGTATGCTGCTTTTACTCATGTGAGTAAACCGGATTTAGAGAAGTTGGCTAATCCAAGAGGGCCAAGTTCATCACGGATCAGTATTCAAACACCTGCAATATTGGAGAAGATGGGCAAGAGAGGAAGAGATGAAGTTATTGAGATTGATGAGGAGGAACCCCGAGAGGAGAAAAGGACGAAATTAGCAGAAGACCACTCCTCCAATTCACCTGGTTTTACTCTCCAGGTCAGTGAAGAACAAGGTGGCCCGTCATCTCCGAGCAGACCAGAACTTCATTTGGAAAAGGCTCCTTCCATGAAGCAAGTATTCTCACAGATTGAAGAAAAGAACCAAAGAATAAAGGCCAATATAGAGACACAAGCAGAGCACCATATACCTGCTGACCAAACAAGACTATTGACTGTAATGGATCTGGAGAAAGATTAGTTTAAAATGGCGTTGTCGCATCCGACAGGAATGTCTCTGGGACCTTCAGGCAGCTTCAAGGAGTTGAATATAGTCATGGATGTGAAAAAGATCCCCTTGTGGGACAAGATGAATCTCCACATGCAAACAGGTCAGTTGATTGTCAATGATTTGAGCAAAACCACTGCTACAGCAGTCAAGACAGAAAATATGCTTGCTAAGGTGGTCAAACAATGCAAGATGGAAAAAGCCAATGCAAGAGCATTAACTACTCAGAATGAAGAGTTGAAGAAAATTATAATGAAAATTGGGGTTGATCCAAATGATAAAAGCGCAATTCAAAAACTGATGAAGAGTGCAGAATCAAAAATATCTTCATTAAGGAAAAAGTTGAAATTGCCAGCTGCAGAGCATTCGTTGGCAGCCGAAGTAGCAGAGGTAGAAAAGGAAAAAGAGGAACTACGACAACAGTTGATAAAGAAGGACGAGGAACTTGATAAGGTAAAGCAGACTGCTATAACCTTACAAAATCAAATCCAAAACCATACTTGTACTTTTGATTTTTCTGCAGGTGGAGCCGACCCACAAGCCCAGGTTGTTCAGCTGAACACAGAATTAAAAATGGCAGAGAGAGATTGCAAACAGGCCCAGTCTGAATTGGCCACAGCTCTTAGATTGATGCAGGGATGGGAAGGAAAGGCAAATGAAAACGAGCAGAAGCTACAAAAAGCTGAGGAAGAAATCAAAGAACTCAAGGAGAAATTGAAGGGAAATATTTCCCTTATTAAAGCTAAGGATCTCATCTGGAATGAGATCATTTCAGAAATGCAGGCAAAATGGGACTCCATAAATGTAATTGCCAGAGAGAAGAACATTGTTGCAGATCACGAAAAAGAGCTGTTATCGGATAAGCAAGCCGCTATCAAAAGATCAAATTGGGCCAAGAAATTCATGAATTTTATTAATACTAAGACAGATGAAGAGTTGCAAGATATGGGGATACAGGATAGGTATTTCTATGCTGAAGAAGTAAACAAAATGATCATTAAAAATGACCTTCTGAAGGCATCAGAGAAGCGGCTACAGGTAATTAAAGAGATGGTTAAGAAATTTGATATTTCGTTTGATAAGTTGATAAGAACTGGTTTGCCCTCATGCTGGAAGGAGGGAGGTGAGTTTATGTCCTGGAAGTTTTATGAGGATCAATTGGTATTTGCAAAAAGCAGGGCAGATGGCCGACATGAGAAGACGCAGATACTGAAGGGAGAAACAGTATTCAATTTCTTACAAAGACATTTCCTTCTGCTGTGGATGGTGAAAACATTGTTCACAAGTAACCTCACTCACAGTCATGTTGTTGCCTTCACATTAGAATATCATCGTTATAAGAATGCTCCAATAACTCAAGATAAGCTCTGGAAGGAATGTAAGAAATTTTCTATTGACACAGAAAAAGGATTTTCAGCCAAGCAGCCACAAGTAGCCGTTCAGCCGCAAGTAATCATTGAGTCAGTTGCTATTCCAGGAACATCAGTTCCTTTAGATTAGGAGTTATCATCTTTTATTTCGTTTTAAGTGAAGTTATGCAAATGTAATGAAATGTTTCCGAGGCATGTACCTCCGTTACAAAGAGTAGTTAAGCAGTTACAGTTAGTTAGAATCAGTTTTATAACTGAAACTATTTTGGTTCAGATTGTATTTAAAGACATCTTAAGGAAGAAAGAAGGTTCCGAGTTTTGAACCTTTGAAGGCTAATTTTGTACTGAGCAATATAGAATGAATGAAAAAGTTTTGCAAGTTTCCAATATTCCATCTGTGTTGAAGAGTTTTCTTGGTTTTCATTTCATTTCCATATCTGTGAATAAAGTAGAGTGATTAGAGCTGCAGGTCTCTTGATATTTATATATCTAAGAGTTAAACATCCTTAATGGGCGCTCCTCTTCTTTAGCTTATTTGTTTTTCACTTCTTCAGGATTTTATGATGGCAGTTTCTGTTTAAAGCAGCATGACAAGTTAAAATCCTTTTCTTTCTTCGTCTTCCATTCACTCACTTCAATATAAAAGGAATATGGCATTGCAGAGCTAATAAAGATTTGATATTTGGGAAATATATTACTAATATTTGAAGGGTTAAGAAACAGAGACACATATATACATTTTGTGACATAATCTTTAATGTCTTGAGCACGGATTCTTGTACACAGCCAAGAATTGTTTCTCAAGGAACAACAATCGAGATGTTCGCAACATTGAGAATTATCATTGCGCGATATTTAGGAGTATGGCGAAGTCCGAAAGAACTGCGCCAAAGGATGATCACTGCGCGATAGTCAGGAGTATGTCAAGGTTCGAAATAACTGCGACGAATGAAGGATTACTGCGACAAAAGCAAAGATCCGTTGAAGATGGCCATAAATATGATTGTTGGAAGGAAAAAGTTGACGTGAAAGGAACGTTTCCGTTAGAAGGAGCGGGGGAAATGCATTTATGAAGCACCGCTAGCCGAATCTGCCTCCATATCTGCATTAAATGAGAAAGATCTAAGATATTCATGGGGTTTGAAATTCAAATTCACTATAAAAGCCTGGTCCCGCTCCACATTTGACACTTTGCGCTTTGGAGAATTCAAATAGTGAATTTGCGACCAAGTAAGAATCGTGCATCTTGCTGTATGTCTGAAAGGATTTTTGAAGAGCTTGCGAGAGAATTTGTCAAGAAAGGACTCGCAGGAATCATGGAAGTTGCAACATTGAGTGTAACAGGCCTGAGGTCGCCGCGAAAGCAAACTACCATAGAAGCGCAACCGAAGAAAAAGTAGGAAAAGAGACCAGATGCGATCCTTGCAGTTAGACAATCTCCGAGGAAGAAAATAGCCAAGGAGCAACTTACAAAGCAATGATACGACAAGAAACAGAAGAAACCGGTGGAGATCGATGAAAGTGAGGAAGAAATTGAGTTGGAAGAGATGGAGATAGAGGATGCAAAAGTTCTTTCTGTAGTACCACCATATGTATGTTGAACCCTTAGATAAACTGAGAGGGGGGAGGGGGGTGAATCAGTTTATCACATTCATGGACTTTTAAAACTTTTCATTCAACTTTATTAACACCTTCATTTCATGATCAACATAATATGTGAGCAATCTTTATTTGTGAGCAGCAATTAATAAGCAGATTAGATAATGTACCAGCAGTCTTAATATGTGAGCAGCAAGTATTAAGCAGAATAGATATACCATATCAACACATAGACATCATGCACATAGACACCAAATATAAGTGGAAACCCATAAAGGGAGAAAACCACATCTTATTATTGTTGTGATGCAAAGGCAAGCTCCAACTCCCTCTCACCACTGATTTTCTGTAGGCTCCAACCCACAGGAGACTCCTACCTCAATTCTGCAAGCTACAACTTGCAAGGAATCTCCAACTCCCATCAATTTTCTGCAGGCACCAACCTACAGGAGGCTCCAACCTCAGTCAGCTAGAACTGACATTTTATCAAGCTACAACTTGATGTGGAAGCACCAACTCCCATCTAATGCCCCAGAGGCAACAACCTATAGGAGGCTCCAACCTCAGTCAGTTACAATTGACATCTATCAAGCTACAACTTGATGGGGAAGCTCCAACTTCCTTACTCTTTCAAAAGAAAACACTTGCTGATTTACCTTATATATCAGCTCTATTCTATTCCTTCTTTTCTGTTGTCCATCAGTCCTCATATCTGCGCTGTATCATCTTTGCATCTTCTCAAATTCTCTATCAGCTCCTCCTTCTTCTGCCTCTTTGCTTCATTTACGCATTCTCTAACCTCCTAACCTCACTATGCATATCAAGGTGATATCATTTATAGAGACACCCTTATAATTGTTAGCATTCCTCGGGGAATTTGAAATGGAGCGCCACCTCTTTATACTAACGCTTCTCATTTCTTTTACCAGCTCATTCATGTAATGACCCATACCTAATTGATAAATAGTATAATCGTTAAAATTATATGTGGCTGATCTAATAAAATAATAATATAAATTAATTAAGGAAAATTAATTAATTTATAAACAAACATAAAGTCATCACACCCATTTTCTAACTTATAAATAAAAACATTTAATTAAACCAAATTAATTAAGTATTAAACAAACATAATACAAAGTGAGCTTCCATAAAGTCATCTCCTCTACGTAAGTGGATAAAGACTCAACGAAGATATTTAATACACTTAATCCCAAAAACTTATCTCAAACATTAAATATACCCTTAAATGAAGATAAGGTCGCCTTAAATGGTGGTAGACCCTCATAAATATGATAAAAGATCTTCGGGAGTGAAAGGCGGTGGGGAGATGGTTATAAGGGGGAGGATGTGAAGGAGTAAGGGGACGGTTGGAAGAAGAAAATTTCTACATTCTGGCTAACAAGGGATTGAAGGATACGCAGAGTTCTAAAAGGAGAGTTTCACCATTCTGGGATTCTGGGCACGGGGGCAGAAGATCACTCTTCTGGGTCTAGGATTGCCCCTAGATCGGCTGGGAGGATTATTGTTTTGGTGATCTGTCCATTCTACTGCATCCCAGGTATTTCCCACATAGCTAAAAGATAAATTTTATTTCTGAACTGCATGAAATCGTATTTCTAATGATTTATGTTTATATATGCTTAGATATATGCATGAAAATGATCTTTTAAACTGTATTCAAAGGAAAAAATGATAGTTTATAACTGCTGTCTTAATTAAATTACATAAACATGGATTAATCCTTAGAAACAACAGTGATTCTCTGTTAAGTGTTTTAGCAAAACTCTGAAATATTCTGAAACTAAGTGCAGAATTGTGAAGAAATTAGAAATCCATCAGTTAGGTTCTTACATTTGGTATCAGAGGGCAAGTTCAAACCCTCTTACGACCTTATAGGCCCATTAAATTTCGTTTCTAAAGTTTCGGCTTGCTGGAATGTTTTTTTTCTCTTCTCTCTCTTTGTTGAAAGTGTTAACAAACCAGCAATGGCTATTGTTGTTAAAGAGTACCTCAAATAGCAGAACCCCTGTCTTGGAAATGCGCTGTTGTCAAGCTAAAACCATATTGTTCAAAAGACAAACTTGCACAGGAAAAGAAGTTCATAGGAAATAAACTATGAAGTATACCGTAGGATTAAGAAAGATTCACAGCGTATCCTGTTGCCATAAAGAACGTTTTCATCAATGTTTCAGCATGTTTAGAAAAAAAAATGATATACTTGTCAAATGGCAAGGACTACATTTAACAAACTTATATCTAGCATCTGTAATTTCTCTAGTGTTAATAAATCACAAACTCCTGAACTTATGAATTCCACAAGAATATTGAAATAGTAGAGGAATTAGATGACATAATAAATTCCAACTGGAAGTCTAGACCCCTTTTCAAGGCATTCGATGTCTTTTTAGTAGTCCACCTTGCTAAGGCAATGGCCTTACTATCCCCGATCGTTGACTTGAAGTTGTTTTCATAGCTAGCATTACACAGTACTGCCAACAGTAATGTAATAAAAGAAGCACATACAAAATGAGTTATAAGAATTTACACTGTGATCATTGTACTAAAAGAAACGGGTGTCATTTTATGTACTGTCTCGCACTAAATAACACATAGCTGCCAAGCTAATCAGTGCTTCAAAAGAGCAGCAACATATTGACAACCTAGCTACTCAAGCCAAGGTTCACAAAAGATCCTCAATCTATTACTTTCAAGCCACCAGGAACAACATATAACAGCAGATTTCTGCGCTTCAGTCATACCAAGTTATGCTTATATTTATTTATTTTTTTCTCTCTGATAATCCAGCAGATTTTACCAACCACATTACCTATAAGTCTGGGCATGCTACCTCAAGAATATCAGCTAAATCCGAATAAGGATTCCCCATTTGCATTCTTCGTTCTGTGCTCATGAAAGCAGTGAATTGTTGAATCAAGTGCTGAAAAGATCTGGCACTATTCCCAGTACCCTCTTCAAAAAAGTTTAAAATCAGTTTGCATTTCAACGATAGAAAGTATCATATATCCAACTTAGAAAATAAGGAAATTCAGCTAGAAAAACTAAAACTCACACAAACTTCGATGCTATGGTCATTGCTCTGCTCTTGCAGTCTCGATCAGATTTGTTTCACGTATGAGATGGAGTTTTCAAAAGGCAAATCTGGTAGGTTTGTCCGTGGCAAAATCCAACTCAATGCCATCCAAATATTCATCCCAACTGAATGTAATTGGGGCATTAACTATTGCAAAATTGCATTCATCTAACAAAAATCTGATCTCTGTACCAAATTAGTATCGCATACAGAGTATACAGAGTTTATAAACGGGAAATAAGGTTCCACGGGTATATTTATAGAGCGTTGTCGATTTTGAAAGGCTGACTTACAGCTGTTAATATCTCTGATTAGTCGATAAACCGCTACACCCACACCGCCCAGCGTAGCTATCGTGCGTATGGGAGCTCTTGGCACCGAGGCAAACTCTTTCACTGAGGTGTCGTGGTCGGGCCAGAGTATGCGTCGTTGTCAATTGTAGAACACGGAAAATCATTTGTAGTGTCGGTTATAAATTTATATCGTATGGTTTTTCAAAAGTATGGTTTTAAAATATATATTTCATTTGGTTTGAATACATAAACCCTGCCACGGTTCCCGTTAGTTTCTGGGCTGCCGGAAATTATCAATCCAAACTTAGAGTTTAATTCACGTATATATTTCATAAATATTACTGAACCAACGCTTATATACCTGCGTATTGAAACCGTTAAACATTTCAAAGGTTGATTAACATGGTCCGAATATATGATTTGATTTATTACATTTATTACATTTTGGTCGATACGCATAACGGTATGTACGATACGCATGAAAGCATATACATGCACCAAGGTTTTTATCCGCTGCATAATCTGCCGGACCTTTGTAATGTTTGACATTATGAACCATAATAATATGCCATACGTAATAAATATGCTCCACGTTTAAATGATGACATGGTTCGGGTTGAATGGAACTTAGGTTAATACGCTCAGAAAAATAAAAATCGTGGGTTAAAAGGAGGAGGTCGGGGTTTGATTTATATCTCATATGATTTAAATAAATCTCATTCTGTTCTCAATTGGTTCAAATATGTATTATGGGTTAAAATATATATCATTCGGTTTGAAATATATATATATATATATATTTTGTTTGTTTAAACATATATATAGTATAGTGTAAATTATGCTCCATAAAATGCAATACGTATTATATAATAAAACCTCCACCATATGTTGAAATATAAAAAAAGCAATGTAACGACTTTAGGGGGGTTTATAAAGAAATCTGGATTTAAATAAAATATTAATATATAAGTTATAACGTATATCAGGTGAACCATGAATTGGGGTATGAGCACTTAACTCTGGAGAAATTAATAATATTTATCTCCACATATTATATTATAAAAGTCCATATATATTTCCAGTACGAATATGGTAGGGCAAATTAAAAATTTGAAATGTATGTTTTAGGATCTGAGTTAGGGTGAGAAATCTTATACTGTAGAAAAAGAGTAAAAAAAGTTTGACATTTGGCTATGATAGTATGTGTAATAGATATAGTTAAAATTAGGAAAAGTTTAAATTTCACGTTGGATTGGAATTAAATAGCCTATTAAATAACCTTGCATGTGGAAAGTTGTGAGTTAAGTCTTTATGTATGCGCTGTAAAAGTTTAAAATGCTTTCACGGTTAAAAGGGGGATAATAAAGGTATTTTGTTATATGCATAATAATTATTTATCTAACATGTGGAATCAAACTAAATAAAAGTTGATTAGCACTATTTTAAATCAGAGTTTGATTCTGTACAAAAATATTTAAAAATTTTTAGTCTCATTTATTGTGTTACGCAGACGGGGAGAATCACATGAGTAAAGAAAATCAATATTCAAAGTGTTAGTTAGTCATAAGTAGCTGAAGTCAATAAATAAATCCCTTCTATCACTGCATCTAGGACTAAAACAATCTAGAAAACAAGTTCTACAGACTAACTCTATGATCTAGGAAAACCTTGCATTCCACTCTAGATTAATAAGCATATATTACCCTGCATAGGACAAGGAGGTCGCGTAGCCACCCTCCTTGACCTCGGTACCAGTAAGACCTGCCTGCAGGTAAAATAACAAAAGAACTATACCCGTATGCCAGCTCTAATCTTACGAATATTATATTTTGTCAGTCTAAAATTTATCCTCTCCTCATGAATTTATTTTTGTATTTCAGGAAAATTACCATGTTGAACACATACCAAAGGTGGCAGCGCCAGCGAAATGCAGCGCCGCCACCTCCACCTTCACCATCACCTTCACCACCATCAAGATCGCCGTCAGCACCTGTTGCTCCGCCTGATCTCACTACTGTGATGAGCTCGTTGGAGGCCATTATGGAAACCTTGAAAGGGTCGCAGTCGACCAGGAACAAGGAGGAGCGACGTCAGTCAGAGGAAAGGCACTCAGAAAGGCCGAAGGATTTTGATGACAAACCTCCCAGAGAAGATATCTCACGGGAACTGCAAAAGATTAAACTCCCGGAATTCTCTGGAGGACGAGGTGGAGAGCATGCCGAAGCATGGTTGGAAGGGATGATCCGATGCTTTGCATTAAGAGAATATTCTTCAACTTCTAAAACGAAGATCGCTGTATTCCAACTCAGAGGGAATGCTCTGATTTGGTGGGGGAATATGGAAAAACAGCTGCATCTGACATTGGATACCGTTCCTTGGGAATTGTTTATGGACCGATTCCGTGCGAAATACTTGCCGCCTTTCTTTCAAGAGTAGCAAGCTGGAGCCTTCCATACTCTAACCCAAGGGAGTAAAACCGTGGAAGAATACGAGACAGTTCATGGAACTTGTGAAGTATGTTCCTTATCTAGACACGGATGAACGCCAAGCCGAGCGTTTCATATTTGGGTTAAATCCTCGGATCAGAGCCATGGTAAGAATGTGGAAGCCACCCACGGTGGCGGAGGCAGTGGAATGTGCTCGTTATGCAGAAGAGCATTTGGGAATTAAAAGGGATTTCAGGCCAACTGAATCTATACCGCAGGCATTTACAGAAAAGACTCCCCGAAATTTCTTCCGTGGAAATAACTCGAGACCACCTCCTTATGGTAATAGGTTTACCCCAAGAGGAGCGGGAGCAGGAGCTCCCAGGACCATAAACGCAATAACTTCCGGGTCTTCAAACAACAGTGCGTGGAGGTCTCGTGGAACGGGTAATCGAGGAAGGAATGGTAGAGGAAGCAACACAAGGGGACAGAGTTCTTGGTCGGGGATTTCTCAGTCAAACGAAAGAGGACCAACCCGAGTGGACTGTTGGGGATGTGGAGGACCCCATCTTCGTCGGGATTGTCTGAAGAACTCGCGGCGAACAGGAAAAGAACCGGAGAACTCGCGGCGAACAGGAAAAGCGCCGTCATCAGATGCTCAAAGCGATCACAGAATCCATGCTGTCGTCAATAACAACCAAGCAGCGCATCAATCCACGGTAGTGGAATCTTCAGGTACAATCAACGGAATAAAACTCAAAATCTTGTTTGACACTGGAGCTACTGATAGTTTTATTTCATCTTATGCATTGAACAAATGTGGGTTGGCAGCCTGCAAACAAGACGATTTTAGACAGGTAGAAATGGCTTTAGGAGACCTTCAATCGGTAGAATTATGTGTGGAAGATTGCAAAGTTGATCTAGGAGTCTGTTTGACCAAACTAAAAGTTTATGTCACAGCCCTAGGTACTTACGACGTGGTGATAGGAATGGATTGGTTAGAATCTCATCGAGCATGGGTAGATTGTTCCGGAAAAACAATACTTTGCGTAAATGATATGGGTGAGACAATCCAAATTCAAGGTATTAAGAGAAAGGTATCCTTGCGTTTCATCTCAGCCATGCAGATGAAGCGGTGCTTGAGGAAGGGTTGTCAAGTATATGTCGTTCAAATGGTGAGCAAAGAA
The DNA here is from genome assembly GCA_034641835.2 of Pinus albicaulis. Classification (NCBI taxonomy): domain Eukaryota; kingdom Viridiplantae; phylum Streptophyta; class Pinopsida; order Pinales; family Pinaceae; genus Pinus; species Pinus albicaulis. Next base: position 396,454,518 of record CM076581.1, read on the forward strand.
AAAGGGCCTTCCTTAGATCAATATCCGATTCTAGCAGAATTTCCGGATGTTTTTCCAAAGGAACTACCTGGACTACCTCCTAGGAGAGAGCTAGACCTCGCCATTGAATTGAAACCTGGTACGGAACCTATTTGTAAAGCTCCTTACCGAATGACTGCCTCGGAACTTCAAGAGCTGCAAATACAGCTAAAAGAACTGTTAGATGTAGGGCACATTCGACCCAGTGTTTCACCATGGGGTGCTCCAGTAATCTTCGTCAAAAAGAAAGATGGTTCATTACGACTGTGTGTGGACTATCGAGATTTGAACCGGGCCACGGTAAAGAATAGGTATCCAATGCCTCGCATTGACGACCTTTTTGATCAAATGAAAGGTGCTACAGTATTTTCAAAGATCGATCTGCGATCAGGTTATCATCAACTCAGGATAAGCGAGAGTGATGTTTCTAAGACTGCATTCCGAACTCGTTTCGGGCATTATGAATTCATTGTGGTGCCATTTGGGTTGACCAATGCACCTGCAGTCTTCATGAACCTTATGAATAGCGTTCTCCGCACATATCTTGACAAATTTGTACAAGTTTTCCTGGACGATATTCTCATTTACTCTAAGAATGAGAAAGAGCATGAAGAGCATCTTCGGATAGTGTTATCTTGTCTCAGAGAGCACAAGTTGTATGGAAAATTATCCAAATGCGCTTTCTTTCAGAAGGAAATCCATTACTTAGGTCATATCATATCTGGCGAAGGAATCTCCGTAGATCCTGAAAAGGTAAATACAATCAGGGAGTGGCCGATACCTAAAAATGCACATGAAGTGCGTAGTTTTATGGGTTTAGCAGGTTACTACCGAAGGTTTGTGGAGGGATTCTCCAAAATTGCAAAGCCAATCACAAACCTTAAGCGCAAGGGTGTTAAGTATGAATGGGCTGAGGAATGTGATAAAGCTTTTTCTGAGCTTAAGCGATTATTGACTAGTGCACCGATTTTGCGAGTGCCGGATATGGATAAAGATTTTACTGTATGTACCGACGCATCTAAGCAAGGGTTAGGTGCAGTTTTAATGCAGGAATGAGGCGTAATAGCATACGCTTCGAGGAAATTGAAAACTCATGAAGAACTTTATGCTACGCATGATTTGGAGTTAGCCGCGGTGGTCTTAGCTTTAAAGATGTGGAGACATTACTTGGTAGGGAGAAACTTTGTGCTTAAAAGTGACCACCAAAGTTTGCAGTATTTATTCACCCAGAGAGATTTGAATGCAAGACAAAGACGATGGAGTGAACTCCTAAGCGAATATGATTTTGCAATTTCATATATAAAAGGGAAGAAGAATGTGGTAGCAGATGCTTTAAGTAGAAGACCTCGAATTTTCTCCCTCATACCTATCCGGGTGAACTTGAGAAATCAAGTGCTTGAACATCTTGTAAGAGATAGTTGGTACTTAAAAGTAAGGTCGGGGCTCGAAGGCAACCACTCGAAAGAACCTAAGTTCGAAGGGTATGATGTGGAAGAGGACATAATTCTACGATTTCACGGAAGGATGTATATACCAGATAGTGGGGATCTCCGAAACACCATCTTGAAGGAAGCACACCGGGCAGTATATTGTGCACATCCTGGGGTAAAGAAGATGTATGCTGACACCAAGAGACTTTTCTTCTGGTCAGGCATGAAAAATGACATTGTCCAATTTGTTGCTAGATGCCTTGAGTGTCAACAGGTAAAAGCCGATCATCGCCACCCAGCAGGTCTCTTACAATCTCATGACATCCCTATGACCAAATGGGAGATAATTTCTATGGATTTTATCGTTGGGCTGCCTCTTACGCAACAAAAGCATAATGCCATTCTGGTTGTAGTGGATAGGTTAACAAAAAGCGCCCATTTCATCCCAGTAAGAGATACTTATGAGGTAGCTGATGTAGCTAGGGTATTCATAAATGAAATCATCAGATTTCATGGAGTACCTAAGAAAATTATATCCGACAGAGATCCTCGATTCACATCAAGGTTCTGGAATTGTATGCAGTCAGCCTTGGGAACCCAGTTAAATTTGAGTACTGCCTATCATCCTGAGACCGATGGACAAACAGAAAGGGTAAATCAAGTGCTCGAGGATATGCTGAGGATGTATGTTATGGACCAACAGTCACGTTGGGAAAAGTACTTACCCTTGGTGGAATTTGCTTACAACAATAGCTACCATAGTTCGATCGGGATGCCGCCATTTGAAGCATTATACGGAAGACCTTGCAGAACGCCGTTAAGTTGGGACAGGTTAGAAGATCGAATAATCGTCGGACCAGACTTGATTCAGGAGATGGAGGATCAGGTAAAACTGATAAGACAACGGTTAAAAGAGGCTCAGGATAGACAGAAAAGTTATGCGGACACTCACAGGACAGATAGAAGTTATGTGGTAGGAGATCAGGTTTTCATTCGCATTAGACCAAATAAGAGTACCATTCGGTTTGGGAAGGGGACAAAATTATCCCCTCGGTTTATTGGACCGTTTGAAGTCCTGGAAAAAGTTGGACCAGTCGCTTATCGTCTTGCACTGCCACCCCACCTGCACAAAATTCATAATGTATTTCATGTATCTGCCTTACGACATTATATTGCTGATAAATCTCATGACCTTCAATGGAAGGAACTGCAGGGATCGGACGAGGGAATCCTAACGGTCGAACCGTTACGTATTCTGGAACATAGGGTTCGACAGCTCAGGAACCGCCGGATAGACCAAGTGAAAGTCCAGTGGGACAAGTATAGCCCTGGATCAGCAACTTGGGAGGATGCTGAGACTTTTTGCCAGAATTACCCCAACTTATGCTAAATTTTGAGAACTGAAAACTTTTATGTATATATAACTGCTTTATTTGATACTTGACATTTTGAAACACTATGTAAAGATGCGTTTTTACCTTGCTGGTACATGGATACCCATAAGTCTAGAATGCTACTTCACTCTACTGATACAGGATATATGCTGTTTGTTTAAGATTCACTGGTGCATGGACACCGATATGCAATATGTCATTTAAATTAACATTTGCAAGAATATGAAAAATGAAATATATTGATATATAAATTGACAGGGGTAAAGCAATGCATCATAAATAGAACATGTGTGAACTAAACAGAAGCATTGTCTGAAATGAGAAATTTTATGGGACATATTGATACCTATGTAAACAAATTTTCTTTTTATAAGATTTTGGATTAATATCATAGATATCAAAATATTTTTGAATATGTAAAGGTTGTTATATGGGTAACAATTGGTTATGAACAATATAGATGCATATGCTGTAATATGTGTACAAGTGTTTACATTGCAGATTGTGTACCAGTGATTGCTTCGCAGAACACAGGTTACCGAAACAATAGACGTGATGACAGAATCCCAGAACGTTGAGACTCTATGTGATTCCATGATAGGGTGTGGACCCTGGTTCTACTGGGAGGGGTGGAGGTGTTGCCCACTGTTTATCCTCCAATACCTGGAGTCATGGGAGGACTGTGCGAGTCACGCTCCCCTAGACGTGTGATGATGACTGCCGGATGCCTACAAGCATATCAGGTCGATATAATCAACACTGATATCCTTAAGGTCTATGAATGGATCAGTAAAACTGATGCCATGTCATATTCCTGTAGAGGGCGGATAGGAAGGGAATGGAAGAGATTAGGAAGGACAGGGTGGTTATAGAATAGTCTGCAGAGGCGGTTGAGATATGAAGTAACAAATAAATATCAAAGAAAAGAAACATGTATATACAAACGAAATTCAATCTTAAAAATACAAACCTTCTCACTTGTGCCCTAATCTATAAAAACATAATTATCAATATAAGTATATGAAGCCCTAACTTCAGGACGAAGTTTTCTTAAGGGAGGAAGTATGTAATGACCCATACCTAATTGATAAATAGTATAATCGTTAAAATTATATGTGGCTGATCCAATAAAATAATAATATAAATTAATTAAGGAAAATTAATTAATTTATAAACAAACATAAAGTCATCACACCCATTTTCTAACTTATAAATAAAAACATTTAATTAAACCAAATTAATTAAGTATTAAACAAACATAATACAAAGTGAGCTTCCATAAAGTCATCTCCTCTACGTAAGTGGATAAAGACTCAACGAAGATATTTAATATACTTAATCCCAAAAACTTATCTCAAACATTAAATATACCCTTAAATGAAGATAAGGTCGCCTTAAATGGTGGCAGACCCTCATAAATATGATAAAAGATCTTCGGGAGTGAAAGGCGGTGGGGAGATGGTTATAAGGGGGAGGATGTGAAGGAGTAAGGGGACGGTTGGAAGAAGAAAATTTCTACATTCTGGCTAACAGGGGATTGAAGGATACGCAGAGTTCTAAAAGGAGAGTTTCACCGTTCTGGGATTCTGGGCACGGGGGCAGAAGATCACTCTTCTGGGTCTAGGATTGCCCCTAGATCGGTTGGGAGGATTATTGTTTTGGTGATCTGTCCATTCCACTGCATCCCAGGTATTTCCCACATAGCTAAAAGATAAATTTTATTTCTGAACTGCATGAAATCATATTTCTAATGATTTCTGTTTATATATGCTTAGATATATGCATGAAAATGATCTTTTAAACTGTATTCAAAGGAAAAAATGATAGTTTATAACTGCTGTCTTAATTAAATTACATAAACATGGATTAATCCTTAGAAACAACAGTGATTCTCTATTAAGTGTTTTAGCAAAACTCTGAAATATTCTGAAACTAAGTGCAGAATTGTGAAGAAATTAGAAATCCATCAGTTAGGTTCTTACAATTCAGAAAAAAATATAACAATATGTACTAATTTCAATAGTACAGTGGGATTTTTGTTTTCCTCCGGAGACTTGCCAATGCATCACAAACAATATAAAATCAATTATAACATTTACATTCACATTTTCAGTTACATAAAAACAATTTCACTCAGCCCATTTTCTGGCCTTTGGCTTTGCTGGTTTTGTCTTTTCTGCTGCTGTTAAGAAACTGTTCTGCATACCTCTGCTGTTCACTGCAATTGTGTATCTGCAGCTGTCATGTAACTGCTCTGCATACTCTGTTCATTTGTCTCTTTCAGTTCTGCATATTCTCCTGCTTTCTGTGCTTGTACACCTGTCAAAACCACATTCTCATTCCTGTGCATATTCACCTGTTCACTGCAATTGTGTGTCTGCTGTATATATATAACTGCGTTACAATATATCAGTTGCAATATATATAACTGCTGACTTTAAATCTGGGCAATTCACATAAAACTTCGATTCATTATAATGGTCCACATCTTGGAAATGAAACTTCGATTCATTATAATATATGTGTTTGCCAATGCGAGGATTAACAAACCTCATGCCATACTTTATCGTTCTCTTTCATGTGAGGTTCGACTTATCATATAATATATATATATATATATATATATATATATATATATATATATATACCGCCATACATATGTATTCACCAATCAAACGTTATAAACATTAATAAACCGTGGCTTACATTAGACCCCTCAATCTTCAATGAATAATTATCAATGTATTAACCCTTTGTGCAACCCACATGCGCTCATTAAATAATCCTTTTGATTATTTCTCCGACCCGACTAATATTAAACCTCAACACATAGTAATGCGCCTAGCATATAACTCATTCCATACAAGATTCGCGTTACCATATAGTATACATATATATACTCCCGATTCGAGTGTTATAACATTAACATAAACCTTGGGCCTTGGTTTAAATCTCAACCACTAACATAATGTGTGCAAGCCCTACACATCAGTTCATTATACGGGGTTCGACCTTGTATTAAACAATGCGCAACACAACTTAACACCTTGGGCCCACTTTGTTGCCCTTAAAGTCGGAACTCAACCACATAAAAAGTCACAGTTCATACCTTATCGGGTCTGCATTCTTTATCGTGATCGCAATATCGCAATCGCATCCTCCAACAGTTCGGTGCGATGAACAAAGGGTCCCACTTGCGTATTAACTTTGGTTTATATTCAAATATTAACATAAGGTTTCGGGCCCACAGTACCTATCTTATCATCCGACGGTTAGAAACTCGTCGCGCCTTCGCTGACAAATCCGACAATAATCGCACGATGAAAGCGCTCAGGGTTTAATTCTCAAACTCACGCGATGGAGATGGGGCCCAACAGTTAACTCTCGTTTGCCATCCAACAACTCCAGCCTTGTCGCGCTCTCATCCCACGATCCAACAGTGGATATGAATATCGCATTTTTTTGAGTCCCGAACTTTAATGCTTAAAATTTACGTGACGTGAGTGGGTTTAGAATACCACTCTTGGACGCGTGTCAACCAGCAAGTGGAATCGTGTTCCAATTTCGAAATCTGCTTACCATTCTTGAGGGTGCGCGATACAACCAGTTTTAATCTCCGAAACCACGTCCACTGTGGCTCCTCACGGTTCCATGACCGGCTCAAGGTTCCATTGCCCTTCGGGTTCAAACATTTAATCGACGCAATTTCTTCAATGCTAATTCTATTCCTTATGCACAATTGCTCCACTGTGCTTCCTTCTTATGACTTCGCTCCGCGCACTACAAACATCTCATTCCTGTGGTTATAACTTCTCGTTCAGGTTCTTCTTTCCTTCGATACATAGTTCTGCTTCCTATTTCTCTTGCGACCTCATACTCTTCGCTTCTTGTTCATTTCAAACAGTGCCATCTAATTCTGGTTCCAACTTAACTTCTGACTCCGCCAATTCTTCAATGCCTACACGGTTTCATCGCTCACGGCGCTGAGTTCACCGTTCCATTGCATTCACGTTCTAAGCCTTCTTCAACACTTATTCGAACAGGCATTAACCCTCTGCGCCTTCAGTTTGAATCCAACCCTTCCAATTTACCTAAACCCTCGTCTTCTTTGCTTAATGTCATGGATTGGCTCCAACGATATGGATTACAGTCAAACAGGGTTGCAATGTGGATTTATTTAGATTCAATAACCAACTTCTGACATCAATTGCATTCTTCATTACAAGGGACCGAACCTCATCGGTTTCTATTGAATCCTACACACGGGATTAACACATTCAATGTTCAGTCTTCAGTGGGTACTCAATCTTTCCAAGGGACTAAAACCAAGCCCTTCAACTTAGAATTGTGCATTCGATAATTACATTGAAACCTTCTAAGATCTGCAGGACCTTATTCCTTCTATAGTTCATAACTGACTACAAAAACTCAGAGATCTGTCACAGATTTCCTCATATGAATAACCACAGAACTTTAAAATACACAAAATTCACAAACAAATACTTCATCTATTTATATGAACTCAATTACAACAACATTCTCGTCTTTGGCCAGATTTTTAAGTCAAAATCAATAGCCCTTTTCTAACTCTGCCTCTGAACAGGATATGGATTTTCTTCAATTATCTGCAGAACACCATAGCATCATAGACCCATTTAGACCCCCAATTACAGAGTCTCATCATACTCATGTAATGCAAAACTTCTTCTTCACTACTCTGCACCCCCTCTGCTACCTCTTTGCCACTTTGCTTCTCTCTTTGCTGCCTCTGCTACCTCTCTGCTGCCTCTGTTTCCTGTCTTCTACTTTGCCTTATTGCTAGTTCAGGTGCTTTTCCTTTGTGCTCCTTTGCCATCATTGACAACATTTCCAACAATGTATCGCCAAGGAAGCTAGGTGATGAGCCGGTCAAAGACCCTGATAATGCGAAGTTCGGTGTATTCACACCACTACTGTCTGAAAAGATGCCATTTGAAGGAGAACCACTAGGGAAAGTTCCGCAATTGAAGATGGAGGATTTGGACTTTAATGATCGAAGCAAGTACCCCAATTTGAACCAAGCAAGTACCTACACCAAGTGTGTTACCTAGAGAGTAAAGTCAACAGGTTGGAGCCAAACCAGTGGGCTAAAGGATTGCAAAGGGTATGGTTGTTAAACATGTTGAATGTGCCACATTTTGGTCGAAGCACTATAAACACGATCTGTGTTCGACAACTTTTGGTTTTAGTGCATGATGGGTACCTCTGGTTGGGAGAGAGGATCCTAATAGACGAGATGCTGATCTGAAGAATCACTGCACTGCCAGACTAGGGAAAAATCCCCGCCGAGGAGTTCGTGGGCAAAAGTCGGGATAAGGCAGAGGCTCCCCAGGATAACAGAAGGAAACAATCTTCATAGTCAAATTGAAGATCTTCGGAGGAAGGAGCAAGTTATCACAACGAGGACTCAACCATGACAGGATGAGGCCATTCAGCTTTCTCTAGTGGTCGATGGGAAGCTCAACGAGATGCGACAAATGCAGAAAGACATGCTTCAGAAGACAGCCAGACCGACAACAGAGAAACTACTCGAAGAAGTGCTCCAGGAAAAAAAGCAAATTACAGAGATGCTTCAGCCTTGCAACAAGGCCTACGAAAGCATAGCAACGAAGATTCGGGGCGTACCAACTGAGTGACTCGGGACGAGTCACATGTGAGTGTTGGGGCCTATTGGGCGCAACCCAAGTTGGTCTATTTTTGGTCAAGACTCCGCATCTTGAGGAGCAGAGTGCGTGGTACCACGAAGTTGGATATACCGCGTGGTGTTTAGGGTCTTCGGGGTGGGTCGACCCCTCATTTTGTAACAAGTTTCGGGCTTTAGCTAGTTGTTTTGTTGGAGCCCATGGTATATGGACCATGGTTTTGTATTGATGTAAAGCTATATCAAGCGATGTAAGGCTTTGTCGAAGTCATAGGTTGTGATAGTGGATGAGCACAAATTGTTGTAATTTTTGTCCTTAGTCTGTTTTGGGCCTTAAGGGAAGGCTCCGTAGTTGAGTTCGCGGAGACCTTGGAAGAGTCTGCAACAATGTTTTGAAAATCACGATCGGGATTAAATCGGCGAGGGGAAAAAATCGTAAAAATCAGGAAAAAATCGGCACATACAAAAATATTCATTTTTTTTCAATTTTTTTAATATCTAAAGCACCCACAACATAAAAAGAATGCATTGACACATAAATATGAAAAAAAAACTAATATATAAGATGTGTAATATCATGTCTAGTGCTACATCACACATAATAGTGAATCATGTCCTGAATACTAAGTCCTAAGTCTCAACTCAACCCCAAAATATCAACAAAAAATATAATAATGTATCTCATATCATGAGTCATAATGTTATATACAAAGGAATGCACCAAATAACCTATACTACTGATTTCCTCTGCCCCTCTTGCGAGAAAATGTAATAACTTTCCCTCTAGACGAAGAAGCTGGCGGGGCTGGCAATGGACTCTGTTGTGCCCCAGATCCTGAAGCACCAGGAGCTAAAGGAGGCAGACCACGTCCTCTACCGGTAGCAGGGGTAGGTGGTGTCACCTCCTCCTCCTGCTGTTCCTCTTCCTCCTCCTCCTCCTCATGAAGCTCATCATTGATTCATCGCTACTAGAAATGGAATCATCAACAAGAGATACATAAACATCATCTAGCTCAAAGTCTTCAGACTTGGATTGCTCAACCTTATAACATGATAGAAATTGAAAAAGTTTAACATGCCTAACGAATGATTTTGGTTTGAGTGAAGGGTTCATCTCCCCAACCTTAAAATGCAGTAGAAAAATATTAACATGCCTAACCAGTTGTTTTCCTTTGAGTGAAGGGTACATTCTTGTTAAGGCCACTGTAGGGGAGTTCAACAATCAATACCACCAACATCAACAAAGTTCAACAATCAATGCCACCAACATCAAGGTTCTTAAAGGACCTCATTCTCTTGATCAAATGCCAATCTCATACCCTTACACATAATAGAATCAAATGGAAACAATGTAAATCCCCAAACCATGAAACCTTGAAAATCATTAAGTCTGCTAAATTTTGAGTGAAATCTAAAATTCTAGTTTCTCGATATGAAATCCAATGAGGTCGAAACCACTCTTAAACATCTTGAGTCATTTCATGGTAATGTTAAAAATTTAAGTAAAAGTTTACTTTAAGAATTTAACATTACCATTAACTACCAACAGGTTGTGTCAGGAAAATGAGAGGGCTGCAAAAATGACAAAAAAGAAAATCGATTTTTGAACTTATAGGGTTGTTGTTTGATGGGCCCACGATTTTTACCGAAAAAATCGCGATTTTTTGGCGATTTTTTCAAATCCAAAAAATTGCCCAAAAAATCGCCGATTAAATTGGCCTTCCGAAAAAATCGCGATTTTCGCTTCTTTGGTCTACAGCGTTGTGCGCAAATGACTTGCAACTGTGTGCGCAGGTCGAAGAAGTTGTATGCATTGAACAGATCCATCTTTAATAAAGAAGATAAGTTTTGGGTATATTCTGTGTTTGCATGTGTTGTGTTTTCTTTCTATCTGTTTATGGGAAGTAATGATAACGCAGTTTATCTTATGTTGAAATGTGTCTTTGTTTATCTGAATTATGCGAAGTAATTGATTAAGTGATAACCACGCAATAGTAATATATATGTTAGAAGATTGGATAAGTGTAGAGAAGCGAAGTAAAGCCACCTCACGTAGTCCCTCAGGGCTGTAAAAACCTGGTTCTGCAACCACCCATAGCCACCTAGGGTGAGACTACGTTCTGCTTGCAGGTCGTTGCCGAAAGGGTCGATGTCTGGGGTTTTGTTGGTGCGAAGTCCAAGCCGAACCTGGGTCAAGCCCAAACGAGCCAACACAAGTCAACACATACATGGGGAGATATGGGTTCATAAACATCATAGGGGAGATTTTTGTGGGTTTGTGGATACAATAACCGAAAAAGGCAATCGAAATTGTTTCTAACCCTACAATTTTCAACTTAAGCCTTACACACCTATTCAAGAAGGACATGTTTATTGAGGAGCATATATAAATGATTTTAGTATTGGAATCCAAGACATGGCTACCTCCAAACACAATGTGAGACATCAACATATCAAATGCAAGGTTAGAAACGAAAATGAAAGTAGGCTTCTTTAAACTAGACTCTTTAGATAAACCATTGTTGTAGTGAGGAGAGAAAATTGTTATGTTTAAGCTTTTAAAACACACATTTTCTCTTCAACTTAGGAGGTATTGCACTCTAGAGGAAGTATAAGGAAGAAAGAAGGATAGAAATTTCAAAGTCCACAAGCCTACTTGACCAACAATTTACAAAGACCAACTCCTAGCCCTCCCTAGCCCAAATATGCGTTGCAATTACGTTTAACACTATTCTAAAGGCAACGTGTTTAACCATAGAAAAAATAATATTACCGAAGATCTACACCACTTTAACACATAATCCAAACTTAATGCAATTTTTGCATATTAACAACCATATAATGTCTTTGACCAATAGCCCAATCCCCACCACCAGTATAAATAATAGAAAACCTTCATTTCCGTTACAAAAATTACTAGGCTTAGTTATCTTGCTACACCTACATTTAAAAGAAAACGCTCCTATTATGATTGATTGTTGTAGTACATTGAACATCCCAAATAAGAAACGAGTTAAGGTATTGGGCCTTCATTTGGATACTTTTGAACACATCTCCATCAACTTCTAGGCCATAAACACTTATGAACTTGTAGTACAAAATATGGGAATTATAGTTACAATTTATATCTTGAATGACGGAAATTTTGTTACAAATATTATATGAGTGGATATTATGCTATTTATTCAATTACTACATTCCTTTGGGACCTACTCCACTTACCACCAAGATAAATTTCTCTCTTATCAAAAAGATGGATGCGAACATACTATTGAAGCCTTGCCACCTAAAATAATCTTCATGATATAATCAAAACACAACTAAATTTTTGAATAATGGCTACTTATATTATATGGAGTCAACCTTCTCGCCAACCTGCTCCGGTCGGCTCCTGTTGGCCCCCGTCTGCTCTCCCGTGCCCCCGCCTGCTCTCCCGCTCCTCGCTTGCTCTTCCATGCTCCCGCCTGCTCCCGCCGGCCCCTGCCTGCTCTTCTGTGCCCTCGCTTGCTTTCCCACTCCCCGCCTGCTCTCTTGTGCCCATGCCTGCTCTCGTCGGCTCCCGTTGGCCCTCGCCTGCTCTCCTGTGCCCCCGCCTGCTCCTCGCCTGCTCTCTCGTGTCTCCTGTCGGCCTCCGTGCCTCGACTGCTCCTGTCGGCTCCCCCGCCTGCTCCCGTGCCCCCCTGCCTGCTCCCGTGCTCCTTGACTGCCCCCCGGCTACTCCCTCGACTTTCCCCGTCGGCTCCCGTGCTCTCGTAGTCCCGCTAGCTCTCGTGCCCCCCCCCCGATGGCTTCCCTGCAGCCACCTCCCCTCCCCTCCCCCCCTCCCGCCTCCCTGACCGCCTCCTCGGCTGCTCCCGCAGCTGTCTTCCCGACTGTTCTCCGCAGTCGGGCACCCCTCCCCCCCCCCCTCCCCCACCGCTCCGCAACCGCCGTCTCTCCCCCCCTCCTCCGCTGCCACCATTCCTCCCCCCGCTGCCTTGACCCTCTTGCAGCCGCAGCCTCTTGCTGTCTCGGCCCTCCCGCAGCCATAGCCTCCTGCTGTCTCGGCCCTCCCGCAGCCACAGCCTCCTGCCATCTCGACCCTCTGGCAGACGCTTCGCCGCTTGACCTTCCCAGCCCCTTCCATCGACCATTTCCCACCCTATAGCCCCCGTCTACCATGTAACTTGCAACATTGATGGGAATGTCGGAGGGGAAAGAAAACAAGGACCCAGGGGAGAGCCCTGAATTTTCCAACTCCTCGAATTTTAATTTTAATGATAGGGGGCCTCTCAGGTATATTAAACAGTGCCACAACATGCCAGGAGCTGTGTACAACCCCACCGACATCGCGCTAGAATCCGACTTCGTCTTCTGGACTTCCCAAATCAAGCAATTGCTGAGGAAAATGGAACTCATTGAGACAGAAAATTTCAAGCTCCACTCCGAGGTGGGCAACTTGTCCAACAGGATTAGGACAATCGAGGATGACAACTCATCTCTGAGGAACCGGCTACATGAGTTTGCAACACACCCGGCGGAAGAGGCTCTACAGGCTGAGATCCAAGGTCTTAAGGATAAACAGGAGGAAATTAGGTCAGAGCAGATATCCTTCAAACAGAAAACAGAATCACATATCAACTCATGGGCACAGGTAGTCGGAGGGAAAGAGAAGGCCCCACCTCTCATAGCAGTGGAAGAGGTCGTACAGGCCAAACTTGTGGAAGAAAGTACTAGATGAGCAAGAGAGCTAAACCTCAAAGTAAGGGGACTTCCTCTCCCCACCTCCTCATCAAACATGCTAGAGCTAGGCCATAATTTCCTCCTAGACACACTGGACATTCTGGATATAACATTGGATAGGGCATGGCTGGGACACGATACCACTCTCTTCCTCCACTTCCGCAATGCCACGGATAGGCTTCGGGCGCTTCGGGCAAAGCGGAAATTATTCTCCCTTCCAAACAAAGTATTCCTGGACGAGGACCTCACAAGAACCAAGTAGCTGAACTTAAACAGGCCAGAGAACAGGTCGCGGCAGCAAGACAGGCGGGAAAGTGGGCAGTCATCAGGAATCTCCGTGCGGTTATTCAAGACTCATTCCCCTCAGGGTGGGCCCCTCGAACCAGTAGCTCCAAATGACAGGCCCGCATGGAGAGGAGACGGGACACGAGTATTTCAGTACATTGCTGGAACGGTAATGGTTCTTTTTGGTCATCCCTAGGCCTACTGCAGGATGCCCTAGATTCAACAGACATCTTGCTTGTTACTGAAACACACGCGAGTCTTGTCTGTCCTCTCCCGGACATCACAGGGTACCAGTGGTCCTCAGCGTACAGACAGGAGACACGGAGCTCAGGAGGAGTCAGAGGTTTGGGAGGGGTTGCGTGCCTCGTCAGAGAAGGTCTCAGGGATAGAATATCTGTGGTAGCGACTGACGATCATGCCAGATTCATGTGGATCCAGATCAGGGTCAGCACCCCCTCCCCTATGAGGGACATCTACATAGCGGTTTGCTACTTCCCCCCCACTTCCTCTGCCTTTGCCATCGATAGCAGTGACGGCGACCCCTTCATAGACTTATACATGAACATCACCAAGTACTCAACGGTAGGTGACATCATTATCACGGGGGATTTTAATGCTCGTACCAGGGACCTCCAGATGCCCATTCATGATCATACAAAGGATGTCTTCTGCACCCGAGGGATAGATCCAACCTCGGTGAACATGCACCATACATCAGATGATAGCCAGGGCCCCATGACAGCCTACTGGAAGTACCTTCTGCAGATGGGGGAGTCTCACGGTATTATCATGCTGAATGACTTCGCTTGCTTTCCCTACTCCCATTTCTTTACTTGCTGACCCCACGGAGGGGGGGCAAGTGTGGTCGACTACGCTCTTGCCAGCCCCGATCTCCTCCCACGCATTCAAAGCTTCTCTATCATTCCGATTCCCCTAGCTAATCATGCACTCCTCTCACTCTCTCTTCAGATCGGCAACACGCGCAAGCCCCCCCCTCCCCCATCACCTCGAAGGGGCTGCCCCGCACCCTCTTCAAATTCAAAGAAGGCGATCCTGATGTCTTCTCCTCTACCATCAAACAAGCACTCCCTCCTCTAGCCCATTTCACCTCCCTCGGATCCGCCACCGATAAATACCACTGCCTCTCGTCTACAATATGGGAGGCCGCTCTCCAGTCCTTCCCTTCCTCCACGCGCTCCGCCTTCGTGCCCTCTAGACCTGGAGGATGCCCTATGAATAAATGGTATGACCACGAATGTAAGTCCTTGCACCGGAATCTCCGGCACGCCTTCAAGTACGCCTGGCTGGCTTTCCCCGCTATTCGTTTGACCTACCGCCGCCTCCTTCGCAGCAAAAAGCGCCATTTTATCTCCCACCAGAGACAGATCCTTTCCAATCTTCTTCTCCACTCTCCTAAGAAGTTCTAGAGCACCGTCCTTTCCAGGCGTTCTCCCACCCTTGCTGACCTCGACCCCACCTCCATGTTCTCCCACACCACTAAGTTATATGATATCCCTGGGCAACCCCCCACTCATGTCGCCTCCCCTCCAACCACCTGTAACTTCTTCTCCGATAGAGACATCAAAGAGGCAATTTGGGCTCTAAATAGCAGCAAAGCCACAGACGAAGAGGGCTTCTAGGCGGAATTCCTCAAATTTGGGCTTCGTCCTTTGATTGGCTATCTAGCGGATCTTTTCAACCAGGTCATACAGGATGGCTTTCTTGCGGAGTGATCCCATCATATTATCTATCCTATCCATAAAGCAGGGCCTACTTTGGACCCGAACAACTACAGAACAATCATGGTTGGGCCCTTAGAACCTGACCAATTTCCTCAGATACTCGGAGCAGCGATGCCTGGCTCTCTACTTTTAGGAGACTTTCAGATACCACTCGACCCTACTCCAGCCTCCTTCTACCTTGACCACCACTCAGAGGATCACAGACTTCTTCAGAGTCCTCTTAGCACCATAGGGCACCAAGAGAACTTCCGATCATTCCAGAGATCATGACTCCAGATCAGTGCAGATCCAGGATTCTTTCCCCACTAGAACACTTCTTAGGCGTTCCAGAACCAGACACCCCCTCCACCCAGGGGGCGCCCCAAATCCTCAAGGTAGCAGAGCTTATAGTCTAGGACCAACTCCTCTTCAAGGCAGCAAACATTGACAAGTTTTCTCCAGCCCTCTTCTATCGGCCTCGGATGATAGGAGAAGGAGTTTGCCTCCGGTCAAGAGGCCCATCCTTCTCCTCCGGCACTTCTTCATCAGCACAACTCATTGCCATGGTCTACTGAGCAATCAGTTCTTGTTAATTTCTACATATGTTTTAAGCCATTTCAGGTTAGGGCACAATACTGAAGAAGATAGAACATACTAATAGATCGATAGAAGACAAGCCAAAACAGAGATAACAAATAGTGGTGTTACGGTGATCAACAGGATGCTTCAACCAGCAAAGTCTCCAATAGGTCATTCAGCCAAGCGTGTCACACATAACCCAGAACAACCCAAACAAAAAATACGCAGCTCCAACGCCATCAAGAGAGAGAGAATTCCTCCACACCAATGTGTGTCAAATGAACTCTAAGTCTCTCTAATATATAGGAATCTTTGGGGGTGTGTGACACGTCCTTTAAGACATTTAAGTCTATATTTTATTCCAGGCCGACCTAGCACATAAGTTGAATAAATTCAAAGTACATGTTCTGCTCATCCGATCGAGATGATCTTTAGATCAATATTACACCTCTTCGAAAGAGGAATTGAATAAAAATATTGGGATCGTCATTTGAGCAGCACAACTTAGAGTTTGGGCCTAGTTGTCCAATTTTAACATTCCCTCTCAGCCCTGGAAACTAGGCCCACTGATGCAATCAAACACTGTCCAAATCATCCAGCATGCTTGCTTTGCTGGCCTCTTTATTTCAGAACAGAAGTGGGTCAGTCACAAAGACATCATACCCGGCTAACAGATTCAGCCCAGAGGTCCGAAACCTCTATAGGACTACAAAGAGTCTCCAACCAACCCAAGGTTGGTTTATCTGACCCGAAGTTAGTTGGAGGTCCGAAACCTCACTAAACTTGATCCCAGATCAAGTGGTTGGACCGTGCCATCCTAGATAGAGAGTACGACAAGTTCTGATGCATCCATGAGTCTTTGCTACTAGTCTCTAACCTTTCCCATCTCATTGGCCAAATGAGAGGTACTTCCCATGAGCCCTGAACTCAATGGATAGGATGCATATGGGGCACAGATCATGAGAGGTGAACCAACTCAATCATCAAAACGATGGGGCAGAAGCACACCAACAAGGTTCGGCAAGCCTAGCCCTGTGGTTGCTTATAGCTCCGAGAAGCTATCCCCAAAGCCCCCTAGAGCTCCCAAAGCTCATCGTCCAGGACCTGGAACAGATTGGTTCACATTAAGACCTCACGAGTTAGGGCATGACCTATTTCCCCAAGGGCATTGTGAGAATATCCGCAACCTGCTCATCAGTTCCTATATGATCGAGCCTTATGATGCCTCGCTGTACCATATCTCGGATAGTGTTTCCAACCATCATCATCCTTGGATCGATCGTGGAACACGAGATTCTATGACAAACGAATGCCCCTCTAGTTATCACAAAGAATAACGGTGGCATCTAGCACATGCTTGAACAACTCACTAAAGAGCTTTCGCAACCAAGTGACTTCACAATAGGCCATACATGTTACAATGTATTCGGCCTCAGCGGTGCTCACGGCTACCGACTTCAGTTTCCTGCCCGAAGCAGATCTACATGTGAAGTAGCATCCAGATGTGCTCTTGCGATCCACAACACTGCCAGCCCAATTGGCATCAGTATAACCAAGGAGAGTCATGCTCCTGGCAGTGTATCTTAGCCCATGGTCTATCGTGCCTCAGAGATATCTCAAGAGTTTCTTGGCACCAACCCAGTGAATGTTATGATCAACCATGTGTTGACTCAAAGTTTTCACTGCACAACATACGTCCGGACGGGTGTTCTCCCTATGGGTGTGATACTCGGTAGGACAGGGCCCAATGACAAATCCCGCCACTCCCAACTTAGCAGGGTGGATTCATCGTGTGACAGTTTCTAGTCCTCATGCAAGAACTTTTGCTTCACTTATATTTTCTGTCCCAGAGAAAGGAAAATCTGCATGAAATCTCTGTAGGATCTCAGGCCTAGTAAACAGTGCCTTGAATCTGAGTCCTTTATCTTGAACTCAGGCGTGAAGCTCCTGCATTGACAGATGAGAGAGTCGGCACTGACGAGGGAAGAGGTGTCCACATACAACACACAACCTTGGAAAGAAGGCTACCCGGACAACCTTGAAGTAAAGGTTTGGATCGACATTTCCAGTGAAGCCCGGCTTCATCAAGTAGCTATATATCCTCTCGTACCAAGCTCTGGGTGCTTGCTTCAACCCATAGAGGGCTTTCTTCAACCTGCAGACATGGGTGTCCCGATCCTGGACTTCAAACCCCAGAGGTTGTTCTACATACACCTCTTCCTTTATTGCACCATGTTAGGTTCCCGTGATTTGGCTGATTGGCAAGCCAAATGACAGTGTAACATCAAACCAAGCTTTGGAGCCCAAGGACCTAGCCTTCCTAGACTCAGAGAGGGCTCTCTCTATATGTGTAAGGGATATCTGTGTGTTTGTTTATTGTGTTCTGATTTTAGGCTAGTTATGAAGTAAGTTTTTTGGTTTTGGTTTTTTAAGTTGTGAGGGATCAAACTGATCAAAGATATAAGATAGGTAAAAAGATGTCAGATCAACTGGGCTATGGGGTCGAAAAGGTCAAGAAAGCTATCAGACAGTGATACAAGGCTGTTGAAGGGCCGATTTGATTCAAAGTAGAAAGGATCTTTAGGCAAAATGGAGTAAATGGACATCAAATTTGTGAACAACAAAGAGTTTCAAGCATAACTAGTTTAATAGCAGACATAAACATGGTAGGGCAAACCATTAATCATGCAAAATGTAACTACAAGCTAATCAATACATAGAAATAAGCGTTCAAGCCATGCATAGAAATATATGACCCTCTAACTTTGGGAAATGACTATCAGACTTTGGGGAAAACACTTAAGACGGACAAACAACTTAACTTACTATGCCGAAACGCCTAAACATAGTACTTCAAGTTATTGGGCACTTTGAACAACGAGATTTGCATAGTTTTAGGCAAAGGGCTAGATCGAAACTAGGCCTCCTTGGTTCAACAAAATGATAATCTAATCAGTCAAAGAGAAATTTCATGGATGGAACTATAGCTAGCCATAGGTAAGCAGGGCGTGCTGTAAGTCATACTTAGCATGTATAAAACCATGAATGAAACAAACAACAATATCCTAAGTATTAAAGAGCAGTCAAGAATTCTTTAATGTTACTTAGGAAGAAGAAAACAAAGAAGCTATGAAGAAACAAGAAATTTGAGGTGCCTCCATGGGCATATCTCAAATTTGTTCTCTACTAATCTATAGCAAGCAAGAAACATGTATTCATGAATGAAAACTAGAAGACAACAACAAAGCAAGAGACACTATACTATTCTACCAAGTCATGGAATCCAACAACAATCCTTCTTCATTCATCCAAGAGCATCCAAGAGGCAATCCAAAAGCATAAGACAAGTATTTCTTCCAAAGCTTGTATGACCATATATTGCTTCTCTTCTCAAGTTCAACGTTGTTTTACAATGAAAGCCTTTGGAATATATAGGCTTAAGTGAGGAAAACCTCATGGTTCAACTTGCCATCCTATTGGCCTAATCAAAATATCTAATCTTGTTCTTGAGGCTTTGCAAAGCCCAAGGCACAAAATATCTCATAAAATATCTAGAAAATGCTAAAAAAGGAAAAATAATTGACTTTGCATCATTTTTCATGTGCAAAAATAGCTAAATGCACATTTGGAAAAAACAATTTTTGAAGGTTCAAAAATTACAAAAATACTCAAAATTTATATCAGCAAAAGGTCCCCTGACTTGCCGGCAACATTTGGCAGCCTTCCTGATGTCGAAACGAGGCTCATGATAGCTCGTTGGAAAGCTCTGAGTGTCTACTTTCTGGAACAACTGAACTTTTCCCAATTCGATGCCTGGAAGTCCTCGAAAACTGCACCTGTGTGTAAAAAACAAAAAATTACAGTCTGCTGATAGACCGGGCAGAGTGTGCAAAAAGCGAGCATTTTTTGCCATTTTGAGGGGGCAAATGATCTCCAAATGTCCTGAAAATCGCTGAGGGTGTGCTCCTGAAATTATGGCATCCAATGATACCATTTTCCTCCTTTGACGAATCTCCAAAATGAAATGGCGAATTTCATGAGTTTTGACAAAAAAACTCAAAAATGCCCACAAACCAAAATATGTCAAAATGCGCCAAAAATCGGTGAGTATGACCCTTAAGGGTCCCTATCAACATGCTCTGAAACAGAAGCCAAAATGTCAAGTCTTGATGTGTCCTTCTTCTCTTTCCGTGCCGGGCACTTCCCTTTAGCCTCCTTTAGTTTCTCTTGGGCAATCTTTAACTTGCGACGGGCAAACTGATTTAGCTTTTGATAATGCTTCGTCATTCTCCTTTGCAGCTCTAAATCCTCTAACTTTCCCTCCAAATGTTCATTGGCTCTTTCAAGCCATGCCTCCTTATTGTTTTCAATCTCTTGCTCAAGTAATGCAGTGAGGGGAGTGGATTGAAAAAGGGCATTTTCCTCCTCTTTTTGTTTCTCAAGGGCCTTTTTAAGCCCTATGGTTCTAGGCCTTTTTTGTCTATGCTGGTCTTCTTCTTCACTTTCATCAAAATCACCTATGAGCTCATCTATCCTTGCTTGGGCTTTGGAGGCCTCTTTCTTGTACTTAGTCGCCCTTGTCTCATGGATAGCCATATGGACATTCATTTGCCTGTTTTGGACTTCTAGAAAATGATTGAAATTCTTTGCCCTATGAAGCTCACCTTGTAATGCGTCAATTTCTCTTTCTCTTTGGATCAAAAGGTTTTCTAGAATGCGGGTCTCATTATCACTGTCATCACTTGGAATTGGGATGGCATCTAATGCACTCTCATGCTCATGACCTTCTCCTACCTTGCCCTTCCCTTTGCCTTGGAAGGCTATCCTTGCGCTCTTCCTTTTAGGCAAATCAATGATAGGCTTTTTAGGAAATTTATCTTTGCTTCGAAGAGCTCTTGTCACATATGGAGTGACCACCCTTGGCATTCTTTTTCTAGCTGTCCGGCACTTTGTCTTTTTAGGAGAGGAAGGCATGATTCCTTTTCCTTTGTCATCTTGTTTGTCATCCCCTTGAACTTGTTTTTCTTCTTGAGGCTGCTGTGTATCTTGAGGATGCTGCTGATCATCATGAGGAGAATGTTGTGTGTCATGAGGAGAGTGCTGTGTATCTTCTTCAGGCTGCCCCTGCGCCTTAATGTCATGCTGCTGCTCTGTCTCAGTTTCCTGCTGCCCTTGATCATCAATGTCATGTTGCTCAAACTGCTGCTCTTGATCATCAATATCATGTTGTTGCTGTGCTTCAATTTCCTGCTCATTCTGTTGTTCAACCAACTGCTCAAACTGCTGCCCTTCCTCTTGTTCCTGCTGTTCATCACCACTGAGTTTCTGCTGTTCACCACTCTCTTCTTCCTGCTCTTGCTGCTGCTCATCTTCACCACTGTCATGCTGCTGCCCTCTATCACTTTCTTCCTGCTGTTCCTCATCTTTTTCTTCATGCTCATGTTCTTCCTCCCTTTGCTGGCCACTTCCCTCTCCTTCTCCATGCTCTAATGCCTGTCTTGTAGTGAATCTGAGCCTTCTAGGAGTAGGTCTGCTAGAGGAAGGTGAGGGGCGATGAGTAGGAGACGTAGGGGATGTATGGACTAGGGGAATAGTGGAAAAAATCCGGGTGACTGATGAAAACATCCCAAGAAACCTCTTTCTTTTCAAGCTGGTGAAGGATGATGATTTTAATGAGGGAATGATGGAATAAAGAGGCTATTTGTTGTGATGGAGGCTTCTTCTGGACTGAGGAGGCCATTTTCTCAATGCTTTTGCACAAAAAGAAAGGAAGATTGAGCTGCTTGGTTCTTGTGAAGTGCATCAACAATCGGATGTGGTATGCATAAACTCGGGAGAACCTCCCTTTACAAGTGAAATACTTCATTATGATCTTCATAAGGGGAGCATAGCTGGCTAGAAGATAAGAGAAAGGGAAAATAGCAGGGCATGCTTCTCTATGCTTGGGCTTGAGGAAGGGTTTATAGTCATCCAAATCTTGATAGGCTTGCTTGAACCATTTTTCGCCAATGTATGGGATTTTAGTAGCCTTGGATATGGATCTCGGGGAGAACTTGAAATCAAGGCCTGCCACTTGAAAATGTTTGTCTTTGAACCTCAAGGCGCACAAATGTGTTAAAGGTAAGAAACTTTTGACTTCTTGTATCCTCTGGCAGAAATCCAAACACCCCACTTCATGAAAGTTGAATAGGATAGATGGGTGTGCATTGACCTCCTCGGTGGAAATTGGCTCATACCTCTTGTGCAACCCGCTCCTGCTATCTTGCCTAGGAGGCATCTTGACCTAGATGTGCTTTTGAAACACCAAATGCTTCAAAGTTTTCTAAATGCTTTCTTCAACCAAACTCTGTCTCAGCCTGTCAACTCACTGTTTGGTAAGGCAACAATGGTTTTGAGTGTAGTGTGAAATGCCCTCCTTTGATATAAGACCCCTGTTTCTTCAAAATACTGCCTTTCCCAACCTTTGTATATCAATCAGCCAATAATTATAACGAATACACAGTCAATCAAGGAGAAACATAGCCAAAGTGACTTTCTTGTGTGAGGGTACCCAGCTTTGGTGTTTTGAGGCAATAGGACAGCCTTATCTTTTTAGAGGAAGGCAAAAACAAAAGCCCTTTTAATTCAAAAACACTGCTCTTTTCTTTGTAGGTCACTCAACTAGTGGATTCAATAACAGGAAAACAGTCAATCAACAAGGCAATACATAGTCCAAGGTTTACTGTGTAATAGGTGATAGAGTTTATTTTGCTTTTGATTTGTCATAGAGAATCCTGTAGCATTCAACAATATAAGCTTCCCTTCAACAAAACACTGCCCTCTTGAAACTCTATTGTCTTTTACACAAGCTTGACAGAAACACCTCCAACTGATTTACACTGCCTTTGTCACTAAGGTCTGCTCATGGTCAAAGGGAAACCATGACCTTATTCTTCATCACACCAAGGCATATTTCGAATACTGGCTAAGTAATACATGTATGATCACAATGGTTGAAAGTAGGAGCAATGTTTCACTCTTCAAATGCTAAGCTTTCCACCTTTAAAACAGGGCTTTCATCTCTCATCATTCTTTGAGGGCAGTTAAATGAGTCTCTTCTATATTAATATAACTCACAAACTTTTGATGTTTTATCAACCACAACAAATCTCGTTTTCACACAAAATTCAAACCTGTGATTTTTGACTGTGATGCTTAACCCCCTTCCACCACTTAATAGTTTTGAAAAAATCAAGGGAGGTAGCAGAAATACCTGGAGACATAGATGATGATGCTTCTTAAGGCATTTGATTTTCTTCAGGAGTTGTTTGGAGGCATCTCGAGCATTGGATTTGTGCGCGGCACTTTTGTGGAGAAGAACGCCGCACAAAACATGGTCAGGTGGCTTTGTCGGGCCCTTGTGACCAGAAGCCACAGGCGCGCCGCGCAGCCTTGTAGCCCTTTGTAATTTCTGCGCACAGGAGCGCCGCGCGGTTGCACAGGAACGCCGCGCGGTTTAAACACCTTTAAAACTCTGAAAACCGGTTCGAAACCTCTCTCTCTGGCCTCGTGAACTTCAAAGGGATGCTTTGCTCGGGCTTTGGTGTTTGCACAATGAATTTGCAACGGTCCTTTGTTCTTTTGAAATGCAAACAAAATGAAACCCCTTGGTTTAGTCTTGTGAGGGTGTTTAAAGGTTTTGCCTTTTGAAACGATGCCTTGGTTTGCCTTTTGAAACCCGAAGCACTCTTGACTGTGTTTGAGAGGGGCCCACCTTTTTGAACAATGTTGGCAACAGGGTTTTCTGTGCATATTTGTTTGAAAGGTGATTTCTGCCACTTTTGTCCCTTTGGTGACAATCATAGAAGCTCCACTTAAATAATATATCAATGAGTTATGAAGCATTTTGCCATTTTGCAGGGAAGCAGATTTACCCTTTGAACTTTAAACTAATATTGTCTGCTAAGGATGCTTCAAAGGTGATAAAGCCCTATTGTGAAGATGGCTTGATTGCCAGGTGTCAATTAAACTCATTTTCTGACTGTGGGTGAAAAATGCAGTTGCATTTACTCAGGCTTTTCTACTATTGTCCATTTAAAAAGAGATATCTTTAACACCTCCCTTCACTCAAACTGCATTGATATAGTACCTTTGACCTTTTGTAATGAACATGTCTATATCTGTTTTGAAATCCTCTTCAGAATCTGAAAGTATGCCAAAAATCCTTTTTGTATATTTTGAACAACTGTGTTCAGTTATGTTACCTCTTGGGGGAAATGAGCTCAAATTTCCTTTGTCAACCATGATAAGCATCTTGGGGGAAAGACACCCTTTTATGAGTAGAGAGACCAGTACTCTTTAAAACATAATCATCATTAGTTCTTTCGCCTGTGCAATGACTCACCTCATCGACCACTCTTCAAATTCTGTTTTGTTGGAGCTGCAGACTGTCTTTTGACAGAAACCTTGTTGAGAGATAAGCTTGACCCATTGGATTGCAGTGGTACCCCTGCTTTCCTTTTGGTCTCTTTACAGTACTTCTCTGTTTCAACTATCTCTTATTATGTTTATACTTTGTCTATCAGTCAGTGAGAAAACCTAGAAATAATCACTGCCCTGGCCCACTGCTAATGAATGAAGGAGGGCCCTTCACTTGGCAAAATATCTGATGTTTTGTCAACCTTCTGTCCCAGCCATATGAAGGCTACCTGATGAACATATTGACAAGGGTTTCTTTCACTCATGATGGCAGGCAAACAAATTGTGAAGAACACTACTGCTCTTACCTCTATTTTCAATCATTACTTTTTCTTTAGAAAAAACCCTAGTCACTGTCTCATTGTTCAAAAAACAAATCTGTCTTACCATCAGTTGCAAATCTTAAAATCAACCTTTGGCCATCGCCCTCTGCTTATAGATGAAGGAGGTGCTTTAACCCTCTGCTTATAGATGAAGGAGGTTCTTAGCCATGTGATGTTAACAGCCCTTGACAGTGTTGTTTTTCTTCTACTGTCCTTTCAGGCCTTGAATGAGGTTGCAAGAGCTTGATGAGAAACTCTTTGCCCTGTAGATGAATCTCAGGCTCAGGATCACATTGAGAAGCAGCTGTCTTCTCATGTGGCGCCAAAAATTGTCTTCTGAGATGCTGGCATGTTTCCTGTCCTTGAAAGATCCATCAAACACTGTAAAATACCTAAAATCAACTTGAGATTATGGTCTATGTATTGTTGAGACTTAAGGGTGTATTAGTGGCGCGACTTAGGGCTGTGACCAACTTTATTAGCAGAGTGGGAGGTCTGTTATGACTGGTCTATAGCAGATGGAGGTTTTTGGCTCTTAGATAGTTTGCCAAGGGTGAAATGTCTTAAAGCGCCACTTCCTAACTTAGGGGAGACTGTTTGAATAGATGTGGATTGTCCTTTTAGAGCTGATGGGCAAACTAGTATGGCTAAGGCAAGGTAGGATTTGATAATGAGGTTTCATCTCGTCATGGGCGGACTGAAAAGTAAGAGGGTGAAAAAGTTTTATGGGTGTTTTCCCAGCTGGCAAATATGACAAATTTTCGGATCAACTGCTAGAAAACTTGGCTGTGAGAACTAGTCATCACTAACAAGTGAAAAATACTGATGACTAACACACCATGCAAAAATGTGGTCTTTACATCCATCTGATGAGGACTCCATCCTTGCGTAGCAGCAAGGGAAATAATAGGTGCAATAGTAATCAATACCTTCAAGAAACACATTTTCCCATCAAATCCATGCTTGATCTAATATTGAGGTGACAACAGCTTTGATCTGTGGTCTTGGAACCATCACCCTCGCATCCTCGCATCCTTGCAGATTTAGATAATTTACAGCTTCTTCACATGATCTAGGCTCATATTGTACTCATGGCTACTAGATACCCTGGTATTTATATGGCTTCTTGGTTTTCCTCCGGAATTTCCCCCTTTGAAGCCATATGTCCCTGAGCCATGAGGATCTTCTTTCGTTCAGCAAAGGTATCTGCTCAGGAGCATATACAGTTGTATTCTCCCTCTTAATGCCAACTTCTCTCGAGAGAGAAAAACATATATTTTTAAATGAGGGCATCTTAGACACCAGCTTGGAAAGGGAGTTTTATTCTCCCATAGTCAAAACCATCCAAGACCACAGTCTTTTGCTAAGGACTTCCAACAACGTGTTTAAGAGCTGCAGAAGCACATTTTACCATTACGCTCCAATGTGAAATTGCTACTGTCACATGCTTACTGCTACATGGGTGTATATCTATGTCACTGTCCAACAGGGAGAATATATCAACAAGCCTCAGCTTGTGTTAGAAGTCTTGTTATTCTGAGGAGGTCTGCTGTAGCTTCCTCAATTAGCCCTCTTTACTGTGACTCACAGTACTAGGAATCCAAACATGATTCCTTCTTTCATAATTCTGCACTTGAGAGCTTCATCTGCTACATCTGGTATCTCATCCAACACTGCTTCTCAATTTCAGATTTACAGTTAAAACTTAAAAGTTTATGGAGGCTCATACGACACCATCATTTTGATCGTTGACTTCATAAAGCAGAATTTTAGTAGCATACCTTAGTTTATCAGGGCCAGCCTCTTCCTTGAGTCAGCAATGGTACCTCCAACCATACAGCTCAGAAATTTCCTATAATGTGGAACGCAGCTCCAGAAGCAATACTTGTAACAACCACTGTCAACAGTATCATAATACTGTTAAATGAGGCACTGCACTGCCCCTCAAGTCATCAATACATGTTACATGTGTTCCTTTGTTCATCAAAGTGACCTGTATCTTCAAAACAATCCAGAGTTTTGAATGAAAATCTTATAGATGACTTCCATAGAAATGAATTTTGCTGATGATTACCAATAATTAGCAGGCCCTGATATATACACGTAGCCAAGAAATCAATTGCAGAAGTGACAGTTTTATCAAACATATCAGAAAACTGTATATGATAATTATTTTCCAGGGACTGTCCAAAGGAGATGCTCAATAATTCAAGGCTTTACTGAGTTGTAAATTTCTGTTAGGGCATTAGCAGGGTACACCATCCACTATCCAGTCATTGGACAGCCTTCTGAAGTTGCAGCCTAGGCAAGGCAAGGTGCCTTATGAATGGGCTGCTGGATTGTTCATCGGCAGTTACCTCATTTTTCTTGCCCAAAACACACCTCAAATAATGCAACCTCCTTCCCTTGCATCCATGGTGACTTGAAACCCCTGCTGGAATACACAACGATTCGGCCTTTTAGAACATTCAAATAATTCCTCCTGGAGATTGCTATAGAGACAAATAATATGAGGCCCTTCTCTTTGCGTACAAATTATTCACTTGCTTCTGCATAGACTTGTGGAGCCTGATCCAAATTGGAGAATAACAAGGCGTGAATCAATTTATCAGATTCGGCTTCTAATCTTCCAATACACTCCAGAAATACGCTAAAAAATCACGAGGCTTATGTAATTTTCCCAACTGATGCACAGGCCCCTTTAACACGCACTTCTTGAGTCAACTTGGACACAGAAATCTTCAGATCCGATTTTGATCAAGTCGACACATATATCTGACGATGTTAATTCTAAACAAAGCGAAATTTTCAACTGAGTGGATTTCTTTATGAGATCATTTATGAACAAAGCAAAGCCTTTACAACCAAACATATTTCCTTATGAGGTCAACTCTGGACAAAGTGGTGCTTGTCAAATTTGAGCGGATTTTTCCTAAGGCAAGCCCAATGCGAGGATTTCTCTGAGACGTCAGTGCCAATTCTAAGAGACCCGATGTCAGCAAAACGTAAAACCTCATGCGTATATATCCCGAGGTAGGAACACATCATCTGTAATCGGACGTCACCTAAATTGAACCCAGAAGTCACTCTGTCTGGTGGTCATAACTTATGTCGAGAACGAAGTAAATAAAGAATCCTTCATACATCCGTGCTAGGATTTATTAAGACAGCCAAGACCACATGTAGCCACAATTCGACGTCTTAGGAACAGTGGGCTTATGAGACAGATTAGCGAGTTTTTTTTTTTTTTTTTTTCTCTGAGATAGTCAAGGCACCACGAGTCACTGCATTTCGCTAACTGAATACCCCGGGTCGTGACGTCTGGAAAGCTGAAATCCTACAAGACTGGAAATTTGAGACAAAAAGCGTTCGTGGTTGACCGTTGAAGTGAGCGTCGTTAAATAATTTGTTCAGATCGGCGGCCCGCTGCAATGAGCTCTCCAAATTATATAATATGGCTCTACGTTAACTATATGACTCTGCGTTAACTATATAATCTCGACTTCTCGTGAAATTATTTGTGTTCACACTCCACCTTGCACGTGGAAAAATGGGTGCATCCAAGTGCAAACCCAAATCAACCTCGACTTCTGACTTGGCTTTGGCTGCATACAGACGAACTTTTTTTTTTGTTACAAAAAGGACGCTGTTTATTCTTTTTCTTTGATGTAGGATAGTATTCGCCAAGCAGCCCAATCAACCCCAAATATGAACAAACGACTACAGACATAAAAGAGTATTCAACCTGTACACCCTCCACTTTGAATGCGATTGACAACCGATAGGACTCACCTTGATCAAATTTGAGGAACTTAACTTTGAAATCTTGTTCGTCAGAAGTCCTGCACAGCAGCGAGTGATCAGCACGTCCAACCCTTCAGAAAGGAAGCCCTGAGCTTACAAACCCTGAATCGCATGCTACGAAGCAATCAAAGAGATTAAAACCCATGCTGTCTTATTTTTCCTTGCTGCGGCTAGGGCAAAGAATTTCTCCTCTCCAGCGAGTCTTTCTTAAGTGTGAGTGGTTGCTCTCAACACAAGTTGGGCTTTGTCTTCAACTTGGCTCTAGTACCATGTTAATTTCTACATATGTTGTATGCCATTTCATATTAGGGCACAATACTGAAGAAGATAGAACATACTAATAGATCGATAGAAGACAAGCCAAAACAGAGATAAGAAATGGTGGCGTTACGACGATCAGCAAGATGCTTCAACCATCAAAGTCTCCAATAGGTCATTCAGCCAAGCGTGTCACACATAACCCAAAACAACCCAAACAAAGAATACGCAGCTCCAACGCCATCAAGAGAGAGAGAATTCCTCCACACCAATGTGTGTCAAATGAACTCTAAGTCTCTCCAATATATAGGAATCTTTGGGGGTGTGTGACATGTCCTTTAAGACATTTAAGTCAATATTTTATTCCAGGCCGACCTAGCACATAAGTGGAATAAATTCAAAGTACATGTTCTGCTCATCCGATCGAGATGATCTTTAGATCAATTTTACACCTCTCCGAAAGAGGAATCCAATAAAAATATTGGGATCGTCATCTGAGCAGCACAACTCGGAGTTTGGACCTAGTTGTCCAATTTTAACAGTTCTCCAGTCTTTACTTATTGCTTTGTATTTCCCGCCTTTAGGTTGAAAGGGTACCGTTTGGTCCGCTTGCTAGTGGTATGGAATCATTGTAACCAACAATCCCATTGACCTTTTGTGGTCATTCGACGGACATTAATAAAATTATCTTATCTTATCTTATCTAGGTCTTGCCAAAAGTACTCCATAAATATAAATATTGGCATGAGAGATAGCCCATGATGAATTTGTACAATTGAAATATCTTACTCAGTGGATGCTTGACCTGAGATTGTTGTTGGCTTAGTGTTATTCTCTTAGGTGTTGGAGTTTCTTGACAATTTGGTGGACACCCTTCATTGGGGACCCATGAAGGATCCACTTGCTTGGAGAATTCCCTACATGGAATGAGGAGCATTGTGTAGCTTGGGGGAGGGCATTTAGGCCCTTCATTAGGGCCCTGTTACCACTCAAACCAGCGGGGGACCTAAAAGGGGTTCATAAGAGGGAAACTACTAGGTTAAAGGCAACGATGGAGACTTAGCCCACTGTCACCACAACTAAGGCTCCTTGCTCTTTACGAACTTTCACCGATGGGAGGAGACCCGATTTTTTTAAGGAGTCACTTATAAAGGATATATCAACAAATATATGAAAAGGGACCCCTTGGACACTTTGCCTGGGATGGGATGAAGAATGGAACTTGCTCTTTAATCAAGGGGCGTGGCTTTCTAGGGAGAGGGGATGAGGATTTGAGGGTTGAGGGAGAAGCATATGGCTTGTAAATGAGTTTCCCAACCCCTAAAATCTCTTGGGAACTTGGATTCCCGGGTAGTCCTTGATAATTAATCTTTGGTGAAAAATGGGACCACATGAGGCCAAGTGGACCCATCCCAGGTTAGCGGATGGATTTTGGCAACCAATGATATTCTTAACTTGGCTAATGAGAGGAGAAAGGATCAAACAAGAATTTTCACCCAAAGATGTCAAATCAATCCTATTAGGTACCAGCCTTGGGAACACCGGGGCAAAACTTGATCCTAGACCTAGGGCTTGGGATATCCTGAGATTCCACTGTCAGATTTCCTTCAAATTCAGAGGAGACCTAGTGGACCCACTAGCGTAGTAGATCCTAGGAGATCGAAGTTTTTCTATGGTCACCCTAGGTGACCTAATGAGGTTAGACGTAGAAAAGGGAGAAAAAAGGTGAAAAAAGTTGAAAAGTGTAACTATGTTCAGCCTTCATAATGACTTGTAATTATGAATTTATGTAATGAAGAAGACAAAGATAATAACATGTATTTTGTAAAGCTTGCCTCGTGGGTTTCATGGGAAAGGAGTTTTTATTATAGTTCAAAGGCTTCTTCTTGATGTCTTTAAAGATTTGTCATCTTATCATAAGTATATAATTTAGAGTCATATATATGAAGTGTCGTTACACTTGTAAAAAGAAAATTTGTTGATGTAAAATATGCTCCAAGACCTTTTCAATATGCTCCTTGAAGTCGACCCAATTCACATTGAAGATCCAACCTTATACAGGTCGGCCTACATTCTTATTCAAGTTGGCTTCCTAGCAAAAGGTCGTGTTGACCTAGAGGGAGAAAGACAACCTCTATATATAAGATGTCTACGCCCTCACATTATCACTAGTAGTTTGGTCAAGTTCTGCTAAACTAGTATGAGTTAGGGTTGTGATTTAAAGCGAAGAAGGTGTTTGTACAACGAAGGAAGAAGAGATAGGTCCACCAAAGGAAAGGAAGATCAATCTATCTATGTTTTGATCTTGCATCACTGTGATCAAGTGCTAAAAGGAAATACGTAGAAGGAAGTCAAGCCAGCAGTTGCAAGGTGTGCAAGGAACTCTTGTCTTGATCTATACTCGAGATATCTATGAAAGGAAGCAGAAGTATACATAGTGTAAGGAAGGGATTCTACAGCAAACACGAGCTCAATCTTGGTTATCATAGGTGCAGACAGAAGGCTGAGGAGGAATATCTTGGAGGACGAGGAAGACTGAATAGAAGCACTTCACTTGGGGCAACTAGATCATGGATTGAGTCTCCCTAGCATTGGTGCAACATAGTGCAGGAAGGGAAGATTAA
Organism: Pinus albicaulis; assembly: GCA_034641835.2. Classification (NCBI taxonomy): domain Eukaryota; kingdom Viridiplantae; phylum Streptophyta; class Pinopsida; order Pinales; family Pinaceae; genus Pinus; species Pinus albicaulis. The sequence continues at coordinate 396,485,813 of CM076581.1, forward strand.
CATAAGGAGCTGAAAAGAGCAGTGACAAGGGTCTTGGAGGCATATTGGTGTCAAGGGTCTTTGTTATGGTCTTGGTACTCATCAATTAAAGTTCTATAAGAAGAATTGCTTTTGGGTTTTCCTCTCCAAGAGGGAGAGGTTTTGGCCTTGGCTTGACGAGCCTAAACTTTGTGTCTCATGTGTTTTGATAATTGACTTGATGAAAGACATAATAAGCAAACTAAGATAAGATCTAAGTGGAAGAAGCATATCAAGTATAACTGAAGAAGTTATCAAGCAAGAGAATTGAATTAAAAATTGTCCTACTAAATTCTCAACATGGTATCAAAGCTAAGGTGCTGAAGACAAGAGAGGGTTATTTGACAAGAAGACACACAAGTATCAAAAGATCAAAGATCATTTTTTCTAGAAGGGATCAAAGAAAAAGTGAGAAATCTACATTAAAGAATAAATCTTCAGTTCTAAAGAAGCAGTTTGCAAAAATTGGAAAGCCATTCTTGATCATCATCATCATCAAGAATTCAAGGTGATTTAGGTCTCTTTACATCTCTTGAAGAAGCCAATCTAAGAGGGAGATCCTGTTATTATCTACATCATCATCAACAAGGAAGCTCATAGAAAAAGAAAGCATTTATTCAAGTAAGTATCTTAATGCCCCCATCTGAATCTATCAAAATGACTTTTTGCAAAGAAAGCAACAAATTGTCTGGGATTGCAAACTTTCTTGCATGGAAGAAAAGGAAAGATTTAAATTTGATTGAAAATGAAGTTATGGATTACATTAAAGGGTTAGTGACTAAACCCTCAAAGGAAGACACTCAAGCTTATGCCAAATACATGAAGGGAGACATAAGAGCCCAGAGGATTCTTATAGAATCCATAAAGGACTCTCTCATCCCCTATGTATCAAAACTAGAATAATCAAAAGAAATATATGAGAAATTGGTGGAGCTATTCTCCGTAGGAGAGGTAATATCTCTAAGACAAGATTTATACAAGTTGAAGATGTCAAGAGTGTTATGTATATTTTATTAATTATTAGTTAGATATAGTTATCTTAGGTTTTATTAAGTGAAAGGGCATGATCAAAGATCATGCCTCTTCACCAAGGGACACCATGAGGCTATATTTAAAGATATAGAAGGTACGACATAGAAGGGATAGAAGATACCCTAGAATTCTCCCCAGAAGTAGATGATGAAAGCACTCCGCAAGTGTCATTATCAGCCATGACAGGTATATCACAACCTCAGACACTAAAATTAAGGGGACATATTAAGAAAAACAACGTAATGGTTCTCATCGACACAGGCAACACGCACAATTTTCTAGATTCAACCATGGCCAAAAGACTCAACCTCTTTACTTTTCCCATGCCTAATATGAAGGTAATGGTGGCCGATGGTAAGAAGATTGAGCAAGTAGGGAAATGCCATAAAGTCAAATTGCAGATTAAAGACTTTAGTTTAGAATCTCCATTCTATGTCGTACCACTAGGAGGAGTAGATGTGGTCTTCGGAATTCAATGGTTACAAACTTTGGGTACTTATTCGGCCAACCATCAGAAGCAGTTTATAAGCTTTAAGTGGGAAGGGCAGAAGCACAAGTTATATGGATTCCAAGCCCCAGAAAATCAAATCGTATCATCATCCCAGATGATGAAGATGATCCGAAAAGGAGCGCCAGCCTATATAGTACAATGTCATCATTTAGAGATGTTATCTACAAAAAGGAACCACGAAGAGTCATTAGCAGAACAAGGAATAGTTCGGAAACACGAAAAAGTATTCCAAGATCTACCCATAAAAGTGCTACCCGATAGGAAAATCAAACATCCAATAGAGGTCAAGACAGGATCCGACCCTGTCAATATCAGATCTTGTCACTATCCACATCAACAAAAGATTGAACTCGAGAAGATGCTCCACGATCTTTTTAAAACGTGGGAAGCAAGAGCTCGTCGTTCAAGAAACCCAGGCGTTCGTCAACATTGTCCATCATTACATATGCTTTGAGGACAAAGCATCTTAAGAGAGGGGCAATGTTATGTATATTTTATTAATTATTAGTTAGATATAGTTATCTTAGGTTTTATTAAGTGAAAGGGCATGATCAAAGATCATGCCTCTTCACCAAGGGACACCATGAGGCTATATTTAAAGTCTCGGTGATTCCCCATTGTAATCATTTTTCATCTTTTATCAACAATAATATATACTTATAAAGTTTACTAGAGTTTTTACACTCCAAAGAGAGGAAGGAATAAATTTATACTTTATGAATATTTCTGAAATGCGAGGTCAACTGCAGGAAATGGGAGAAGTAATGTATAACAGAGAAATTACTACAGTGGTGCTGAATGCTCTACTAGAGGGATGGGGAAACTTCACTTTTGGTATCTATGGGAAGAAAGAAGCAACACCATTCCAAGATTTGTGGTCTCTATGTAAGATAGAAGAGACTAGACTAAAAGCCAAAATTGATACTGGAACAAATGAAGAAAATCACGCCTATGTTGCCAAGTCAAGGAGGAAAGGAAAATTTGGTAAGTTCGGTCCTCAAAAGAATAGAAGGAACATGGATAAGATCCGATGCTATGGATGTAATGAACTTGGGCACTATAAAAAGGATTGTCCCAAACCTAACAAGGACAAGAGGAAAAAGGAAGAAGCCCATGTTGTCGGAGAAATAGAAGAACCCGATTCAAAGAAATCTAAGAAAGAAGAAATGAAAGATCTCTACTGAGATCATCTTCCTCTTTAGGAGGTTTCTGTCCATTGTAAATAGTATGTTAGGAAGCATTGTATATTAGATAAATGCATCATTAGCATCATAATAGAAGCATTCAAAAGTAAGGAGTACTGGTCATAGGAGGATGTCTGAAAAACATTTATGTAACATCTATGCTATGAGATAATTTGACTCATGGAAACCTCATTGTATGTACATAACATTTATAAGAAGGTAGTTATCTAGATCATAGTTCATCATTCGGTAATCTATATGGAAACAGGTGTTGACACTTTCTAATGAAGTCCTCTTTGGATTCACTAGTTAGAAAGAAAGGAAAAGGTTTCATAAAATTCTAACTTGTAGAATTCCGGGATTAGATATGATGACATATTGATAAAGCAAGTTAAGGGAATGAAACTCTTCACTCCAAAGAAATCTGCTGCAAGATAACTGCAAAGAAGGAAATGAGGTATATATATTTATGATGCTATGTAGGAAATATACTTCTATCTTTAGAAGTATGATCAAACAAAGCAGAAACTCTTCCGATGCACAGGTTGCCAAAAAGGCATGATCTACACTAGATGAAATCAACATAATATGTCCTCATATGGAATATGAAGTGATTATCAAGGAACTGCACATTGGAAGTTCCTGGGAATAAAAAGAACTTGTGCGAAGAAAGAAAAGGGAAGAGATCATGAAAAGCACAACCATGATCAAAGGCAGTCAACATCCAAGGAAGCCAAGAAGACTTCACTAGAAAATCTCTTGGGAAGATATGTAGAGTCTGATAGAAGTTTGGAAAAGATGGAGACCCTTGACAATACATATCTTTAGGAAATGTGTCAATCTGTAACGAAGGATGCCGATGCCTATAAGAAGATGTCATGGTAAAAGATCATCACTAAGGTAACTTTTAAAAGTTCATATTTATTAAATAATATCTGATGAGCTTATGCAGGGCTGCCAAAGGGAAGTATATGTCTTCCACAGGCTGACAACCATATGGCAAGATGAAAGATGCTTGGAAGAAATATGGTTAGAAGGAAAGCAGCATGGCATGAAGCTAGACTAGATGAGAAGACTGACAAATCACTTTCTGAGAGAAGACATGGCTCTTGGATAAAAGTGATGGATGATCTATGCCCTAATGAAGAGATCCCAAAATTGAAGGCTTGTTGGTGAGGTAAATCCCCTTTGCAGACAGAGGCGATCCCACTAGCCCTAGAGTGGGTCTAGCCACAAACGAGACAAGCTATAATATCGATTCCTAGTTAACGAATGGACGAAGATTCGATAGATGACTTACCAGAGGTCCTATGCTGTTGTTGTCGTCGGAAAGAGTGGCTGCCTCTCGCTCCTAGTTTGACAGATCACGATCCGATCGCTTTCACGCTCGGATACCTGCACACACAGAAGAAACAACGACGATATACAACATACTATTTCACATTCATAACTATCGGTCAGTTGAAGAAGACTAAATCAATTGCATTAGATAAACATAACACAATGATGGAACCAATACCATAGTCGAGTATATTAATGAAAGAAAGGAAGAGTACAACCAAGCTTCGACGTTGTGGTCTCCTCCAACAGGGTTCCAGTGGAGCGCGTCTCACAAAGGCTCGTCGGGAATTCGGACGGGGCTCTCTCTACGAAATTCTCCTTGGTTCTACCTTCTCAATAGCAATTACTCAGCTATAGTATCTCTTCTCCAAGTTCAGCTTCTTGGCTATATGTTCAACTAGCTTTCATAAAGGGAGAAGGCCTGTTTATATAGAGGGAGAGGGAGAGGTTAGGATCCCTATGATCATGGAAGGGAGACCTATCTTCAAGGAGTGTTCCATGGGAGGAGGAAACCACCACCTAAAGAGGGAGATTCGTGGTTCATCAACTTAACCACTTCCAGTGAATCATTCATGAGGTGGTTAGAAGGAAACTTCTGCCTCTATTTTGTTAAAAAAACATTCCCAAAACAACTGCGCGAGCACAACACAGAAACAGAGCGTCAGGTGGCACGGGCTCTAGTGTACATCCTCGACATTGGCGCGAGGGATGAACTAGATACCCGCGCCAAGGCCAAATCATAGGTTTTTGTGGGCTTTTTGAGGAAATGTTCAACAGAAGAAATGATGTCCTTATGCAGAAGGATGCAAAGAAGGTGTTTGTAGAGTATGACACTGCTCAGAGGTCACGGGAAAGACCCTCCAATATGCGTGGCAAGGGATTGCGGGGACGGTGACAAAATGCTATGTAACAGATGCCCCCTAAAGCATGAGGTCCGAGAGAGAGGGAGGGGTGAAATGCTTTATGAGAACGCGTTCGATCCAAACACTGCTGTCAGAAAACCTGCAAGTACAAATACAACTGATACATCTGATACATGACATGTGGCATGGGTGCAGCCATCCATAATAGAGTACAGAAACAGTGAGATCCAAGGTATTGACACAACCATCCAGTAGTAAGGATCAACGAATAGACTCAGGTATGGTCGCAACCATCCAATCAGGAGAGTCATATAATAAGTCATAGTAATCCACAAAGAACCTGCAGCCTGGATTTCATCAGACAAAACCCAGGGTCTTGCGCTCAATCTCGACCCGAACAAAGTACAAATGCGAGCATGCAAATATGTGAGTTGAAGTCGAACATGCAAGAAAATCGTCTGATTACCAGCCAATAATGAAAGCTGTTAACAGACGCGAGAGAAACCACCAATGATGACAATGGCTCTCAAGGTACAAAAGGTACAATCCACAGAATGTGAACAGTGATCTGACGTCGAACACCCGTAGATTCAATCGATCGAAGGCCAATGATGTGGACCTTACGTCGAATGCGAAGAACCTGCCATTGAGGCATGCAGGCTCCAAGGTACCTGAAGGGAGTCTCTAGATCAACTTCCTGGATAATGAGCTGGAGTTGACAGGAAGTGGCCTTGATCGAAGGTGGGCCATAATGTTTCCCACATCATCGACACGAGACAGAGGAATGTGATGTTTGTGAATCAAGACCAACAGAGAATCAGAGGGAGGTTGCAAACTTCAGAGGCAAACTTCTCTTGAACATATCAGCGGCATAACACTCGATTTGGCAGTATTTGACATCAAGGGATCTGAGGTCATGGCGACGTGTCAAAGAGCAAATGAGCGGACAAAAGAGATTACCCAAACCCATGGAGGCAAACAAATGACGAAGTGAGATGTCCCCAACCGGACACGAATGCAAACAAGTGCCATGTTCAAGAGAGACATACTACCAACACGACTACAATCTGGTTCCATATTCCCCCACCATTTCTGGTGAGTACCCCAATTATTTTTGAAAAACAAGCTTGAAGGGCATAGCATGTGCTTGCGACGTAAGTTTGTCCTCTGGACAAATCCAACCTAGTACATTTTACGAGCCCTAGGAAGGAGGAACTCGAGTAACGTCATGATGATGGAGTCCGATGTCATCAATTTTAATGAGTCTGACAAAGGGAGAACTCAACATCTTTTCATGTTTAGAGAGTTTGAAAAGAAAGCGGAAAATAAAACTACAGCAGTCCCTTTTCGTAAAGTCTCTCAGATCCGAAAAGGTAGAAAACTGTGTCTGAGAGAACCTCTTAGTCACGATCGGCTAAGGTATTCCTTTTTTGTAAATAATCTATCCAAGCCCAAAAAAGGGGTAAACGTATACTGGGCAGATATCGTTTTGCAGCCAATTTAACGAGTTCAAAATGACAAGCTTCTCGGCAATATTTTCAGTTTTAGAGAGTCAGAAAAGAGCTGAAAGGTGACTCCAGTAGTGACTTTTTCGTGTTTATACCGAGTTCGAAAAACTATAAAATACAACTCGTTTCTTCGTCATAACCATGTGAAACCCTGTTGCTGCACAAAAAGACACGTGTAAAACATATTCCTCGAAAATAATATGATAAAATAATCGACAAATATGTTTTAAAACCTAATTAAAGATTTTGAAAAGTTATAAAAGGCCATAAGTGGTAAAAATTATTTACTTTTCACTTTTACCTCTTTGCAGAGCAACAGTGACCCATTTTCCTTGCGATCTTGTGGCGACGATTGCGAGCGATCCAATGAACCAATCTTGATTTCGTCAATTTCAGGTAAGAGCCGACATCATTTGCCATCTTTTGAGGTAAATTTTATTACCTTTAATTGTCATTTTGAATCCTTTAGGGGAGGATTTGTCAAAACTAGGGCATCGCGGTTTGCGCGGGTTTCGGGCACGGACCCGCTCCAATTGACCCTTTTTTACACAAGGGTTGCGCCCATTGGTGCGATTGTTAGCAAAACAGTGGCGCCAACCGCGCAACCCAAAATCCGCCTATATTTTAAAGAAAATGCAATCATTTGCTTACAAATTTTGATGCCTAAGGAGACTAACAATGCTCATATGAACAATGTGTGCAAGGACCAAGCAGAAAAGATGGTAATTGAGTGGAAAGAGAGAGAACACAGTGAGGAGGATGAACTGGCCATGGAGAATGAACAATGCATGAATGCCCTTAGAAACTGTGGGCTAAAGAAATTCTTCCTGACACCGTGCCTCCGGGCTCAGCCTGAATTGCTTTAATATTTGATAAGTATTTGGGACGAGGATCAAGAAAAGTTTGTGCTTCGGGATCAAGAGCTTGAACTCGAAGTCTCTGATGTGTATTTTATCACTAGATTGTCACATAGGGGTGCAGTCCCTATCTTGACTGGTACCCGTCCTTCCGGGGAAAGCATGGCAATGGTGATTGACAGGGTGTGCCGATCGGCATGAAAAGGAACAGGGAGTGGCAAAGTTGACATCCAAACCGTCCCTGATCTGGCACTAAGAGTAGTGCTGCACACTATCACGCGGGCTGCAGGATCGCAAGCACCACATGAGGCCACAAAGACACAACTACTTCTTGCCTCAGAGTGCATGAGCTCGACTCTCTTCAACTGGGCCGAGGCCGTGACTATCAACATCAAACGGCAACTCACTAAGTGCAAGAAGACCAAACTGAAGAAGTTTCAGTATGGATCGATTCTGGTATCGTTCTTCTTGGAACGACTACCCATATTCCAGCGTCAGGAGGTTATTGTCCCGATGCCACCATCTAGAGAGCCACAGATGGCCCGATGGGCCGCACTGATGCCTAGAGCAGGGGTTGGCCAACATATGTCCTGGAGGCCAGAGTTTTTTGATTGGCTTTGCCGAAAACTGATTGTCGTGGAGGATTGGCCCTACGTCGACATAGACTTCACCAGTGATCCAGACCTCCCGCTCCCGAAGGGAGAGGATTGGGACGAAGAGCTAGGTGAGACTCATTTTTTATTTTCATGAGTTTATGATTTTTTGGTATATATCCATGTTCTGACAGTTACTCTTATATGTATGCAGATGTTGGCCCAGAGCGTCCTGCAGGTATGTCGCCGATAGTGAGGCGAACTCCTCGTGATTTCAATCCTCATGGTGAGGGCAGTGACGAGGAGATAATACAGAACCTGGAGGGGATCACCTGTGGGATTCCATACTATGCTCGTTTTCATGATGTTCCTCGGGCCTATCAGAGGCACACTGTAGGGGTGCCGAGTTGTATCCACCGCTTGCTGAGGCGGTTGGTATGGGCGATGGCGTGCTATCATGAGCACCATGCCGACTAGGCACTTAGGCTTTTATTTTCACACATTTTTGAGAGACATGTTGTCTCGCGAAGTAACTGAAACACACATATATTTTTTGGGTTTTATGATACACACGTTGCAAACAATCGATATATATATATATATCTATTTTCTACATGGGTCTATTTACATACGATGATGTTTTATAAATTGCACAAATGTCTATCTAGCACCATGTTAGCTATTGCATTAGTTAATGTATTCATTCGTCTTGGTATATGTTGATATGTAATGAAATCAAAATGTCTTTCAAGTAAACGAATATGCAAATACAATCTCAAAATGCATGGGTTTCGAACCGAATAATGACCGTTAAGTTGAAGAACGAAAAACTGCGAATCCAAATTCACAAGCAACGCGCGTATGCCAAGGTTAACTGCCTCGGTTAATAGTTCAAAAACAACACTATATTCAGCGACTTTGTTTGTAGTTGGTCCTAGACAAATACCTTGTAAGTTAATCAACTCACCAACAGTATCATAAATTACCCAGGCTGCCGAAGACAAATTCCTGGTACTGCGGGAAGCAGCATCTGCGAAACCGACATAAGGGGAAATAGACATCTGCATAATAAACAAGACCCAATAAGCAGAAAAAAGCTCACAAAGCACATCAAACCAAAGCATGCACAAAAATGAAAAAGTCACCTATGTACACATATCATGCATGAATGACTCAAGCATAATACTTTTTCAGGTACAACCCATTTATGGGCTGTGCTAAGGGAAAACCTTCATAGTCAATAAGCTCATAAGCCCCATTTTGTAACATGCGTTTGACGATGTAGGGCCCATGCCACATGGGTTGGAATTTACCTACCCCCAGCTTGTCATGAGCTTGGTCATATAGGAGAACGAGGTCGCCTTCGATAAAAGAACAAGGGGAAACTATTTGGTCAAAATGAGCTTTGACTCGCTTCTTCTGTGCTTCGATGACCAAGGCAACTAAGCGACGAGTTTCATCCAATCTCTCTAAGTAGAGGAGACGCTCTTCTTCAGGCGAAGTATTAGGCAGTAATTCCACAGCTAGTTTGAGTGAAGGGATTTCACATTCAATCGGAAGAGTGGCTTCCAAACCATACACCAACTGAAACGGGGTAAATTCGGTCGCACTCTTAATCGATGTTCGGTAAGCCCAAAGCGCTGAGAACAACATGAGATGCCAATTTGATTTATGGATCCCAATTGTTTGTTGAAGCATTGTAACAAGGACTTTGTTTACGTCTTCAACTTGGCCATTAGCTTGAGGGTAATAAGGCGTTGGGCTGTCGTGACGCAGACCCAACTTAGACGTCAGCTCCGCCATCATATAGTCCCGAAAATGAGAACCATGATCAGTAACGATGGCTTGAGGGACACCAAACCGAGCAATAACATGATTGAATATGAATTGCGGCGCTGTGTTACTATCCGTAGCCAGTGTAGGCATTGCTTCGGCCCATTTCGTAAAATAATCGGTGACAACGATAATATAGGCATGCCCCCCGGCCGAACGAGGGTTACACGTCATAAAATCGATGCCCCATTTGGGAAAAGGACCAACGGTAATGACAAGGTGTAAAGGAACAAGTGGCGCACGCATCTTGCGTTGATATATCTGGCACAAATGGCATTTGTGTACTGCGACAATGCAGTGTTTAAAAATGGACGGCCAGAAATAGCCAGCACGAAGGATCTTCTGTGCGGTGGCATAGCCAGACATGTGACCACCACAGGGGCCACTGTTGCAGTCATTTAAAACTTTCTCAGCTTCCTCGAGGGTCAGACATCGGCGGAGTACAGAATCGACTCCAACACAATAAAGGGTATCTCCGATAATACGATAAGGTTGCGACTGATGCCGAATATGGCGTCGGGCATCTTTCGTTAACTCAGACCTAAAAGTAGAAGTCTAGAGATACACGATGATATCACCGTACGACGGATTGAGGGTGCTAATCAAGAAAAGAGTTTCGTCCAGAACAGGGTTGCGAGGAAGCTTCACCACCCCCCCCCGGTTCCCGCTCCTAAAACGCACTTCGTTCGGGAGCGTTTTGGGAGCGCTCGGAAACGCGCTCCCGAAAACGCTCCCTGAGGGGAATGTTTTTGTAAACGCATTTCCGAAAGCGCTCGGGAGCGAACGCTCTCAGAGTGCTTCCGGTGTTTAAAAAATGCTTCGGGAGCGTTTTTTAAACGTCAGAAGCGGTCGGGGAGCATTTGCTCCCAAACGCTCCACGGCAAAAAAAACGTTTCCTGTCGACGAGAAATTTTTTTGTTGAAAAAATCGATTTGTTTATAAGAGGGAGGGAGGGTCATTTTGTTTATTGTTTGTAGTTGAGTGAGTGAGAGAGTGAGGGGAGCAAGAGGAGCAAGAAGGAGAGCTTGAGAGCGGAGCTGCAGAAGTGACAAGGAGAGAGCAAGGAGCAAGCTGCAAGGTAACAGGAGGATTGCAAGAAAGAGGTAGGTCTTCTAATCTAATTTTGTATTTTCTAGGATGAATTTTTAAGTTGTTTAAAAATGAAAACTTGATTTTTTTCTTGAATGTTGCATTTTATTGTGTTTAAAACTTAAAAATTGAATTTTTTTTTTCCTATGTTGCATTTCCTATTCCCATTTGGCATTTCTCCATTCGTTTTGCAGGCTAGAAACTTGAAACTTGAAACATCATGGCTATATGGCTAGGGATTTTCCTCATGTTGGTTCCTTTCTTTGTAATAATGGTGGTGGAGAGTAGTAGAAGAAAGAGGCAAATCAGAGAAGAGGAGGATGAAGAGGAGGGTTATGGTGGATTTGAAGAAAATCCTGAAGAGGAGGAGGATTATGTTCAAGAGGAAGTGGGGAGTGGAGAACATGAGGACATAGATTCCCCAACTAGACAAGACCAAACTCAGACACCTTTGTGGAAATATGTTCAGAAACAGGAAGGAGGGAAAGGTGGTGGAACCACTAAATTTATTTGCCCTCATTGCAATAAACAATACCATGGTTCATACACCCGTGCGAGAAGGCACCTTTGTGGGAAAATGCCAGGGGATGGAGAAAAAAATATAGGAATCAAAATTTGTACTAGTGTGCCAGCAACACAGAGACAGAAATATAGAAAGGAAGAGGAGGCTGCCCTACAAAGATCTAAAAGATCTAGGGGTTTCATTGATTCTTATTCAGGTCCATCACATCATGGACAAACAAGTCCAACTTCCACCCGTGCAAGTGGTTATGGATGCGGTGGCACATCTGGATTAAGGCGTAGAACCATATCCGATTTCCTGGACGAAGGGTGTAGGAATGATGTGGATTCAAAAGTTTATCGGTTTCTATATGCATGTGGGGTGCCATTCAATGTTCTTCGCTCACCTTATTGGCATGAAATGGTTTCTGCCATTAATGATGCCCCCAAAGGATACAAAAGCCCTGGGTATGACAAGGCCAGAACCATGGGTCTTGATCATGAAAAAGCTAAAATAAACCATTCTTTGGCTAGAATGACAAATTTGTGGAATGAGCATGGGGTGTCCATTGTCTTTGATGGATGGACCAATGTAAAAGGAAAGCCATTGATAAGTGTTTTGGCTGTGTCGGTTAGTGGTGCAATCTTCCTGTCAGCATATGATTATTCAGACAAATTCAAGACCAGCATTAACATTGCAGAACCATTACTTGCAATAATTGAAAAGACTGGGCCATACGATGTCATACAAGTCATCACTGATAATGTTGCTAATTGTAAGGCAGCAGGAGCAATTATTGAGGATAAATACCCCAACATATTTTGGTCTGGGTGTTTGGTTCACACAATGAACCTTTTGATGCATGATATCATTAAAAACAAACAACCTCAATTCAAATGGCTTAGTGATTTGTACAAGAGAGGTAAAAAAATGATAAAATTTATTACAAATCATAGCAATACCCATGGGCTTTTCCGTACTCACTCCAAATTGGAGTTGTTGAAGATAGCAAAGACTAGATTTGCTAGCTATTACCTCACCTTCAAGCGCCTTTTGAAGGTAAGAGAGTCATTGGTTGCAATGGTATCAAGCCCACACTGGTAGGTATTAAAGGATAGGGCAGCGACAATAGTTGACAAGCAAGGTTTCGAACATGTGGAGGAGACCCCCTTGACCCTTTGTTTTGGGCACGTGTGAGGGAAATTTTGAATTTCACCAAGCCCATTTATCACATGATTCGGTTTGCAGATATAGATAAACCAGTGATTGGGGAGGTTTATGAGCAGATGGACAGCATGTTGGGCCAAATAAAAGATGATGTTAAGGATAATGATCCCAACTTGTATGCTATGATTCATGACTGTGTGTGTGCACGGTGGAATAAACTCAATGTTCCACTACATGCCTTGCATATATCCTTACGCCAAAATATTACTCTCCATCTTGGTTGGGCCAACCTGCACCTGGAGGTGGGGTTAGGATCAAATCTCACACAGATCTAGAGGTACAAGAGGGGTACATGAAGGCATTAGACAAGTTGGTACCCGACAGGGAAGAGTGTGCTAGATTGCGCCTTGAATTAGGCAAATACTTCAGTTGCACTTCCTACTTTGGTTCTTTCCATGCAATGGAAGACAGAGATAGATTTGATGCTCTCACATGTTGGGAAGCATATGGTGGCATGGGACTTTTGCCAAAGTTGGCAAAAAAAGTTCTCTCACAGGTTGTGAACACTTCTTCTGCAGAGAGGTGTTGGAGCACCTACAACTTCATACATAATGTGAGAAGAAATAGGCTGAATGAAAACTGAGCTGAAAGCTTGGTTTATGTGCATTACAACTTGAGGTTGTTGAGCCATTACTGTGATCGGGCAAATGAGGTTCAATCATACAGAGTCTGGGACAACAACCCAAAGGATGATAATTTGGAGGACGGCACGGTACATATGGAAGAATTGGAAGCAGAACTTTTTAGGGATGATGATGAAGCATCAACAGCACCGCCACACACAGGGCCAGTCCCACCATCTACTGGTAGCAGTGCGGGTGGGGGTGCCAGTGCTAGTGCCAATGCCAGTTCCCGAGATCAAACTATTGTTCCTTTGCAGATTCAGCCTCCACCTTCTAGTCATGGTCGTGGTACTCCTGAGAGTACTAGAAGACCACCATTTCCTCGTGGCTCGCACAAATTAGACATTTCCCGTGGGCGTGGCAAGGGGCCAGCGAATAGATAAAATAGATTTGGTGTTTACTAGTCTTTTCTATTTTCTAGTAGTTTTTATCTTTTATAACTGTTGACAGTTGAACAGTTTAAACTTGACTCTTTCATATATTTAATGACAATTTAAGTTTGAAGTTTGAATTTGAAAGGTGAAACTTTGAAGTTGGCATTTATAAGTTTACAAGTCATTATGAATTATGAATATGATGCTTTATGAAAGTTATATGGTGATCAATGAATCAATGATGATAAATGTTATATATTGAATTTTGAAATCAATGATGATAAATGATATATATCAATGATGATAAATGTTATATATTGAAATTTGAAATCAATGAATCAATGATGATAAATGTATATTGAATTTTGAAATCAATGAATCAATGATGATAAATGTTAGATATTGAAATTTGAAATCAATGATGCTAAATGTTATATATCAATGATGATAAATGTTATATATTGAATTTTGAAAGCTTGGAAACCTTGATTGATGATTGGAATTGATGATTCGCGAGACTCAAGAGTCAATATGTTGTATGCTTCCAACTTGTGGGCGTGGTTGATGAAGATTATAACTTCTAGATGATTGATGTTATATGATTCAATCTATGTTTTTATGTTTTTTATGTCTAATTCTGAATTCATCATTCTACATGTTTTTGTTGACATATGTGCATCAAAATATAAAAAATATAATATATATATATATAAATGCTCCCCGAAACGCTTTAGACTGGGAGCTTCTAAAAATGGCGCTCCTGCTCCCGCTTCCAAGTAACCTTGGTCCAGAATATGATCCTCGGAATGAGAAGGAGCAGAGTCGGTGGGGAGAGAACAAATCAAATCAGCGAAAACAAGTGATTTCTTGGATTTGGTTGTAGTAAACTCCAAATCAAACTCTTGGAGGATAACGATCCACTTCGAGTATTTGCCGCCCAGCAACTGCCGAGACAGAATATAGGTCATGGGGTTACAATCAGAAATCACGGTCACTGTGTGCAAAATGATATAATGACGAAAACGCTGGACGGCTTGGACCGCAACCAATGCTAACTTCGCGACATGTGCATAACGCGTTTCAGGGTCGAGAAGGTTTTGAGACAAGTAATAAACGACATGCTTGTTACCGTCATCATCATCTTGAACCAAAACCATGGCGATCGTACTGAAGGTGGTAGCTAGATAGAGTGTGAAATCATGATGATAATTTGGAGGACGTAATAGAAGAGCGTTGACAAGCAACGTCTTAAACGTATCAAAAGATTGCTGAGCAATCTCATCCCAACAGAAAGGGACGTCCTGCTTTAAAAGTCGTGTGAATCCTTTGGCTACTTCGGCGTAGTTCGGGATAAAACGACTTAAGAAATTTGCTTTCCCTTGGAGACTCTGAAGCTGGTGTAACGAGGATGGAGAGGGGAGATTAACAATAGCCTCAACCTTAAGCAGGTCAAGGCGAATTCCGTCTTTAGATACGATAAACCCTAAAAGTCTACCGGAATCGACGTAGAAGACGCATTTATGCGGATTGAGCTGAATGTTGTAGCGTCTACAACGAAGAAAGATCTGGCGGAGATGGTTCGGGTGGTCTTTTCGCGCAGCTGAATGAGCGGGAAGGTCATCCAGTTATGGTTGAACAATATGACGAATATCGTGAAAGGCATAAGACATCGCGCGCTGGAACGTAGCCCCAACATTCTTCAAGCCAAAAGGGAGTTTCTTATATGCGAACGTTCCCCAAGGACAGATAAAAGCGGTCTTGTGTTGATCGGATAGGAGAATATTGATCTGATTATAGCTAGAAAAACCGTCCATAAGGGAAAAAATCTCACTCCCCACACAATCGTCAATGATCTGATCGATGAAAGGGGTGGGATAGTTATCCTTGGGACAGGCCCGATTGATATTGCGATAATCAACACAGACATGAATTTCTCCCTGTTTCTTATCCACAGGAACAATGTTAGAAACCCACTTTGTTAGAGGGATCAGATAAATAAAACCCGCTTTGAGAAGTTTTTCAACTTCAACTTTGATAGCAGCGGCTTTCCGAGGATGCACTGGACGAAAATGCTGGCGAACAGGCTTCGCACTTGGATAGGTGGGAATCTCGTGCACCACAATACTGGGGTCAATTCCAGGCATCTCTTCGTAAGACCAAGCGAAAACATTATAGAATTCGCGAAAGAGGCTAGTATACATTTGGACTTCCTCAGAAGAGCAAGTGACTCCCACATGGATGTTCTCGACAATCCTTGGTTTCACGGAAATGTTGATAGGCATCATTTGAGTAATGTTACCCAAGTTACCTTCAGCGAAGACGTCATGAGTCAAAATAGGTGTTTGAAGTGGCGGAGAAGGAACTTGAGACGCAAAACGCTCAAGACAGTTAGACATTGCCCCGAGGCCAGGCATAAACGAGGAACGATGATGCCCATTGCTCCATGGTAGGTCTTCGAGAGACATGGTTTCCATGATAGCCTCATCGGATGGAAACACTTCTTTCAAAGGATCAGGCGAATCCGCATCGCCTGAGCCAGGGGGATTGAGAATAAACGTCGAGAGACATGCTCAAAGGAGCACCTTCAGGAGGGGGAGAAACAGATGCAGCTGTAAGCTCACAATAATTGATTTCAATTGGACTAAGCGGCATCGAATCCCCAAATGAATCGACCTGTTCAGGTAAAGGGACGATCCATGGGTCATTCGACTGAGAGATCATATTAACTTGAACGGTATTTGGTGGAAGAAGGGGAAAGATACCTATGAGGGCAAGATCTTAGAAAGGACCCGGCCCTACACTGTCGGGGAGAGTAGGAATCTGATCCACGTATGGGACGTTGTTCTCGGAAGACGAGGTAAAGAACGACAACTGGTCGACAGTAATGATTTTGCCCTCGTGTGGAAACTTTAGAAGTCGAAAGAGGGTGGATGGAACACACAACATAGTGTGAGTCCAACTGCGACCGAGTAGAAGATTGTAATTGAGTTTAGTGTCAACGACTTCTACTTCAACGTTCACCGTCTTTCCTTGCAATGTGATTGGCAAGCTAGCGAGAACACCCAAGGGTTTCGATTCCCTTCCATTAAATGCCTCAAGGGCATTGGGTGATGAAGTTAGGGCTGGAGAGCCAATAGCCTTCCAGCAAGCAGATGACATGACACAGGTAGATGCACCTTCGTCCACAACGACTCTATGGATGTTGAGACCGTTAATGCTAACTTGTATGACAAGCGCAATTTGGTGCGGAAGTCGGGGGACGAAATTCTCTAAGTCGAAAGAGAGAAGGCTAGAATCAGCAGGATCAATCCCGCCGATCGAAGATAATAACGCTTTCTGTTGAGATGGACAACTCTGAAGCACTTCTAACGCGGACATCGCGGAAGGCGCCTGTGTTAAGTCCTCAACAATACTGTAATGCAGAGCAGCACGGGCGTTAGGATTATAAGAAGATTTTCGAAGAACACCTTTAGAAGGCGGCGGTACAACGGGTTCAGCACTAGGCCTTTCAATTTCAAGAGGACCAGAGGCAGGTGGGGGACAAGGACCGTCGGCGATCTCTTTCCCTGCTGCCTGACGTGATCCAGCATAATCCTTCGACCGAGTGGCGATGGAAATGGGTGCAAAACGGTTCATCATGAATACTTGAGAGCCAAACGATGCAGATAGCGGAGGTTGCTCGACCATCTGGGTTTGCTGAGACGGAAAAGGCTCTTTAAGGACCACCAGAGTTCCCTTAGCGCCTTTGAGCAGTTGACTAACCTCAGATCGTCTAGGACAATCCTTAGTGTAGTGTTCCTCATCACAAATTAGACAGGGATACTTCGGCTTTCGTTGTGAACCATCATCAGCACGAGGTTTAGACGATTCTTGTTTTGGGGCATCGGTTTTGGCCTTGCCTTTGCCCTTCTTTCTCCCCTTGGATGTCTTGTTCGCAGGATTGGCCTGAACCCTCCGAGGTTTTACCAGAATCCGGGGTAGGCTGAGGAGCAGAACCATTGGAAGAATTTGATTTCTGCTTCCCATTGGAAGACTTTCGTGAAGTCTGAGACACGGAACCAATAACGTCGTCGACTGATGGGGTAGCCGGCGCTTTAGAGGTCCCAGGTCGTGGAGTCTCAGTCAAGATGTCATACAAAATGCGCGATTGAGAGTACACTAGATCAAGATATTGGGCACGAGCGATGGTCTGTTCCTCGGTTACACATGCCGCCATGGCGATGTCTTTCGCAATCTGATTGACAAAAGAGGTAGTGAACCAATGAGTAAGAAGCTAATCAGGAATTTCGAACTTGATCAGGCGACGACGTCGTCTCCATTCATGAATGTGGTCCAAGATATGGGTAGCCCGGTCCTATTCAAGGATGTTAAGAGATGCGTCCCAGCTTCACAACGAACCGGCAACTGGAAATGAGTAAGGAATGCCATAGCGAGTGTGTTGAAATCTTGAAAGATGCCACGAGGCAGTTCGGTATACCACTTGGCAGCAGCCTCGGTGAGAGTGCGCTGGAAAAGACGGAGTCGAATAGAGTCATCCACCCAAGAATTGGAAGAACACCATAAATGGTATGTCATGACGTGTGCTTGGGGGTCTTCTCCAGATTTGCCCTCAAACTTGGGACAATCACCTGGAACCTTCGTTGGAACCGGAGGCTAATATGGATTATGAAGGATGGGATCATTTGTCAATTTGGACACATTCGGTAACTCCAACGTGGCGAGGAAAGGTAATTGAGGGTTAAAAGGCATAGCAGGTCCTCGATAAGGACCCGTACCCATACTCCATCCTGGTTGAGTATAACTCTGTCCCCATGGGTTCTGTCCTGGAGGATTCGGACCATAAGGGGTATAAGCCAAATAGTTCGGTTGATATGGTGGCTGAGGACCATGATACGGGGGTTAAAGACCAGGATATTGATGCTGAGTATACGAGGGTCCCGATTGAGCAGCATAAGGATTTTGCTGCGGAGTATAAGTATAGCCTGGCAGTAGAGGGTAATAAGCAGGACCTTGAGGCGGGTTGTATACTGATCGATATTGACCTTGAGGGTAATAACTGCCTTGGGGTCAAACAGGCTGCTGAAAAGTAGGGCCTTGCTGAGCTGGATAAGTCGGGCGTAGAGGTTGATTTCGCTACGGCATAAAGTAGAGTGGTGGCTGAGTAGGGTGAATTGTCTGTGTAGTTTGGCTCGGCTAAGCAGGTTGACCTGACTGATGAGGGCCACCAGGTTGCCCCTGCTGAGCAGGTTGGCCTAATGGCTGCGGTGGACCAGGTTGTGGTTGATAACTAGGTTGACCTGGAGCAGGACCATAAGATGGTCCTGGCTATGCAACATTTGGACCAATTGGAAGATATGGCTGTTGTGGTTGCACCAAAGGTTGAGATGGATGGATCTGCCCCCCAGGACCGTATGAAGGTCCGGGTTGATATACCGATTGCCCAACCAGTC
This sequence comes from Pinus albicaulis, assembly GCA_034641835.2. NCBI lineage: Eukaryota > Viridiplantae > Streptophyta > Pinopsida > Pinales > Pinaceae > Pinus > Pinus albicaulis. Next base: position 396,504,818 of record CM076581.1, read on the forward strand.
CTTGAGGTTGCCCTGGTTGGACCACAGGCTGAGCTTGTAAAGGTTGACCTTGAGGATTGTAAGGCTGCCCTTGCAAGCCGTAAAATAATCTCTGCTGGACCGAAGGTTGTCCTTGTAAGGGTTGTCCTTGTGGGTCGTACGCATACCTTTGCTGCACCGAAGGTTGTCCCTGAAAGGGTTGTCCTTGTGGGTCATAAGCATACCCTTGCTGAACCGAAGGTTGTCCCTGAAAGGGTTGTCCTTGTTGGTTAGAAGGTTGCACAGGCAAGGTAGGTCTAAAACCGGAAAGGAACTGATAAGCCTCAGGAGCAGGCAAACAGATAGGGTTGCCGTGCTCATCATATTGAAACAGAAGTGAATAAATCGGGGTACCATCTGCGCCATAATGAGAAAAATAAGACCAATAAGGATCCTGAGGGGACTGATTAGTCTGGGAGCTCTGCTGCTGAACAGCCAGCCGATACTCCTCAAAAGAAAGGCCGTCAGGGATTTCCATGGCAATCGAAGTTTCTACCGAAGTCAAAACTCCTGACGACTGAGCGGTGACGACTGGTGCCGATGCAGCCACGCAGACAGTAGGCCTAGTAGGGACAAACGTAACAAAAGGCGTCGATGAGACAGGTGTCGTCGGCGACATCCCTAACGATGGGAGAACCGGCCCCCTTGACGGAGTTGATGTTGCCGTGGAGGCAATACCAGCTATAATCTGACCCAAAGACCTATATCTGGCTGGAAGCGACACCGATGGTGAAGATTGAGCAGGCTCTTGATGGATGTCTTCCGAGAAAAGTTGGTATTCTTCATCAGACACTGGAATACCCTCACTGCCATTAGGACCAGACGAGTCCATGTCTGAATCCACCGTGAGATCTTGTAAAAGACTACGGGGGCTAGGAGGTATGATAGCAGCCAAAAATGGCGATCCCGAGGTAAGAGGGGGAAAATGTTCCCCGACCCCAAACCCAAACCAAGCGTTTGAAAGAGGCCAATGGAACTCAACCGGTTCCCCAAAGGGGTACTCTGACGGGATGATAGGTTGCTGAAGCTCGGCAGACCGAGAGGTTTGCGAAGTTTCAGATGAATCGTCCAAGAAAGGACTGCCAGTAGACGAAACCGATGGTTCTGCCATTGTGATTATAGCACACCAAAAAAGGGAAAAAGATCGGAAAAGAAGACTCTTGGATCAAAACCAAGGCAAACAAAGATAGGCCAAGAAATCAAACTTTAAAGGGCGTGTAATCGTAGGTAGTTTATTTTACCACATTGAAACCAAAAATTTGTTGTTTCATGTTGTAAGAATCAAGAAACAGTTAAAGATGACTCTAGTCTCTTTTAGTTTTAAGCGAGCGCGAAAGGACAAGTGCTCGATGATCTTTTCAAATTTATGGAGTCAGTAAAGATCGAAAATGACTGCACTGGTAGTCTAGGTAAAAGGGTGTACCAAGTTTCCGTGAACTGCCATATACACCTTGGTTATAAAATGAAAGAAGAATCAAACAAGGACTTGACGTACGTGCAGGTAGTCTCCTCGAATGTTCTGTTCGGTGTATCACGGTTACAAGGCGGTAGACTTGGCTTCCTACAGATAAAAGGATTGCAACCTAGAGGAGTCTCCCTTTATATACTCGACGGTACGGGGAGCGCAAGTCCATACTAGTGCTGTCTGAAGCCAGATGGCGAACGACAGCTGCTAGGTTTAAAGATGCCGAAACACGTCTCTAACTTAGACCAATAAATGTTTCGTTAAGTTTCAATGTTGCCTTAGGGTAATTGAATAAATTTTAAGTTGATCTTGTATTTATGTTTCAATTCCAAGGTCCTACCGAATGTTGGATGTCACAAATCCTTAAATGCAAGCTACATGCCATAAAATACCATTTCGTTTGATGAAAAGCTATCTACGAGAAAGTTTAGGAGTTTTCAAGCGATAACAAATAATGAGAACACACAAAAGCATCCACTACAATATCTGATGCAAGCTAATGAAAATGAGAAATCTTTCCTAGAACGCCCAATGCTAGTTATGCGAAAGATTTTCCAATTCCACAATGCAAACAAGAATGCAAGCACAATTTTATTTTTTTTGATGATTTTTCAATGTAATAGAGCAAACAGTGCACTAAATGACATGAAAAACAAATCTTCACACTAGCTCAAGAATGTCAATGCGAGAGTCAAAGCGAAACAATTTCAATCAACCCAAAAGCAAAAAAACAAAAATTCAAACCAATGTTGCAATCTCTCAAATCGAAGAACGATGTCGAAACAGACCCATACAAGCAGTGTAATCTATGCTTGGAGTGACAAGAAGCACAACTGAATGATAGAGGCAAGAACCAATCCTCCCAATGCAATCACTCAAACGGATCAAGGGAGCCGAATGCAATCAAACAGGGAATGAAGTTGACCGTGGAACAAAAGACTTAAACTCCTACAGGAGGCTCAGCATACCAAAGCACTAGAAAACCCTAAGGCCATGATGCTGACAAGAAATGGACAAACAACTAAAGGAATGAAGGCGAATCACAATCACAAACCATCCCAAGGCAACATGCCAAAAGATTACCTAGAAGCACAAGTACCGACCCAAAAACTCCAAAACAAGGCAAACCCTTATACCTACAGGAAATGGCGCGACTGTTTGGCTGTAATCAACGCCAAACAGGGGATGGCGCGGGTGCTGAACTAGCAACAAGAGCCGGTGGGCGCGACTGTCAGACCGGAAAACACGCCATTCAAGCCAACCCTTGTAAAAGGAAAATTTTGAAGGACAGAGGTCAGATCTGAACCTCTGGGGCTGAACAGGGGTCTTAGACTCAGGAAAAATAATCAGAAAAGGCAAGCTAAACAAGCAAAGACCAAGAAGAAGACCTAATGGATGAAAGACAAACTCGCACTGATTCCCCAGCGGAGTCGCCAATTTGTTGGTGAGGTAAATCCCCTCTGCGGACAGAGGCGATCCCACTAGCCCTAGGGTGGGTCTAGCCACAAACAAGACAAGCTATAATATCGATTCCTAGTTAACGAATGGATGGAGATTCGATAGATGACTTACCGGAGGTACTACGTTGTTGTTGTCGTCGGAAAGAGTGGCTACCTCTCGCTCCTGATTTGACAGATCACGATCCGCTCGCTTTCACGCTCGGATACCTGCACACACACAAGAAACAACGATGATATACAACATACTATTTCACATTCGTAACTATCAATCAATCGAAGAAGACTAAATCAGTTGCATCAGATAAACATAACACAATGATGGAACCAATACCATAGTCGAGTATATTAATGAAAGAAAGGAAGAGTACAACCAAGCTTTAATGTTGCGGTCTCCTCCGATAGGGTTCCAGCAGAGCACGTCTCACAAAGGCTCGTCGGGAATTCAGACGGGGCTCTCCCTATGGAATTCTCCTTGGTTCTACTTTCTCAATAACAATTACTCAACTATAGTATCTCTTCTCCAAGTTCAACTTCTTGGCTATATGTTCAGCTAGCTTTCATAAAGGGAGAAGGCCTGTTTATATAGAGAGAGAGGGAGAGGTTAGGATCCCTATAATCATGGAAGGGAGACTTATCTTCAAGGAGTGTTCCATGGGAGGAGGAAACCACTACCTAAAGAGGGAGATCTGTGGTTCATCAACTTAACCACTTCCTGTGACTCATCCCTGAGGTGGTTAGAAGGAAACTTTCGCCTCTATTTTGTTAAAAACATTCCCAAAACAACTGGCGCAAGCACAACACAGAGACAGAGCGCTAGGTGGTGCGGGCTCTAGTGTACATCCTCCACATTGGCACGAGGGATGAACTGGATACCTGCGCCAAGGCCAAAACATAGGTTTTTGTGGGCTTTTGAGGAAATGTTCAACAGGAGAAATGATGTCCTTATGCAGAAGGATGCAAAGAAGGTGTTTGCAGAGTATGACACTGCTCACAGGTCACGGGAAAGACCCTCCAATATGCGGGGCGAGGGATTGCAGGGACGGTGACAAAATGATGTGTAACAAGGATCCTCAACAACAAAGAAATTCATGACATCAAATGAAGTAGTTCTTCATGAGTAGTTGGGTGTCTCACCCAATGTTGCAAACATCTCGATAACATCCCGATTTTATCTCAAAATCACTATTTTTTGGCCTAGCCGATGTTTGCCAAGTTTTAAAGATATTTTTATGGTATCTTAAATTTGCTAATGTTTGCTGATTTTTTACACATTTTTTCCCGACTTTTATGATTTTTTGGTTTTCGGGACCCTTGCCGATTTTATCCCAATCTCGATGTTGGCAACATTGGTCTCACCATTGCTGCTACAGGTCCCTGGTTAAGAGGGAGCCTAGTGATAAGTTTCTTACTGGGGAGAAACTCGGTAATTCCTAAGAGGAAGCTTAGGTACATTTCTTGTATAGGAATGAGCACATTCCTTTGTGGAATATGTTCTCCCTCATTGAGAGGGAGAGAAAGACACATCATTTTGGTTTTCACCTAGAAGACAAAATGCAGGATTGGGTAATCATACTCTTTTTGGATGTATTAGAGAATCCAAGGAAAGAGTAGTCGTGGAAAGACATATATTATTTGAGGATTAGCTATCCCAATAAGAATAGTCTTAGGAAGTCATACTTGGTGAACACCCGGGTGGAGTATGTACCTTGGAGACAATGTTGATGGTGTCTATAGTAATTTGTTTCACCAGCATTGTAGCTCATGGTCTCATGGAGAGATGGAGTTGTTAGTCAAGGCCTTGCACTGTAACAATGCTGGTTAATATGATGCTATAACAGATGGATTACCAATCGAATTCTTCTTATGAGATTCTTCATATTGAGAGTGACCATGTACCATTATGAGTACCTCCCTAGTTAAAAGGGAGTGTTGAAAAGTGTAACTAGGTTCAGTCTTCATAATGACTTGTAATTATGAATTTAAATAATGAAGAAGACAAAGATAATAAAATGTATTTTGTAAAGCTTGCCTCATGGGTTTCATGGGCAAGGGGTTTTTATTATAGGTCAAATACTTGTTCTTGATGTCTTTAGGGATTTGTCATCTTGTCATAAATATATAATTTTGAGTCTTATATACGAAGTGATGTTACAGTTATTAAAAGACAATTTTGTTGATGTAAAATATGCTCGAAGACCTTGTCAATATGCTCCTTGAAGTCGACCCAATTCACGTTGAAGATCCAACCTTATACATGTCAACCTAGCAAAAGGTCTTGTCGGCCTAGAGGGAGAAAGACAACCTCTATATGTAAGAGGTCTGCGACCCTCACATTATCACTATCGGTTCGGTCAAGTTTTGATATACTAGTACGATTTAGGGTTGTGATTTAATGCGAAGAAAGAGTCTATACAACGAAGGAAGAAGAGACAAGTCCGGTGAAGGAAAGGAGGATCAATCCATCTTCGTTTTGACCACGCATCACTGTGATCAAGTGCTAAAAGGAAATACGTAGAAGGAAGTCAAGCCAACGAGAAGAGTTGCGAGGTGTGCAAGAAACTCTTGTCTTGATCTATACTCCAGATATCTCTGAAAGGAAGCAGAAGTATACACAGTGTAAGGAAGGGATTCTACAACAAACACGAGTTTGCTCTAGTTCATCATAGGTGTAGACAGAAGGCGGAGGAGGAATTTCTTGGAGGTCGAGGAAGACAGAATAGAAGCACTTCACTTGGGGCAGCTAGATCAAGGACTGAGTCTCCCTTGTATTGGTACAACATAGTGCAGGAAGGGAAGATCAACATAAGGAGCCGAAAAGAGCAGTGACAAGGGATTTAGAGGCATATTGGTGTCAACGGTCTTTGTCATGGTCTTGTTACTTGTCAATTAAAGTTCTATAAGAAGAATTGCTTTTGGGTTTTCCTCTCCAAGAGGGAGAGGTTTTGGCCTTGGCTTGAAGAGCCTAAATTTTTTGTCTCTTGTGTTTTGATAATTGACATGATGAAAGACATAATAAGCAAATTAAGATAAGATCTAAGTGGAAGAAGCTGTAATATCCCCAATAGGAAATAGACAGTAATACACAGCATACGACAATATAGAAAATGCCGGAAATAGAACATAAAGCAAATACACATAAAAATGCTGGAAATGCTAAGCCATTTTATTAATCTGAGAATATAATGAGATACAATGGATAATCAGAATAAATGCACCTATCCTTGCTTGAGGCAAGTGAAGAACCCTCTCAGAAAAACATGAAATGGCTGCTACAAGAAACTGCATCCCAGCTGCTGGAAGAAACTGCCGTAAACTGCTGCTGCTGGAATGAACTGAAGCTAGGGGCTGATCCCCTTGCCGGAATGAGCTGAAAATCGGCAGACCACCTGAACTCACCACCCCGGACAAAACCCAAAAACCATATAGAAAATGGTCAGCCTCCGAAAATCACCTCAGAGACCCTCCTCCTAGAAACGCATCCCTCCAGTCCAGTGTGAGATCTCAGTGATATATCACGAAATCGGGCCCACGACTCCGGAAAAATCTCAGTGGCCCGAACCTCACACCGAATCTCATGGAATCTCTCTGTATGAAAAACCCGCAATAGAATACCTCCTCCAAGAAGCCCGTCCTCTCTCCTAGGGCGCATGAGTCCCTGCAATGAAATGACTCCTCCGCAAAACAACCAATCAAGTACATGGCCAGAAGAAAAACCTTGCCGAGCAGGGGCACTAAAGTCCAGGGCTAAGGGCGAGATCTCGAGCCGGAGACCTCCGTCGCACTAGAGTCTTGCGACTGTCTCTAAGAGAGTCGTGCTCAGAAAGGCAGTCTGATTCAATATCATCAACATCAATAATGCCCCAAATGAGGAGGCTCCTCCACCTTTTATAGCATTGGTTTCCCTCCAAAACCAACGTCCTCTCTCTCATTGGCTCCTCCACGTGGTGTGTGGCCCCCCTTGGCTCCCCCCTTAAGTTACAACGTTGCATCTACTAGGGAAACACTTTATTTTATTTAAGTGAGTTATACCCCTTTTCTCACTTTTATTTATTAATAAAATATAGTCGGCAAAACTATACAAAAATCAAATATTCCAATTAGCGGTGCTAATTAGGAATATTACAGTCTCCCCCGACAAAACGTTGCTTGTCCTCAAGCAACTGAAGTGATGGATGCTGCAATGTCTTCTCGCTCTCCCAAGTGGCATCCTCATCCGGCAAAAATTGCTTGTCCTCAAGCAACGCTTGAACAAGCCTACTCTCTAGCTGATGCTCCCTACCGATACTGCGAAATGTGCCTGGGTCCCACTGAAACCTCTCTGACCTCTGCATCACCCTGATACGAAGGGATATCTCAATGCCAGGATCCCAAAGTGACCTCTCACAGTACCAGCCAACCAATAATCCTCTCGGATCCCATCGCCACCGTGGCCAATAATCGCACAAGTCCCACGGCTCAGACGGTGCAATGCCTCTAGCTATGACCAATGCTCTAAGAGGTGAAGACCACCAACAAGCATCAATGCTCCCGGGCTCTTGCTGCGTTGTACCTGTAGCTGCATATGCTACCCCTCCAACTGCATACCAACTCATCACCTCTCTCCAATCCAAGTCATGACTCAATCCCATGCTAATCCTGCTCTCCTGAAATTGGGAAGGAGTCCTGAATTAACGACAACTGGTGCCCTCCTGCCGACTGGGATCGGTAACATCTACTATGTCCAAGGGCCCCTGCTCCACTGTGCTCCCTACGAAGAATACCGTACCATCAAGAGGGTACCAACTCATGATCTCCCGCCAGTCCATCTTGGAGGAAGCATCTGATGTGGCAACAACAACTGCATGTGGAACTTGCCTGGAAGGTTGCCGCCAACTCGTAATCATCTCCCACTGCCAAACTATCACATCTACCTCCAACATCTCCAGAGGATATGGATCTGTAGCTGCTGTCACGGTACTCGGTGTCTGTGCATCTCACTGCTCCACCTCAAAGGATGACCCCAATGCTAGCCACATATCCATCATAGGCTCAATGTGGGCACCCATCTGGACCTCACCCAAGGGAATGTCATGCCTGATGTCCATAGTATCCTCCTCTGCTTACTCAGGCTCTCTCATGTGCTGCTCTAGCTGAAGCGTCACAAGTGACTCATCACCCAGAGTATCTCCTATACAGTCCCCTGACTGCTCACCCTGCACACTGTAATACGGCTGCAATCTACTGTCATCATACCTGCATGACTGCTCTTGCTCCACAGAAGCAACCTCAACTGATCCTATGGACTCATATGGAAGAGAGTCCTCACCCTGGCATACAGAAGGAATGCCCTCCTGTTCTACCTCCGCCACCTCATCTGCATTGAATATGCCATCCACCCTCTCGATGAAGTGTCGATACAATGTCTGGAGTCCAGACGCATGCGGGGATGCTACCTCTGCTGAACCCAATATCCTCTGCTCATGCATGATCTCAACATGCCCTGAGGGAAAAATGATGCATGTCTCCCTCATGACCTGCTCCCCAAGCGTAGGCTCGGCAATGACTAATGTGCCACCACTGCAGAGGATCATCTCATCCCCTAAACTGTGGCTGTCAACTAGCGTACTGACCCAGTGCCACTGCTGAGAAGTCTCTCGCCTAGTGTGCTGAGGGCCATCCAAATATCTTGGGTGTGCCTCACGGACCTTGCTGCTCATGCCCAAAGTGCCAAAGGACAACAACAAAATCAGTTGTGCCCATGAGTGATGTAGAAGAGTGTCGGATGTGTGAGTCCCCACAAATACCATCAAGTATCGCTCCTCTGTCTCCTCATCGATCCTGGGTGAAATACCCCCAAAGGTAAGCCCAGTGTCCCTGTCTGTGAGTCTCCCTGGATGCAATACTCTAAGACCCTGCTGTGCCGCGCCGTACGCCCTCGCAAGCCACCGGTCATCCATGTACTCCTCAACATGCCACTGCTCACTAAGGCATACCCCTGAATACTGCTGGATACCCCATGCTACTGCTGTACCACCCTGTACCGTCTCGTGCCCTGACTGTGTCCAGGAATCTGTCACTCCCCCCGTGCTCTCAATGTGATGTAGGGCATTCCTACTCCACAATGCAGTCCCACACACTACGGTACACCACCATGTAGCTCCATGTCCACCAATAGTCCACTGATCACTGCTAGAGGCTCCCACACATCCATGGATGTGATGTCCTAGAGCTGTGCCTCTACATATCAGACTACCACCAATCGGTATCGTCATGTCCACCGTCACGTCACTATACCTGCCGACAAATGGATCATCACTGCAAATCCTCCTCGAGGGGTCCGAGGAGTGAATCTCCCTATGGGTCAGTAGTGTTACCACCACTGCTCGGCTCCGCTGCGTCCTCTGTGCCCCACACAAAGGTGAAGAATCCTTGGCCCCATACAAGGCGCCATCTGGTGGCCTGCCAATGCCACTTCCTCCGACAAACTCTTGCCAAGGTATGTTGACCACCCCGTGATCCCGTGTACGAGTGTCATACCCAAACAACCTAGGGAGTCTGCCCATAAACTGGTTGGCCACTGGAGCTGACCCAAACTCCCCTAGCGCATGCACATGCTCTACTGCTTGGCCAACTGTACCCTCCAAGACACAGGCAACCAACCTGCCTAGGAAATGATAGGTGATCCCACCTGGATCCCAATGCCAATCTGGGGTTCCTGTAATCCCCATGCATAGAAACTCCTGTTGAGCTACACTCGGATCCATCACCATCTCCATAGCCCGCTCCACCGAGTACCAACTCAAAATCTCTCTCCATCCAACCTCAACATGTGGATGTTGTACCCTGTGCAACTCTGATTGTCTCATACCGCTATCCAAGTCAACATATGAGATCTGACTAGATGGCTCTGCCTCTCTCTCTCCAATGGGAAGAGATGACCCAAAAACACTGCTAGTCCCATCCATGCATGCCTGAAGGGGAATGATCTGACGCTGCAATGTGCCCTCGGGTTGTACCATCAGGGAATCCAGTTGTTCCCCAATGCGGGCCAACTTGGCAGCCGACTCGGCACAAGCCACTCTCATGCCCTCCAGCTCCATGTCCTGCAACAAAATGGCCTCCCGAACTAATGTGGCCTTCCCTTTCAAAACTCGAAGGTCTGCTTGAAGCCGACGATACCGCTGCCTGCGACCATCATCCGATACCTCTGTATCTCCTAGTGCCTCATCGAATGGGGATACATCTCCTGACCCTGCACCCATCTGTGTGCTGCTACCACCCGAAGATTCAGACGCGACTTCGGTCATCAACTCAATGGATGGCTCTACTGGGGTAGGCTCTACCTTCTCCACTACCACATCAACCGACTCAGCCGAGGAGGTCTCCAATGAGGGTGAATCCTGTGTCACACTAGGTGTAACCTCGGACTCCCTGCAATCCTGTGTGCCCTCATCCTCCAAGTGCAATGTTGCCACCTTAATGGCCTCTGACTATGACATCTGATTAAGCTGGAAATAGATGTCCAACTTTTCTACCCAAGACTTTGCCGAACTGTTTGATGAGCCATCAAACGTGGGCAAATGCAATTTGCTAGCTGCGCGGTGGTCATCATGATGATGTCTGTGTCCCCTGTGATGATCACGGGGTCTACCATCACGCCGGAGCTGAACATAATCTCTGAATGAGATAAGATATCTGATCGCCGGCCCACGTGCTAAGTACTCTGCAATGTAGGCGTCCATCTGGTCAGGGTCAGTCTCCGGCTCCCGCTGTGCTCCTGCCCCTATGTCTTCATCCAGAAAAGTGGGCATGGTAGGACGTGTGGGTGTATGTGATGCCATATGCTGAGTGGCATCATGCTCCGGCAAATGGTGGGATGTGCCTGATCCCTCACCAATCTGAAAACCCCTTGGGGTTTCCCGCTGCCTAACCTCCAGCGCAGTGAGTCTCTGTGACACATCCTGCATGTGTTGGAGGAGCGCCTCTCTAAATCTCCTCTCATCATCATCACTTGCCATCGGCTCTTTCTGCTATGTGTCTATAGGCTCCTCAGAAGCTGCACGGCTGCTGCAAAACCATACTACTACTTGACTTCGACCTCCGATTTACCCACTGAAAACTACTCGGAAAATTCTAGGAATTTGGGAAGGTGATCCTTGCCCAAAACCCAGAAAAACCCAGAAAACGTTTCTTCTAATTCCAACCTTCAAAATTTGACCCTTTATATTTTGGCCCTTTTTCCAATTTCGTTTTTGGTACTGCAGCTGCTAGTGCTCTCCAAAATTCCAGCAAGCCTCTGTATGATCTCTTTCCCGATGTCATAGACCACAGGCTGAGCCAGAATTATGCTTTGATACCACTGTAATATCCCGAATGGGAAATAGACAGCAATACAAGCATACGACAATATAGAAAATGCCGGAAATAGAACATAAAGCAAATACACATAGAAATGCCGGAAATGCTAAGCCATTTTATTAATCTGAGAATATAATGAGATACAATGGATAATCGGAATAAATGCACCTATCCTTGCTCAAGGCAAGTGAAGAACCCTCTCAGAAAAACAGGAAATGGCTGCTACAAGAAACTGCATCCCAGCTGCTGGAAGAAACTGCCGTAAACTGCTGCTGCTGGAATGAACTGAAGCTAGGGGCTGATCCCATTGCTGGAATGAGCTGAAAATCGGCAGACCACCTGAACTCACCACCCCGGACAAAACCCAGAAACCATATACAAAATGGACCACCTCCGAAAATCATCCCAGAAACCCTCCTCCTAGAAAAACGTTGTCCCTCCAGGTCCAGCGAAGATGCCAAATGATATATGCTGAAATCGGGCCACAAACTCCCCGGAAAATATCCCACTGATAAAGACTGAACCTCCACACCGAATCTCACTGAATCTCCTGCAGAAAAACCCTGCAATAGAATACCTCCTCCAAGAACTGAGTCCTCTCTCCTAGGGACTGCGCAGTCACCAAATGAAGCCCAGCTCCTCCGCAAAACAACAACCAAATCTCTCGCAAAAGACTGAAGGAAAAACTTTGCCTGAGCAGGCACTCGAAGTCCCCCGGGGCTAAGGGCGAGATCTCCTACCGGAGACACTCAATCGCACTAAACAGTGTTGCAGACAGGCTAAACAGCCAGCGTGCTCAAGAAGACAGAAGTCTAGCTCAATATCATCAACATCAATAATGCCCCAAATGAGGAGGCTCCTCCCCCTTTTATAGCATTGGTGTCCCTCCAAAATCAACGTCCTCTCTCTCATTGGCTCCTCCACGTGGTGTGTGGCCCCCCTTGGCTCCCCCCTTAAGTTACAACGTTGCATCTACTAGGGAAACACTTTATTTTATTTAAGTGAGTTAGACCCCTTTTCTCACTTTTATTTATTAATAAACTATAGTCGTTAAAACTATACAAAAATCAAATATTCCAATTAGCGGTGCTAATTAGGAATATTACAGAAGCATATCAATATAACACAAGTAGTTATCAAGTAAGAGAATTGAATTAAAATTTTCCCTAGTAAATTCTCAACAAAAAATGGGGTTGAAATGATCACCCTTTGATGGACCAATGCCTAGTTCCTCTTGGGGATATGGGAGATTACTTTGCTGAGTACCAGTCCTACGGTCAGGAGTTCAGAGATGCCCTCACATTTCATGACTACGTTAAACTCAAGTGGGACAGTAGACCCCGCAAGCACCACAGGGGGAACATGCACTCACATGATGAGGATGCACATCGCACTGTGGGCAGGTTCTATCTACCGACATTTGACGGATCATCCAAGTGCTCGATGAAGGCTTGGGTGGAGAAGTTGGATATATATTTCCAGCTTAACCAGATGGCAGAGCCAGAGGCCATCAAGGTGGCAGCACTCCACCTGGAGGGCGAGGCCCATGACTGGTGGTTTCACGGGATGGCTATGCTGGGGCACTCAGGAGTGACAGCATACGCCGAATTCACACGGAGGCTGATAGAGCGATTTGATTAGAGGGATCTAGAGGAGCACTTTGTTGAGCTGACTAAGCTCAAGCAAACTGGGAGTTCGGACACATACATCTCAGAGTTCTTGAGACTTTTCGTGATGGTGCCTGCTCTATCTGCAGCCCGGATGATCTATATGTTCATAGACGGATTGGCTGAGCCTCTATGGGGATTAGTTAGATCGACGAGGCCAGGCACACTCCATGATGCAGTTGGGAGGACTCGAGATTTGCAAGATGCACTACCTCAGACTAGAGCTCCTTTTCCCCAGAGACCGGCATTCCAGTCGAAGGGGAAAGACGTGAGGGTTCCGCCTCCAAAGAGGAACCAGGGCAGAGGGCCAAGGGATGATGAGACCATGAGGGATCTGAAGCGGAGGAGGCTATGTTTCACATGCCAGGAGCCATGGGCACCAGGACACCGTTGTGCCGCGGGGAAGGCACATTACATCGAGGTCTTCTCCGACAGTAGCGGGGAAGAGGAGTATAAGGAGTTAGAGGCAGGAGGCAACAGTACAACACAGAGAGGGGATGATCTGCCACCTCCACCACCAATGAGCCTCCTCCAATGACTGCATAGGTCCTTCTAACCAAAATAGTTACAACCGAAAATGGAAAACATACAGGCTGAGCCAAGATCGAGGCTCTGATACCACTGTAATATCCCCAAATGGGATATTTTACTAATTTTGCGAAAATCACACTAACCCAACATTTTACCATAAAATTACCGAAATAATAAAAAGAGGATTGCAATGTAAAATAAAACAAATAAGCATTGCAATCCATTAAAACATCGAATAGGAAGAATCTCAGCATTTTTATTATAAATAATAACTAGGGTTACAACTACATCTGACCCAAAAGCGCTGAGATGGAGAACTGGCCATCAATATGAAAAGCTGCACTGCGCTGGCCTCCAAAACTGAATTACTACACTCTCCCTCTGGCAACAGCTACCACTGAATCCACTGAAGCACCCATTGAAGATTTGAATGATCCTCACTCCAATATCTCTGAAGCTCTGCAAAACCTCTGAATGAAGTCTCCTCAAAGAGAATTGGGTTTCCGTCCAACACTCACAAATCACCCAAGGGTTTCCATCCTGGGGCTACCAATGAAGTAGAGAACCATGTCTCAAACCTCTCACATAAGAAAAATATCTAATCCAAAGATATCCCTCAATGGCCTCCTCCATTTCTTTTATAGATCTCTTGGATCCTTCTAGAGCCTTATTTTATTATTATTTTATTCATGGAGCACTTTTCCCTCTTATTAAAATATTCATTTTTAATTCAGAAAAGAGTAAATCAGTTACCACCTCTCCTCTGGTCGCTGAAACTCTTGTCCAACCGTCCCATCATGTAGGTATTCTCATCCCAGTTCCAATGAGTTATTACACTAAGGTGTTCTATCATGTATTCCTCCTAGAATGCCACCTTGAGCGTAATTAATTGAGTTAAGCCCAAAAATAACTCAATTTTTCGAAAGTTGTCGGAATGCACCAGAACGAAAAATAAGCTGCTCGGATGATGGAATATATCAAGCAAATGCTAGCCGACCACATAGAAACTCCTCAAAACTCCTCCAAAAAGCCCCTAGGCCTGCTGATGACACCAACCTGTACTTGTCTTGTCTGCTCCTAACTCTGGAAGTCCATCCTAGCCCTGTCATAGGTGACACCAAAAAAAGGAATATTACAGCCTTCGCTCTCCTTTTACTTCATCCTTCTTCTTCGTTGTCGAGGTGTAGAAGATACTTGTTGATGTGATGGATGAATGAGCTCTCCAAGAGGTTGAATTGTCTCTTACACATAGTTGTCTAGGAGGGTCGAATAGGTGGCACTAGGTCGACTTGTCCAAGGAGGGTTGACTTGGTCATCTTGTGGGCTTATGACTCACAAATAAAATTTAAATTCTTTTTCTTACAAATGTCCAAATGGGACATGACTCAAATAAATTTTCTTTTGACTCATAATAAATTCTTTTTGACTCGTTAAGCATGAAGAACATGCTTTAATAAATATAAATATAATAAATACATCAATTATGAAGATTGACTCTAGTTACAACCTTAGTCACCGGGTTCGGCGAACTTGAAGGAAAAAGTTCGAAGTTCGGCAAATTTAATCGGCATCCGAACAAAATTGATTGTGTTTGCCGAACAAAAAGCCGAACTTAATGTCGAACATAATCCCGAACCCGAACCTGAAAAAAATCGATTAAATTTGTGTTTTTTTTATTAAATTCGGCAAAAAATTTGTGGTTAGGGTTGGCGTTTGGTAAATTTGTAATAGGTTTGCCGGCAGCCGCATTGTTTCCACAACAGACAGGTTCTCGGCCCGACGAAAAACTCTAGGCTTCCATAGCGCACAGGCTACAACGGACAAGTTACAGCGGACAGGTTAGCTCTAGCTACTCCACGGGCTCACAGTTATAACTTATCATTCACAGCGGCGTTGGTCTCACACTGCACAGCCCGGGCTCACACTGCCCAGTCCTCAGACTCCTCACATGTAACTTGTAAGTTCACTCGGCATCGTTTCATTTTTTTTTTAAATTACTAATTTACTACCACACCTTCGACAATATTACCAGTGGACCTATAACCACTGTGCACTAACACGAAACCACTAAAAATAATGTCGATGTTATTGAAAGATTTAATGTCGATGTCACTAAGCGAAGTGTGAGCCATACTTGAGAAGATTTGTTTCATTATGAAACGAAAACCCTACAACTGTCCTATCCTACGAAGCTTACCAAGACATTAGTGTGATGCTCATATAATTATAACGATGCCCATATAAATCCTATCCAATGTTATCCATATAAATTCAGAAGTCAATACAGTGAGCGAGAATGTGATGCCCATACAAATCTTATCCAATGCATGACTATAATAGCGATGCAAGATGGTGCGAGTCAAATGAACTAAAGCGATCATTGATACAGATGCGAGCCATTAAATATTCAGAAGTCGAACCACTGCAATTTGGATCATGTGGTACTACTGCACATTTTTGTGACTTTTGTTGTTTTTGATGCTTACTAATGGATTATACTTCCTCTAGATCTTGTAAAATTGTTATATATATATATATATATATATATATATATTTTTTTTTTTTTTTTCAAATTTCTATATGTCGAATTTTCTGCCAAACTTTATCAGAAAAATTTTCGCTGCCGAACTTTATTCGAATTTCAATGTTGTCGAACTCGAACCCGAACCCGAACCTGGTGACTTAGGTTACAACTTCAACAACGTCACATATATCATTAAGAAATTATACATAGAAAATCTCGACAGTGATGCAATATCTGTAAGGAGAATTTACAGTAAATAACAGGCACACATAAGACATAAAAGTGCACATAAATAAACACACACATCAGAACACCATTTAACCATCAAAAACTCTGCTGCTGAGCCCTTTTATTAATATGAAGAGGTGTACAAAATAGGCGCTTGAAGGAATGCACATGGGCTTGCTCAAGGCATGCTAGAGAAGGCCAAAAATATAATGTCGAACACACTTTGCTTCTATGCTCTGTGTGGCTGTAGCTCTGCGGTGGAAATGCCCATAAATGGTGCCGCTGCCTGGAACAATCTGCTGCTAGGGCCCGATATACTCCTTAGAAAATCCCGGGAAATTAATCCCGACCTCTACTCAATAAACCTAGAATAACCCATGAAGGGTTTGGCCAAAGCTTGACCTAGAAATTGGCCGTCTTGGACTTGGATGGTTCTGCTGCAGGGCAATTTGGTCCTCTTGATGAATCTGCTGCTGAATGCCACCAAAATGCTTGCAATCCTTGTTAGAAGGCTTCCCAAGCCTTCCCTCCAAGTTTCCTCCAAAAGCTCCCCTCACTCCTCAACCTTTCGAAGTGACTCCCTTAATGACTGCACAACCTCTGTGTTGTGGTGTGGCCTCCCTACTGCTGAACTAAAGTGGAACAAGATGGAACTGCCTCCTTGCGTTGTGTAATATTCCCAATTAGCAACAGCTAATTGGAAATATTAATTTTTACTAATTTTTCCTTTATAAAGTTAAAATATAAATAAAGTGGGTGAAGGAGCACTTAGCTCACACTTAGGATAAAAGCATTCCCTAAAGTCACTAAGAAGACATATCAAATTAGCAAGGTGGGGTCTAGTGGCCAAGTGGCAGCGCAGGGATTGGTGGGGCCTAGGTGAGGGAGAGGCTCACCAAGCATAAAAGGAGGAAGGGTCTCCTCATTCTCATTCATTCTGATTATGCATTTTGAGAATTGTCTTCTTGACATTGAGCACGCTTGCTGTTTAGCAAAGTCTGCACGTACTGTTCAGTACACCGGGTGTCTCCGTTCGAAGATCCCAACCTCAGCCCCGGGGGACTTCGAGTGCCTGCTCGAGTGATGAGTTCCATCCTTATTTTGTTAGTGGGAGTTGCAGCTATCACGGGAGGACACAGAGAGACAGCACAGTCAGTGAGAGGGAGGACGCAGTCAGTGAGAGGTTGTTCCGGATTGGGAATTTGAGGTGGATTCAGCCCGGGATAGTGGATAAGGGGCCAACCCTTTCCTATTCCAGTGTTTTGGTGGAGTTACGGACCAGATTTTGGAGCCGTTCATTCAGAGCTAGCGTCCCTCCTTGAGGAGCAGCGTAGAGCCTCAAGGGAGCTATTTTCGAGGGTCGGCCATTTCTGAAAAGCTTTCTGGGTTTTTCTGGGTTTTGGGAGTAGAGGCCATTCCCGAAGTTTCAGAGTTTTCTGAGGTGGGGAGCAGCCCAAAAGATTCAGTCCAATCCAGCAGTAGCAGTAGTAGCAGCAGCATGGCAACAACACTAGCAGCTTGGAGATTACACAGCCATTGAGGGAGCAGCCATTTCATTGACAATACAACCTCAATGTGCTACAAATGTTCCTCCTACGTGCGGTTGTAGATCAGGATGTCATCGAAAAATACCAACACGAACTTCCTCAACTGACCACAGAAGATGTGGTTCATATAAGACTAAAAAGTGGCCGGAATGTTGGTCAACCCAAAGGGCATTACCAAAAACTCGAAATGGCCATAATGGCAGTGAAACACAGTCTTAGGGACATCCTGGTCCCTCACCTCTATCTGATGGTACCCTGACCTCAGATCGATCTTGGAGAAGAACTTAGCTCCCCTCAACTCATACATCAGCTCATCAATTCTGGGGATGGGGTAGCGATTCTTCATGGTCTTCTTGTTCAACGCCCTGTAATCTATGCACATCCGTAGTGTGCCATCCTTCTTCTTCACCATAACCGCTGAAAAGGCAAAGGGGCTAGTGTTGGGCCTGATGTGTCCCAATGCCAAGAGCTCATGTATGGCTTTCTTAATCTCGTCCCGATAAGCTTTGGGGTGCCTGTAGGGAGTAGTAATCACTGCCTTGATGCCTTGCTCCAGCTTGATGGTGTGCTCAAACCCCCGGTCTGGTGGCTGCCCTAGTAGTATGTCCCCCAAAACCGTGGAGTAACGGTCTAGGATAGTTTTCACATCTAGATGCACCCTGACCTGAGACACCTGCCTTTGAAATACGCAGCTCCACTGCCCACTCTATGTCTCCCTTCTGGAAATTTGCCTCCATCTGGTGTGTAGAGACTGTCTGTGGAGGATATGCGTGCATGCATCTAATCATCACATGCTTCCCACTCTTCTTTTCCGTCCACTCCATCTCCAAAGTCTCCCAATCTATAGTGACTTTCCCAAGTGTGATAAGCCATTGTACACCTAACACCACATTGGTATCTGGAATATTGACCACAAAAAAATGATCAGTCATCGTGTATGCCCCCATGGTCACTGCTAATGCCAGAACATACCACATGCACTGTATGGTCCTGGCACCTAGAACCAACACAGAGAACCCATCAAAGCTCTCTGTCTGTATGCCCCTCCTCTGGACTAGTTGGGCATCTATAAAGTTGTATGTGGCCACGTTGTCCACCAACATTGAGACACGCTACCCCTGAACTGTGCCTCAGACTCTCAGCGTTAATTACTTGGGAACTCCTCGTAAGGATGCAAGGACTCCTCCTGTAGGTGCAAACGCTGCTCCTGCTGCTGCTAGGGGAGGTGGTGGTGGATGATATCTTCCTGGTGCACCGATGTAGGCGTCTCCTTCCAACTCCTCATATGCCTCTTCTTCTCCCTCACTATCGAAGAAGACCTCAATGTAATGTGCCTTCCCTCCGGCACAATGATGACCCTATGCCCATGGCTCTTGGCAAGTGAAGCAAAGCTCCCTTCATCTCAAGTCTCTCTGGGTGTCATCATCCATAGGCCCTTGGCCCTTGTTCCCTCTCGGGGGTGGAGTTCTCACGTCTTCTCACATCTTTCCCCTTCTGCTGGAACTTTGTTCTGTGGGGAAAAGGAGCCCTCGTCCTTGGTATGGCATCCTGCTAGTCCCTAGTCCTCCCTACCGCATCCTGCAGCGTAGTAGGCCTAGTGGATTTGACTAGCCCACACAAAGGTTCTTCCAGTCCGTCAATAAACATATACACTCTCTTGGGCACAGAAAAATCTAGAACCATCACTGAGAGCTTCAAGAACTCGGAAATGTAAGTTTCCAGGTAACCCGTTTGTTTGAGATTGTTCAACTCAACAAAATGTTCTTCCGGGTCCTTCTGATTAGATCTCTCAATCAACCTTCGGGTGAACTCCGCATACGCTATCACTCCCGCGTCATCCAACATAGACATTCCATGGAACCACCAGTCATGGGCTTCTCCCTCAAGGTGCAGTGTTGCCACCTTGATGGCCTCGACCTCCGCCATTTGGTTCAGTTGAATGTAAATGTCTAGCTTCTCCACCCAAGCCTTTGCTGAACACTTCGATGATCCATCAAAGGTAGGCAAGAAAAATCTGCCCACGGTACATTGCAGGTCATTACCTTGCGTGTACCCTCCTCCTTTATTCTGGATGCGTGGTCTATTATTGTTTTTCAGCTTGCAGAATTCATTGAAGGTGAGGGCATCTCCGAACTCTGGCCCATACGACTGATATTCTGCAAAATACTCTCCGTAGTGAGCCACCTCTGGCTCTTGTGGTCCTCCTGTTCCTGCACCTGAAGTCAGGAATGTGGGCATGGTAGAGCATGGTGGAGAGCATGGCACTACCTGCTGCGCAGTGTTATGCTCGAGTACATGGTAAGAGATACCAGATCCTTCTCCATTGTGAAATTCCCTTGGAATTTCCCGTTGTCTTTTCTCTTCGACGATCTTCTGTCCCATCTCCTCTATCTTCTTGGAGAGCTCCTGCACTGACTTTAGGAGGAGGTTACCAAACTCCTTCCCCTCATCTCGTTCTTCTGCCATTTTTGCCTTCCCCTTGCCTTCCTCCACCGGAACGTTGTCTTCTTGATCAGGTGTTATTTCGAGCCTACGCTCTCTGCTTCTATACCGCTGCTTCTGGTATGTAATGTATTCTCTATCTTCTGGTGTCATAGACCAAATGCTCCATAGGTTGAGCCAAGTCTATGAGCTCTTATACTACTGTAGTATCCCAAATTGGGAACAAACAGTAATACAAAGCAAACAAAGACTAAATCTACAGCAGAAAGAAAAATGCATCAAAACACCATGAATAGAGCCAAAACTGCTAAGACATTTTATTAATATTTCTGAGTGGGGAAAGGTACAAATGGTGCTAGCAAGATGGCACCTTGGTCTACACAAGGCAGGCTGAAATACTCCTCAATCCCTCCTTAGAAACTCTGGTTGTTGGCTGCTCTGTGTGGCTCCTCCTCTACGCTGCTCAATCTGGAAAATGTTGCAACTGGCTGGAATTGGACTGCGTAATGGGGTTGTTTTGTTGCACATAAAATTCTGGGACTTGGACACCGGACTCTCTACAACAAACCCAGAAAAACCTGCGAAGGGTTTTCCGAAATGCTGACCCCGGAAAATCAACCTCTTGAGCTAGGTATGCAAATCTGCTGGGAAGACTGCGCCCTGAACTAATCTGCTGGAAATAGTTGCTGGAAATTTCCCAAAAACTCTACAATGGAAGGGTTGATCCCTTCACAAAACTCCTGGCTGAAATCCCTTGGCCTTTCTCCCTCTCCGTAGCTGCTCCACTACTGGACTGCGTATCTCTCTGGCTGACTGCGCTTTCCTGGAAGGGACCGCATATCTCTGGGTTGAAACTGTGTGAATCTCCTCCAAAACTGAACTGAACTCCTCTCTTGAGCAGGCACTCGAAGTCCCCCGAGGATGAGGTTGAGATTCCCACTTGGAAATATCTGTGCTAAACAACACTTGCAGACTCGGCTAAACAACTCAAGCGTTCTTCTGGTTTACCAGACAGAAAATTAGCTGATCATTGAATGAATGAGGAATGAGCTACTCTCATCTTCTTTTACCTAGCTGACCCCCAACGTTCCCCTTGGGCCCCACTGGACTTTACTGCCACCGCTGCCTGCCAATCCCTGTGCTGCCACTGCGCAGCTATTGTCCCCACACTGTCTATGCATTGTCCCTGCACTGCCTCTGCTGGTCCCTTTCCTACGCTGCTATTGGAAATATTGAGAGGGGGGTGAATCAGTGTTTCTTTTCAATTGTTAATTTTACCAGTTAGATCACTTATATTTAGAACACAAAATGAACAATGATGGAATAGATACTTTTATTAATTTCTTCTTTACAATAAGTACAAATAATGATATAGGGCTCCAACCCTAGATGAAGACTCCAATCTTCCAGGCTCCAACTTGTATTGTGCCAAGCGCCGACTTGGTCTTTCCAAGGCTCCAACCTTGTCAATTTGAGGCACCAACCTTTAGGGCTCCAACCCTATCTCTGGTACAGGCTCCAACCTGGTTTTTTGAGGACTCCAATCCTCTAGGGATCCAACCCTATCTTCCAAGGCACCAACCTTACCTCTATGAGTCTCCAACCTCCTGTTTCATTTCGTCAAGTTATATTTGGTTATACGTCACGGCTCCCAATGTCTTCTTCAACGAGCCCTGACAATCTTCAGCTATCCCCTCACTTACTTCATCAATGACAACCTCGGTCTTCACATGAAGGTGTCTCCACTGCTCTTCATGTCACCCAAACACTTGTTTCTTCAACATTACATCATTATCAGCAATGCATCATGGTCTCCAATAATGTCTCCAACAGGCTTCTAGATGACTCTCCAAGGTATGCTCAAGAAGGTCTTCAAGGTACTCTCCAAACAAGTCTTCAAACTCTTCAAAGTGACATCAGAGAGTGCTTCAACTTGGCCCTGTTCTGTTCACAAGACGAGACTCCAGCAAGTTCTGTCTATCCAAGCCTAACAAGGCTGCCCAACTTGCAATAAATCTGCCCTATCAAGTCCCACAAATCTGCCCAATCAAGAATGTCTTGACACAATTCAGAATTGCATACAGGGGTTCTTTAGTAGGCTGCTTCAAGGTCTTTCAAAGTGTCTTCAATAAGAAATCATCAAGCCTGCTACTTCAAAATTACTCCAAGACTTCTTGCTTCAAAGCTTATTCAATTCTGCCCCAATACCAAATCTGCTTCAACAAATTTCTGCAAGAATGCTTCTACAAAAATTCTATTAGATGCTTAAAAATATGTGCTCCAAGGTCTGCAATAATTTTTGTTTATAAGGATATCACTACAAATGACTGTCAAAAATCCTACGAAATATATGCTCCTTAATGCTGCTTTCTAGGAGAGTTTCCAGCCTTCCCTAGGCCTTATGGCACCCTTCCAAACAGTGATACAGGGCCCGACCTTTCTCCAAGACAAGGTATAAGTTGTGGCACCCTTGTTTGCTGCTGCAAACAACCCTTACACCTGTAATAGACCAGACCCCTGCGCTGTACAAAACAGAGCCTTCCCACACATTACAACACCATAAAACAGGCCTAAAATAACCTCACACCTTGTGTCCTCCTCCTGCAATAATTCGGGCCTGCAATGAGACAAAAACAAAACATAAAACAACCTTCCAAAACTGCACAGATTTCCTTCATGTCTTGCAGTTGTCTTTCTGTGGTGGGCCAGCCTTTTTGTGGATGCAACCTCACCCCAACAGTCCCTTTTCGAGGTTCTCCAACAATTCTTAGGTGACTGTTCCAATTAGCACCAAGTTTGAGCTTGAGGCAGCTACAGGTGACTGTAATTTTCACTGATTTAATTCACCACAAGTGGGTCTGCAATCCGAGCTGAGGATAATACAAGAATTTTTCCAAACAATAACTCAACATCCTCCCCAGCTTTCTGTTTTACTTCTGTACCTCATATGTGAATAGATCACCGAAATTTTTGGTGCTAAAATGAGGTGTCCGAACTCATTTTAATACTGGTTTGACGTTAGAATGAATGGACACATCATTCTAGATGTAGGCCGACATGAAGGAGCTAGGACAAGTCAGCTCAAAAAATTATAATTATTGCACAGCTTCAAAAATCAATATCTTTCTAACCACGGGGAGTTTTGGGGCATATGAGGGCTCGTTGGAAAGAGGGAGGAGTCCTCTTTAAGATGGGCAAGGGCTCATTTTGATATCCTTCCTTCAAGGTCCCAAAAAAAAACATTTTTCTTGCTGACTGTCCTTGTATTCCTGTGCATAAAAATGATGGACAATTTGCCTTCATTTAGATAGATCTTCTTAAGTATTTTATTGGTGACTGTCCCTATATTTCTTGTGCACGAAGGGATGAATAATAGGCTGAACAATGAGCTCCTTAAGTGTATATGGATAGCTTCATCAAGTATATATATTTCCATCACTGATATTTCCATGAATGCCAATTAAGTGATCTTCAAGTCACTTCATGTCATGTCACCAATCGTTGTCCATGTCATCAAATAGTCCTCCATGCCAACATATAGGCTCCAACCATGTCATCAAGACCTTCATCAAGTGTCATCACATATAACATCATTAAGTGTAGTCTTCTAGGTTACCAAGTTACATCACTGAGACTTGGCACCTTAAGAATATTCGCCTCTTGACAGCATGTTGGTTCTAGGCTTCTTCATCAAGATTAAGCACATCATCATTAATGACATCCTAGATAACCAAGAGGGACTTGTCATTATGAGCAAGGACATCTTTATACGAGGTCTGCATGATGTGGGTTATTAGGATTATACAAGAATATTGATTCCTATATTGACATCAATGACAACCTTAGACCAACAATATCCCCCTTTGTCATTGATGGCAATATTCTTGCCCTCTTCAACATTCTCTCCCCTTTTGACATCAATGGCAAATGGGGTTCTCAATTATTCCCCCTGTCGAGTTGTTTCTTTTCTTCATCAATAGTAATTCTTCATATGTATGTTACTCCCCTTGCCATGGTGTTCTTTCTTCTGGCAATGTGGTCCATGATAGATGTGACCACATTTCTTCATATGATGAACAAACTCCCCTTGCTTGCATAAACTCTTCTAGCTCAAGAAAGATTTCTTGCTTTGTGATCTAATGCAAGACAATTTCAACAATGGTCCATCGGGTAAGAGGGGATTTTTTTCTTCAATGCTCCTAAGATATGATCTGAAAGATGATTGTCCACGTAGTGCCCTTTCGCGGAATGATTACAAACTCCCCCTAATTGTATGCATGGTCTCCTTTTTGGCAGAGTCTCACCATCAAATACTTGGAATATCAAGGATGACTTCATCAAGCCAACAACATGTGTTGTTCGCTGGAGTGTTCAAGAGAGTTTCAAACCCAGTTTTCTTCCTTCTCCATTTGTGTAACTTTCTTTTCTGGCTTGGTTGTCATGGTTCTAGCTTGTGTAGGGACCCAAGTCAAGTAACAATTACATGCCATATGTCCAATAGTATATAAATTGAAACACTCTATCTTGTTCATGAATAAGAAATCATGACTTCTTGCAAAATTGCTTCTAGGAGATTGAAGGGTACTGTTGTCGCACAGATTGTCAAGGCACCGCGACAACGACTCAGATTGGGGGCTGTCACCTTTATCCCCAATCTCTCTATTTAAGCTGTCTCCTTGCAAGCTAAGGGAGGTAGACCCTATTAGAAATGAGGATGAAGAATCCAGGAGACACAGCTAAAACATCAAATACTTGATAAGATGAATGAGATTCCACAGATCTAAATTCGATTTCACGTTTAAGACCAGTGCCTTAAGGAGTCAAACAGAATCCCGTTATGCAATTATAAACAAGTAAGTGACGATTAACTGCTGCTTATTAAAACACGATTGATCACAATGATAGTCAATGAAAGACACCACAACCATGTATTAAAATATCTTAAACCCACAGCAATATTATCACATGATGAAAATGCCAGATATTTGCAATATTTCCAGATTTATGATGCTTCAATGAATTTCGATCCAGGAAAAGTTTCTATAGTCAAAACTTTAGGTAGAAAAATTTTAGCACATTTGACTATAGAAAATTTGAAATTATTTTTTATATTTTTGTATTTTATAGATTTTTATTATTTTTTTGTTTTATTTCTCATGAAACAAAAAACTTTAAAAAATGAAAATTTAGACTAAACAAACAAAAATTTAAAATATTTTTTGAATTTTTTATTTTATAATTTTTTATATTTTCAAAATTTTTATATCCAAATTAATGTTTTAAACTAAAACTAAACCAAAAAAAATCTAAAACTAAGAGTCAAACTAAAACAATAAATCTAAATCTAAAAAAACTAATCTAATTAACAAAATTAAAATCTAACTAGATTAAAACTAAAATTAAAAGTTAAATCTAAACAAATTAAAAAACTGACTACCCTAAAATCTAATTACGCTATTGAAGTGAATTAAAATCGAATATTAAATAACAAATCTAACTCTAAAAAAAACTAACGCTAAAACTAAAAGCTAACAAATAAAATTACAATCTAATGCTAACTAAAAAAAAAACAAATCTCAACTATATTAAAACTAATGTCTAAAATAAAATCTAAAAAGAAAATCAAATTTGATTACAATTCAAATCAACCAAATTAACGCATATACTTGGTTTTTTGTTTGTGCAAGTCGACTGGAGAATAGAATCGCCGTGAGGGTTTTCGAATGTTTTTATTGTGTGCGCTTGTTGCTTTGTCGTTCTGCAAGTCGATTGATCGAGTATGGACGGCAGAGTTGGACGCGGAGAAACCAGGAGTCAAGAGCTCGACGTTTCAAGAAGGGAAGCTAAATGAATGTTGGACGGTGTAAGGAGCTGACATGAAAGAGGAAGCAACGGGTGGACGACAGGATGTAAATGAGTTGCTTTTAATGCAGGTCGAGGGCAGCAAGGAGGATGGAGCAGCTTGGACGAGCTGAAAGGAATGAGTAATGGATAGCAAAGATAAGAAGATGCTCGATTGCAAGCTGATGAGGTAAGACGGGATCGATGGCAGAGATGAACGTGGGTTAGGAGATGCGGCTCAAGTGGACGGCGTGAGGGATTAATGCAGATCGATGGGGAAGAGGAAGTTGGATAGCGAGAGATGTGAGGGCAACGTATGGGGAGTATGAAGGCAGAGATGAATCTGCTTTAGGCATATCGATGGATCTCAAAGGGCAACAGATGAAGCAATGATTGAAACCCAGTACACATAAAATTTCCTCAGCAGATTTTAAATTTTCTTCATTTAAGCTCAGATCTCTTCCTCCTTAAATAAAAAAAAATGTCCAGATTCGACCACAGTAGGGATTTGAGTGCAGATCTGGCCTTTGGAGGCTAGATCTGCCTTAGATCTTTAAAAAAAAAATTACGATTTGAACCCTGAATCTGCAAAAAAAACAGCCAGATCTGAAGATACAAATCAAGAAATGATTAAACCGTTACAGTCCTAAAAGAAAATTTACAAATTTACAACTAGTTTACAGATTTAAAACTCCCATGGTCAGATTTGAATCTATTTTAGCACAATTTAGAAATTAAATTTTTTTAAATGAGAGGCACAAGCCTTAGAAAATCCTGCAAAATCACCAACTTCATAAGATAGACCTGGAATTTAACAAATAAAGAGCTTATCAGATTTATGTTTATTGAGAGTCGGCTGGTCCAACCGAAGACTTCCCCAGACGCTCAATCTTAAAAAATATTTCCCTGCACACTTAGATCTGAATCTTAGATCGATAGAGATTTAAGAAAACAACATGAGACCCTTTCAGAGAAATCAGAATGTTATTTTATAAACTCAGAAAACTGCACAAGATACATGTATGCAGATTAATCCATGAAGGCCATCAACCATAAAATGCAAGAAACAAAGTAGCAGAGTTCAAAGACAATTCACCACATAGATCTGAGAAGGAACATCAAGATTTGTAACCCCAAAGTCTTTATGCTTTATTCATCAAGAAAAATTCACAAGAGCTTCCAAGACCGGTGCACGATCCTAAGATCGGATGATCAAGAATGAGAAAGACCTCTAAATTTATAGGACAAATCTCTAACGGCTAGTTTAAATGATCCTCGTCAAAATAATATCAACCGTCCAATAGATTTAATTATCTTTTAATCCGGAGCGTTGAAATTAAAATCTTGGGGAAAAAACAAATTTATCATTTAATTCAATTTTAATTAACTCAAAAATATTATTTTTGAGTTAATTACCCCAAAATTTTGACCTTGACTTAACCACCAAGGCCCAAGGGTCCAAAATTTCTTAAAATTCTCAATATTCCCTTGGCCTGGGGCTTTCAAAATCATTTTCCAAGGACCCACAAATTTTTCCTTTAAAGATTTAATCCTAACTTAGGACCCTAAATTAATTAAATTTCTGGTTTACCATTTTTTTTAAATTAATTGACCAGAAAATTTAATTAATTGACTAAGAGGGGATTATAATTATGTTTCGAACTCTCTTTTACATGAGATAATACATTTACATACATGAAGGGGTAATACCCATTCGTATAGACCCTCAAATAAATACCCAATTCTGCGACTCAAAATATGATCTAGTAGACCAAGTAGTTCAAAGTACTTTTACAAGGACTCAATAGAACACTAGGACTCACTTAGTATGCTGATGATAAAATCCACCCTAGCTTTGGGGTGAGCCTGGAGGGAAAAACTCTGCCGATCACTTTCGTGAATCAGTGAGACAAAAAACCTCCTAGGATACAGATCATCAACAACATACTAGGCTTACCTAGGTTGTTATATACATTGACGGTCTTACTTAGATCATTTACATCATAACATGCAGAATGGGTTTACATCATTTATAACAATATTTCGTCTGATGACTGATGATGGAATCTGAATGGCGCGACCACGTCGAACATGACGAATCCCATTTGAAAAAATGGGGGTGTACTGCTATGGGGTAGTTGACAAAGTGCGGTCAACATCTGGCTCTACTTGGGGACACGTTGTTTCATTGAAGGAATGTGAGAATCCAGAATCTGCATCCAAGCAACACACAAGATTACATAAGTAGCGTCCATCCAAATATCATCATATAACATTAAGCTCATGAAAAATAGAAGCTCTTCTTTTATTTATTATTCTACTTAACAGGAAAAGTAAATCTACTCTAACTGCAAAATGAAATGCTGAAATAACAAGGAGTAGGGTTAGAAATACGATACAGAGGATGCCTTGTGGCATCAGATGTGCTCAATATAGTGTATGCTGAGCATTTGCCTGCTTTCAGGCAAGTCTGTGGGCTGCTTTTCAGATGTGCCATGCCCAATCTTGCTAATTGTGGGACTTTTTCTTATCCGAATGTCAAGCTGCTCTCGACCATCAGACGAATCAAACCGCTTACTTCTTCCTTTCTTCTTCTTTCTCTTCATCTGAGTGGGTTGTGATGTTAGCAATGAGACTACTGTAGATTTCTTGTCCTTATCTTGAAATTCCTTGTACAAAACCTTTGATGAACCTGGAGCGCAACCAATCTTATTCTAGACATACTCTGTCAATGGTGACACATAAGCTTGGTCTTTCTCGACATCCTTCGTAGCCATAGTTAACTCTTCCTTAATGGGAAAAGTGACCTCCATGTGATGAGATGGAAATGGCTTTAGCAGACAAGAAGTCTTATGATCTGTTGACAAATTGTGTTGAAGAGACATCTGATTAGAATGATTAACTTCCATCATTTTTAACATGTTTTCCATGACATTTATTTCCTATGCATGTTTTTCTTCCATGGCAATTATTTGATTGGAGTGATTGAATTCCATGATAGTTATCTTTTCCTCTAAGGCTAACAACTTGTTTCGTATAGCAGCGATTTCCCTGGTATGATCAGTTGTTAATCTTGCTTGGTTAAGTTCCATATTCTTAATGATTTGAGCCTGGTTGGCCTCCATATTCTTGATTACCTGAGCTTGATTTAGCTGTATATCCTTAACCATCTGAATCAATTCACTAACAAGATGCTTATCGTTGTCGAGATTGATTTGACAACTTGTTTCTGTTTCACCACTATCATGGGTTTGTGATGTCGTGGTACAAGTGGATTCGTCCTAAGAATTGTCTGGAAAACTCCTGCTGATCGCTGAATCTTCTACATGATCAATTTTATTATTTTGCATAATACTGGGAGCACAAGGCGAGCCATCTTGTTTTATATATTTATCTTTAAAAGCAACGATGATGTGTTGAAAATTATAAAAATACTCCTCAGGACAATTTCGAAACCAATCAATAGCATCACCTTTTAAGGAAAAGCCAAAGAGACATATCTTGACATCTTCATGATTATATGGTGATGGAAGACAATATTTGTTTATTATATTAGTAACCGTCAAGAGATGCTTTCGAGCAGCAGCTAGATTACCACCCGAGAACAAAGGCAATTTAGGAATGGCCTCTTTTGGCAAGTCATGAAGAGGATCACCCATGCTGACTTGCTTAGAATTTAAGAAATAGATCCCTGTTCAAGAATAGTCAAAAGGTCTCCAAGAAGCGAACTTCTTAGCAGGAACTCTTGTAAGAAATGAAAGAATTGGAGTTGCCACTTGAACATGAAACTAATTCTAAACTACAAGAAATAATCGAGAGATAGCAGATGGATATGAAGGGGGGATTCTTGTCTGGGAGTAAATAGATGAATAAGTGGAGTCGCCACCCAAACAAGAAGCCAACTGAAATGTCTAGGTGCTAAAGGTGAAATGATGAAATGGTTAGTGATATGACGAAAGATAAGACGATGAAAATATGAAGAGATGCAAAGACGCCAGAAAATGTGATTCCTTGTGACAGGCTAATGAATGGCGAAAGAAGATTATAAAATGTCGCTAAGACCAAGGACAGAAAAAACTCTATCCCCGGCAACAGCACCAAAAAATGTTGTCGCACAGATTGTCAAGGCACCGCGACAACGACTCAGATTGGGGGTTGTCACCTTTATCCCCAATCTCTCTATTTAAGCTGTCTCCTTGCAAGCTAAAGGAGGTAGACCCTATTAGAAATGAGGATGAAGAATTCAGGAGACACAGCTAAAACATCAAATACTTGATAAGATGAATGAGATTCCACGGATCTAAATTCGATTTCACGTTTAAGACCAGTGCCTTAAGGAGTCAAACAGAATCCCGTTATGCAATTATAAACAAGTAAGTGACGATTAACTGTTGCTTATTAAAACACGATTGATCACAATGATAGTCAATGAAAGATACCACAACCATGTATTAAAATATCTTAAACCCACAGCGATATTATCACAAGATGAAAATGCCAGATATTTGCAATATTTCCAGATTTATGATGCTTCAATGAATTTCGATCCAGGAAAAGTTTCTATAGTCAAAACTTTAGGTAGAAAAATTTTAGCACATTTGACTATAGAAAATTTGAAATTATTTTTTATATTTTTGTATTTTATAGATTTTTATTATTTTTTTGTTTTATTTCTCATGAAACAAAAAACTTTAAAAAATGAAAATTTAGACTAAACAAACAAAAATTTAAAATATTTTTTGAATTTTTTATTTTATAATTTTTTATATTTTCAAAATTTTTATATCCAAATTAATGTTTTAAACTAAAACTAAACCAAAAAAAATCTAAAACTAAGAGTCAAACTAAAACAATAAATCTAAATCTAAAAAAACTAATCTAATTAACAAAATTAAAATCTAACTAGATTAAAACTAAAATTAAAAGTTAAATCTAAACAAATTAAAAAACTGACTACCCTAAAATCTAACTACGCTATTGAAGTGAATTAAAATCGAATATTAAATAACAAATCTAACTCTAAAAAAACTAACGCTAAAACTAAAAGCTAACAAATAAAATTACAATCTAATGCTAACTAAAAAAAAAACGAATCTCAACTATATTAAAACTAATTTCTAAAATAAAATCTAAAAAAAATCAAATTTGATTACAATTCAAATCGACCAAATTAACGCATATACTTGGTTTTTTGTTTGTGCAGGTCGACTGGAGAATAGAATCGTCGTGAGGGTTTTCGAATGTTTTTATTGTGTGCGCTTGTTGCTTTGTCGTTTTGCAGGTCGATTCATCAAGTATGGACGACAGACTTGGACGCGGAGAAACCAGGAGTCAAGAGCTCGACGTTTCAAGAAGGGAAGCTAAATGAATGCTGGACGGTGTAAGGCGCTGACGTGAAAGAGGAAGCAACGGGTGGACGACAGGATGTAAATGAGTCGCTTTTAATGCAGGTCGAGGGCAGCAAGGAGGATGGAGCAGCTTGGACGAGCTGAAAGGAATGAGGAACGGACAACAAAGATAAGAAGATGCTCGATTGCAAGCTGATGAGGTAAGACGGGATCGATGGCAGAGATGAACGTGGGTTAGGAGATGCAGCTCAAGTGGATTGCGTGAGGGATTAATGCAGATCGATGGGGAAGAGGAAGTTGGATAGCGAGAGATGTGAGGGCAGCGTATGGGGAGTATGAAGGTAGAGATGAATCTTCTTTAGGCATATCGATGGATCTCAAAGGGCAACAGATGAAGCAATGATTGAAACCCAGTACACATAAAATTTCCTCTGCAGATTTTAAATTTTCTTCATTTAAGCTCAGATCTCTTCCTCCTTAAATAAAAAAATATGTCCAGATTCGACCACAGTAGGGATTTGAGTGCAGATCTGGCCTTTGGAGGCTAGATCTGCCTCAGATCTTTAAAAAAAAAATTACGATTTGAACCCTGAATCTGCAAAAAAAACAGCCAGATCTGAAGATACACATCAAGAAACGATTAAACCGTTACAGTCCTAAAAGAAAATTTACAAATTTACAACTAGTTTACAGATTTAAAACCCCCATGGTCAGATTTGAATCTATTTTAGCACAATTTAGAAATTAATTTTTTTTAAATGAAAGGCACAAGCCTTAGAAAATCCTGCAAAATCACCAACTTCGTAAGATAGACCTGGAATTTAACAAATAAAGATCTTATCAGATTTATGTTTATTGAGAGTCGGCTGGTCCAACCGAAGACTTCCCCAGACTCTCAATCTTAAAAAATATTTCCCTGCACACTTAGATCTGAATCTTAGATTGATAGAGATTTAAGAAAACAACATGAGACCCTTAAAAAAATCAGAATGTTATTTTATAAACCCAAAAAACTGCACAAGATACCTGTATGCAGATTAATCCATGTAGGCCATCAACCATAAAATGCAAGAAACCAAGTAGCAGAGTTTAGAGACAATTCACCACATAGATCTGAGAAGGAACATCAAGATTTGTAACCCCAAAGTCTTTATGCTTTATTCATCAAGAAAAATTCACAAGAGCTTCCAAGACCGGTGCACGATCCTAAGATCGGATGATCAAGAATGAGAAAGACCTCTAAATTTATAGGACAAATCTCTAACAACTGGTTTGGATGATCCTCGTCAAAATAATCTCAACTGTCCAAAAGATTTAATTATCTTTTAATCCGGAGCGTTGAAATTAAAATCTTGGGGAAAAAACGAATTTATTATTTAATTCAATTTTAATTAACTCAAAAATATTATTTTTGAGTTAATTACCCCAAAATTTTGACCTTGACTTAACCACCAAGGCCCAAGGGTCCAAAATTTCTTAAAATTCTCAATATTCCCTTGGCCTAGGGCTTTCAAAATCATTTTCCAAGGACCCACAAATTTTGCCTTTAAAGATTTAATCCTAACTTAGGACCCTAAATTAATTAAATTTCTGGTTTAAGATTTTTTAAATTAATTGACCAGAAAATTTAATTAATTGACTGAGAGGGGATTTTAATTATTTTTCCAACCCTCTTTACATAAGATAATACATTTAGACACATGAAGGGGGAACACCCATTCGTATAGACCCTCAAATAAATACTCAATTCTGCAACTCAACACATGATCTAGTAGACCAAGTAGCTCAAACTACTTTTACAAGGACTCGATAGAAAACGCTAGGACTGACTTAGCATGCTGATGAAAAAATCCACCCTAGCTTTGGGGTGAGGCTGGAGGGAAAAACTCTGTCGATCACTTTCGTGAATCAGTGAGACAAAAAACCTCCTAGGATAGAGATCATCAACAACATACTAGGCTTTCCTAGGTTGTTACCTGCATTGACGGTCTTACTTAGATCATTTACATCATAACATGCAGAATGGGTTTACATCATTTATAACAATATTTCGTCTGATGACTGATGATGGAATCTGAATGGCGCGACCACGTCGAACATGACGAATCCCATTTGAAAAAATGGGGGTGTACTGCTATGGGGTAGTTGACAAAGTGCGGTCAACAGGTACCATTATATTTGTCTTCGTGATATGCCTTATAGTCTTTTGCTATGTGCCCAAACTTTGTACAAGAATAGCAATAACCAAGAAATATACTTTGGTACCTCGGAGATCGAGTTTTCCTTGATGTACTTCTGAAGTCTTTTTGCCTTGGGATTCTTTGATGATATTCATTGCCTTTTGTATTCTTGACACCATCTGCAAGTCTCCTTGTTGTAGAATTGCTTATGTTGTTGTCTTGATTCTTCTTCTTGCCTTTGTTGGAACTGGGAGCATCAGCATTTCCTTCTAGGTTCCTCACATCTTTGTTGTTTGAAGCATTATCATTCTTGCTTGAGGATTCACCTGCATAGCCAAGACCTGATTTATCAAGGGGAGACCTTTGATGACTTAGAATGTCATCTAGGGTTTGAGAGCTTTTCAAGTTCTTATTCAGCAAGTCAACTTCCTTTTTAACAAAGACAATTTCTCCTTTCAACTTCTCACAATCTTCATCTTTCATAACTAGTTTCTTCTTCATTTCTTCCATCATCCTTGTTGCTTCATGTGCTTCGATTTTAAGGGAGATGATATTTGAATTCATTATGAAGACTTCTTCTTTCTCCTTTGCTAGACTTCTCTCCATTTCTTCTTTTATTCTTGTAGCTTCACATGTTTCGACCTTGAGAAGATTGATGTCTGATTTTAGTTTCAACATTTCTTCATCCTTTTCTTCTAGTTGGCATATCATGTGTTTCTCTCCTTTTCTACTTCATTAACTTTTCCTTCTATGAATTCCAAATTTTCCATCACCTTCCCAGTTCTTTGCGCTTGTTTCCTTGCTTCTTCTAGTTTAGATCTAAGGGAGGAGACCTCTTCCTTGTATTGACCAATCTCTGCTTCAAGATTGTTCAAGCTCTTAAGTCTTTGTTCAAGGTGGCTTGACAAAGTTTCTTCCCTTTTCTTTGCCTTATCCAATTGATTTGCCATAGATATGACTTCTTCATGATGCTTTCTTTTATTTTGATGAAATTCCTCTTTAAGTTTGGCGAGCTCCTCATCTCTTTCTTGTACTTGAAGCTTGACAAAGTCAACTTCCTTCCTTGTCTTGTGTTGGTTACCATTTTGCTCTTTCTTCTTAAGTTCCTCATTTTCATTTTTTGAACTATTAATCTCTTCCATGGAAGCCATAATTTTATTCAAGAGATGTTCTTCAAAGTCTTCTTTGTTCTCTTCATCTTCTAGGTCTTCTTTAGCCTTGTTGTCATCTCTCTTATCTTCAACTTCCTTGACGGATTCTGGACTTCTTTCTTGTTGTCCATCATCTTCTTGACTAGAGATCATTGTTAACGCTCCTTTTGAGTGAAGATCATGAAGTTTGTCCCATATGACTTTTGCTAACGAACATTTTTCAAAATTAAATTTCACAGAATTTGGTAACCCATTCAAAATTGCCTTCATTGCTCTTGTATTGTACTCTTTGGATGCTTTGTCCATCTTGTCATTAGTAATTATCAAAGTAACAAAAATCGCGATCGGGATAAAATCGCCGAGGGGAAAAAATCGGAAAAAATCGTAAAAATCGGGAAAAAATCGGCACATACAAAAATATTCATTTTTTTTCAATTTTTTTAATATCTAAAGCATCTACAGCATAAAATAAATGCATTGACACATAAATATGAAAAAAAAAACTAATATATAAGATGTGTAATATCATGTCTAGTGCTACATCACACATAAAACTGAATCCTGTCCTGAATACTAAGTCCTAAGTCTCAACTCAACCTCAAAATATCAAAAAAAAATATAATAATGTATCTCATATCATGAGTCATAATGTTATATACAAAGGAATGCACCAAATAACCTATACTACTGATTTCCTCTGCCCCTCTTGCGAGAAAATGTAACAGCTTTCCCTCTAGACGAAGAAGTTGGCGGGGCTGGCAATGGACTTTGTTGTGCTCCAGATCCTGAAGCACTAGGAGTTAAAGGAGGTAGACCACGTCCTCTACCAGTAGCAGGGGTAGGTGGTGTCACCTCCTCCTCCTATTGTTGCTCCTCCTCCTCATCCTCATGAAACTCATCATTGATTCATCGCTACTAGAACTGGGATCATCAACAAGAGATACATAAACATCATCTAGCTCAAAGTCTTCAGACTTGGATTGCTCAACCTTAAAATGCGGTAGAAAAAGATTAACATGCCTAACCAGTTGTTTTCCTTTGAGTGAAGGGTACATTCTTGTTAAGGCCACGGTAGGGGAGTTCAACAATCAATACCACCAACATCAACAAAGTTCAACAATCAATGCCACCAACATCAAGGTTCTTAAAGGACTTCATACTCTTGATCAAATGCCAATCTCATACCCTTACACATAATAGAATCAAATGGAAACAATGCAAATCCCCAAACCATGAAACCCAGAAAACCATTAAGTCTGCTGAATTTTGAGTGAAATCTAAAATTCTAGTTTCTCCATATGAAATCCAATGAGGTCGAAACCACTCTTAAACATCCTGAGTCATTTCATGGTAATGTTAAAAATTTAAGTAAATTTTACTTTAAGAATTTAACATTACCATGAACTGCCAACAGGGTGTGTCAGGAAAATGAGAGGGCTGCAAAAATGACAAAAAAAAAATCGATTTTTGAACTTATGGGGTTTCTGTTTGATGGGCCCACGATTTTTACCAAAATAATCGCGATTTTTTCGTAAAAATCGCGATTTTATCGCGATGACGATTTTTTCAAAAAATCGTTCAAAAAATCGCCGATTAAATCGGCCGCTTGAAAAACTCGCGATTTTTTGAAAAAATCGCGATAACATCGCGATTTTTGTTACTTTGGTAATTATTGATTTCCAAACTTCAATTCCTTGAGTCTTCAAGAAATTCCTCATTCTTGCCACCCATATATCAAAATTTCCATCGAACAATGGAGCCTTTGCAAATTGATTTACTTCAATTTCAATGGTTGAGGAAGACACATCTTTAGGAGGATTGGAGACTTTCTTCCTTGGCTTTGCCATTTGTGTTCTAATGATCAACCTTCAAGTTGTTAGGCTTTGAGTGAAGGTACTGGCTCTGATACCAATTGTTGGAAATAATGAGAGGGGGGTGAATCAGTATTTCTTTTCAATTGTTAATTTTACCAGTTAGATCACTTATATTTAGAACACAAAATGAACAATGAAGGAATAGATACTTTTATTAATTTCTTCTTTACAATAAGTAAAGTACAATAATTATATAGGGCTCCAACCCTAGATGAAGACTCCAATCTTCCAGGCTCCAAATTGTATTGTGCCAAGCACCGACTTGGTCTCTCCAAGGCTCCAACCTTGTCAATTTGAGGCACCAACCTCTACGGCTCCAACCCTATCTCTGGTATAGGCTCCAACTTGGTTTCTTGAGGACTCCAATCCTCTAGGGCTCCAACCCTATCTTCCAAGGCACCAACCTTGTCTCTATGAGGCTCCAACCTCCTGCTTCATTTCGTCAAGATATATTTGGTTATACGTCACGGCTCCCAATGTATTCTTCAACGAGCCCTGACAATCTTCAGCTATCCCCTCACTTAGTCTCCACGCTACCTCCTCAATGACAACCTTGTTCTTCACATGAAGGTGTCTCCACTGCTCTTCATGCCACCCAAACACTTGTTTCTTCAACGTTACATCATTATCAACAATGCATCAATAATGTCTCCAACAGGCTTCTAGATGACTCTCCAAGGTATGCTCAAGAAGGTCTTCAAGGTACTCTCCAAACAAGTCTTCAAACTCTTCAAAGTGACATCAGAGAGTGCTTCAAATTGGCCCTATTCTGTTCACAAGAGGAGACTCTAGCAAGTTCTGTCTATCCAAGCCTAACAAGGCTGCCCAACTTGCAATAAATCTGCCCTATCAAGTCCCACACATCTGTCCAATCAAAAATGTTTTGACACAATTCAGAATTGCCTATAGGGGTTCTTTAGTAGGCTGCTTCAAGGTCTTTCAAAGTGTCTTCAATAAGAAATCTTCAAGCCTGCTACTTCAAAATGACTCCAAGACTTCTTGCTTCAAAGCTTATTCAATTCTGCCCCAACAAATTTCTGCAAGAATGCTTCTACAAAAATTCTATTAGATGATTAAAAGCATGTGCTCCAAGGTCCGCAATAATTTTTGTTTATAAGGATATCACCACAAATTACTGTAAAAAATCCTATGAAATATATGCTCCTTAATGCTGCTTTCTAGGAGAGTTTCCAGCCTTCCCTAGGCCTTATGGCACCCTTCCAAATAGTGATACAGGGCCTGACCCTTCTCCAAGACAAGGTGTAAGTTGTGGCACCCTTGTTTGCTGCTCCAAACAACCCTTACACCTGTAATAAACCAGATCCCTGCGCTGTACAAAACAGAGCCTTCCCACACATTACAACACCATAAAACAGGCCTAAAATAACCTCACACCTTGTGTCCTCCTCCTGCAATAATTCGGGCCTGCAATGAGCCAAAAACAAAACATAAAACAACCATCCAAAATTGCTCAGATTTCCTTCATGGCCTGCGGTTTTCTTTCTGTGGTGGCCCAACCCTTTTGTGGATGCAACCTCACCCCAACAGTCCCTATCCGAGCTTCTCCAACAATTCTTAGGTGACTGTTCCAATTAGCACCAAGTTTGAGCTTGAGGCAGCTACAGGTGACTGTAATTTTCACTGATTTAATTCACCACAAGTGGGTCTGCAATCCGAGCTGAGGATAATACAAGAATTTTTCCAAACAATAACTCAACATCCTCCTCAGCTTTCTGTTTTACTTCTGTACCTCATCTATGAATAGATCACCGAAATTTTTGGTGCTAAAATGAGGTGTCTGAACTCATATTAATACTGGTTTGACGTTAGAATGAATGGACACATCTTTCTAGATGTAGGCCGACAAGGTGGCTCAAAAAAATATAATTATTGCACAACTTCAAAAATCAATATCTTTCTAACCACGGGGAGTTTTTGGGCATATGAGGGCTCGTTGGAAAGAGGAAGGATTCCTCTTTAAGATGGACAAGGGCTCATTTTGATATCCTTCCTTCAAGGTCCCCCCAAAAAAAAAAAAATCTTGCTGACTGTCCTTGTATTCCTGTGCATAAAAATGATGGACAGTTTGTCTTCATTTAGATAGATCTTCTTAAGTATTTTCTTGGTGACTGTCCTTGTATTTCTTGTGCCTGAAGGAATGAACAGTAGGCTGAACAATGAGCTCCTTAAGTGTATATGGATAGCTTCATCATGTATATATACTTCCATCACTGATATTTCCATGAATGCCAATTAAGTGATCTTCAAGTCACTTCATGTCATGTCACCAATCATTGTCCATGTCATCAAATAGTCCTCCATGCCAACATATAGACTCCAACCATGTCATCAAGACCTTCATCAAGTGTCATCACGTATAATTTCATTAAGTGTAGTCCTCTAGGTTACCAAGTTACATCACTGACACTTGGCACCTTAAGAATATTCGCCATCTTGACAGCATGTTGGTTCTAGGCTTCTTCATCAAGAGGGAGCACATCATCATTAATGACATCCTAAATAACCAAGAGGGACTTGTCATTATGAGCAAGGACATCTTTATACGAGGTCTGCATGATGTGGGTTATTAGGACTATACAAGAATATTGATCCCCATATTGACATCAATGACAATCTTAGACCAACAATCTCCCCCTTTGTCATTGATGGCAATATTCTTGCCCTCTTCAACATTCTCTCCCCCTTTGACATCAATGGCAAATGGGGTTCTCAATTACTCCCCTTGTCGAGTTGCTTCTTTTCTTCATCAATAGTAATTCTTCATATGTATGTTACTCCCCTTGCCATGGTGCTCTTTCTTCTGGCAGTGTGGTCCATGATAGATGTGACCACATTTCTTCATATGATGAACCAACTCCCCTTGCTTGCATAAACTCTTCTAGCTCAAGAAAGATTTCTTGCTTTGTGATCTAATGCAAGACAGTTTCAACAATGGTCCATCGGGTAAGAGGGGATTATGTTCTTCAATGCTCCCAAGAGATGATCTGAAAGATGATTGTCCACCTAGTGCCCTTTTGCGAAATGATTACAAACTCCCCCTAATTGTATGCATGGTCTCCTTTTTGGCAGAGTCTCACCATCAAATACTTGGAATATCAAGGATGACTTCATCAAGTCAACAACATGTGTTGTTGGCTGGAGTGTTCAAGAGAGTTTCAAACCCAGTTTGTTTCCTTCTCCATACTTGTGTAACTTTCTTTTCTGGCTTGGTTGTCATGGTTCTAGCTTGTGTAGGGACCCAAGTCAAGTAACAATTATGTTCCATATGTCCAATATTATGGCAATTGAAACACTCTATCTTGTTTATGAATACGAAATCATGACTTCTTGCAAAGTTGCTTCTAGGAGATTGAAGGGTACCATTATATTTGTCTTTGTGATATGCCCTACAGTCTTATGCCATGTGCCCAAAGTTTGTACAAGAATAGAAATAACCAAGAAGTATACTTTGGTACCTTGGAGATCGAGTTTTCCTTGATGTATTTCTGAAGTATTTTTGCCTTGGGATTCTTTGATGATATTCATTGCATTTTGTATTCTTGACACCATCTGCAAGTCTCCTTGGAGTAGAATTGCTTCTGTTGTTGTCTTGATTCTTCTCCTTGCCTTTGTTGGAACTGGGAGCATCAACATTTC
This sequence comes from Pinus albicaulis, assembly GCA_034641835.2. Classification (NCBI taxonomy): domain Eukaryota; kingdom Viridiplantae; phylum Streptophyta; class Pinopsida; order Pinales; family Pinaceae; genus Pinus; species Pinus albicaulis. The sequence continues at coordinate 396,545,088 of CM076581.1, forward strand.
CTTCTAGGTTCCTCAAATATTTGTTGTTTGAAGCATTATCATTCTTCCTTGAGGATTCACCTGCATAGCCAAGACCTGGTTTATCAAGGGGAGACCTTTGATGACTTAGGATGTCACCTAGGGTTTGAGAGCTTTTCAAGTTATTATTCAGCAAGTCAACTTCCTTTCTAAGAAAGACAATTTTTCCTTTCAACTTTTCACAATTTTCATCTTTCAAAACTAGTTTCTTCTTCATTTCTTCCATTGTTGCTTCATGTGCTTCGATTTTAAGGGAGATGATATTTGAATTCTTCTTTTTCCTTTCCTAGACTGCTCTCCATTTCTTCTTTTATTCTTGTAGCTTCACATGTTTTGGCCTTGAGAAGATTGATGTCTGATTTTAGTTTCAACATTTCTTCATCCTTTTCTTCTAGTTGGCATATCATGGTGTATCTCTCCTTTTCTGCTTCATTAACTTGGCCTTCTATGAATGCCAAAGTTTCCATCACCTTCTTGGCTCCTTGCGCTTGTTTCCTTGCTTCTTCTAGTTGAGATCTAAGAGAGGAGACCTCTTCCTTGTATTGACCAATCTCTGCTTCAAGATTGTTCAAGCTCTTAAGTCTTTGTTCAAGGTGGCTTGACAAATTTTCTTCCCTTTTCTTTGCCTTATCCAATTGATTTGTCATAGATATGACTTCCTCATGATGCTTTCTTTTATTTTGATGAAATTCCTCTTTAAGTTTGGCGAGCTCCTCATCTCTTTCTTGTACTTGAAGCTTGACAAAGTCAACTTCCTTCCTTGTCTTGTCACCCATTCTTGCCACCCATATATCAAAATTTCCATTGAACAATGGAGCCTTCGCAAATTGATTTACTTCAATTTCAATGGTTGTGTTGACCACACTTTGTCAACAACCCCATAGCAGTACACCTCCATGTTTTCAAATGGGACTTATCATGTCTGAAATTTTTGTTGTCCTATAGATTTCATCGTTTCGCTCTATTGTGCTTTTTATAACATGTAAACCTATCTTGTGACAACAGGATGTAAATGATCTAAGTAAGACCGTCAATGTATGTAACAACCTAGGTAAGCCTAGTATGTTGTTGATGATTTCCATCCTAGGAGGTTTTTTGTCTCACTGATTCACGAAAGTGATCGACAGAGTTTTTCCCTCCAGCCTCACCCCAAAGCTAGGGTGGATTTTGTCATCAGCATACTAAGTGAGTCCTAGTGTTTCTATCGAGTCCTTGCAAAAGTAGTTTGAGCTACTTGGTCTACTAGATCATGTTTTGAGTCACAGAATTGGGTATTTATTTGAGGGTCTATACGAATGGGTATTCCCCCTTCATGTATGTAAATGTATTATCTCATGTAAAAGAGGGTTGGAAAAATAATTATAATCCTCTCTTAGTCAATTAATTAAATTTTCTGGTCAATTAATTAATAAAATCCTAAACCAGAAATTTAATTAATTTAGGGTCCTAAATTAGGATTAAATCTTTAAAGGCAAAATTTGTGGGTCCTTGGAAAATGATTTTGAAAGCCCCAGGCCAAAGGAATATTGAGAATTTTAAGAAATATTGGACCCTTGGGCCTTGGTGGTTAAGTCAAGGTCAAAATTTTGGGGTAATTAACTCAAAAATAATATTTTTGAGTTAATTAAAATTGAATTAAATGATAAATTCGTTTTTTCCCCAAAATTTTAATTTCAACGCTCCGGATTAAAAGATAATTAAATCTTTGGGACGATTGAGATTATTTTGATGAGGATCATCCAAATTAGCCGTTGGAGATTTTGTCCTATAAATTTAGAGGTCTTTGTCAATCTTGAGTCATCTGATCTCAGGATCGTGCACTTGTTCTTAGAAGCTCTTGTAAATTTTTGAGGAATAAAGCATAAAGACTTTGGGGTTACAAATTTTGATGTTCCTTCTCAGATCTATGTGGTGAATTGTCTCTAAACTCTGCGACTTTGTTTTTGCATTTTATGGTTGATGGCCTTCATGGATTAATCTGCATACAGGTATCTTGTGCAGTTTTCTGGATTCATAAAATGACATTTTGATTTTTCTAAAGGATCTCATGTTGTTTTCTTAAATCTCTATCGATCTAAGGTTCAGATCTAAGTGTGGAGGGATTTTTTTTTTTTTAAATTGAGCGTCTGGGGAAGTCTTCGGTTGGACCAGCTGACTTTCAATAAACATAAATCTAAAAAGCTCATTATTTGTTAAATTCCAAGTCTATCTTACGAAATTTGTGGTTTTGCAGGGTTTTCTAAGGCTTGTGCCTCTCCCAAAAATTTGAAATTTCTGAAAATTGTGCTCAAATGGATTCAAATCTAACCATGAGGGTTTTAAATCTGTAAACTAGTTTGTAAATTTGTAAATTTTTTCAGGACTGTAAGGGTTTAATCATTTCTTGGTGTGTATTTTCAATTTTGGCTGGTTTCTTGCAGATTCAAGGTTCAAATCATAATTTTTTTAAGATCTGAGGCAGATCTAGCCTCCAAAGGTCGGATCTGGCCTCAAATTACAACTGTGGACGAATCTAGACTTTGTTTCGATTTAAGGGAGCATAAAAACTAAGCTTAAATGTTGAAAATTTTAAAATTTGATGAAAGAAATTGAGTGTACTGGGTTTATTCTTGTCGCTGCCTCAAATCTCTGCTTTTGACCTTTTGTACTCCTAAATGTTGATCCTATCCCCTTGTATAGACATCATTTGAGCAGACCACATCGTGCTCCTTTCCACGTCCAAGTGAACTTGCCCGCTGTCTCATTGAGTCATCGACCCTCTCATTTGCTCAGACGTCCATCCTCTGCCATCGATTTTCTTCTTAACGAATTTTCTCACGCCATTCTCTGCTGCCATCCTCCCTCTTTCTGCTTTCCCTGTTCTCCATCGACTTTAACCCGTCATCTCTGCCGCGACCTTCCGTGCCATCGTTCCTATCTGCTCATCGAACATTCATCTTTTCTGCTGTCATGCCTCCTCCTGTCCATCGACCTACACACGGAAACGATTAACACACAGATGTATATTCTTTGATGTTAATTGGTTTTTTTTTTTTTTTTGTAAAGTTAGTTTTGATTTTATTTCATTCGATTGTAGTTTCGATTTTTAGTGTTAGCCGTAGAGTAAAGTGCTAGGTTTAGATTTAGTTTTAATTGTTGTATTTAAATTTTAGACGGATGTTAGTTTAGCTCTTAGAGTTTATTTTTTTAGTCTAATATTTTTTTAATTTAGTTAGATTTTAGATTTAGTTAAATTTTAGATTTTAAATTTTAATTTAGTTTTAGTTTTATTTTTTACTTACTTTTGATTTAAATTTGTGAGATTTGGTTTAGATTTTAAATTTAATTTGTTTTTAACTTTAGTTTTAATATTGTTAGACTTAGATTTTAATTTTAGATCTAATTTTAGGATTTAGATTTAAGTTTTAACTTAGATTTATATTTTTTAATTTTAGATTCAAAAAATTCCAAAAATTCTAAAAAAAATTTCTAGAAAATACAAAAATATATAAAAAAAAAAATCTCAAATTTTCCATAGTCAAATAAACCTCAAATTTTTCTATCTAAAGTTTGACTATGGATCATTTCAATTTTCGAACTGGGTTATATTGGAATATCTTAATTTCGGAAATATTTCAAGCATTTGGCATCGTTTCATGATAAGCTTTGTTGATTGGCTTCAGTATCTTAATGAATGATCGTGGTATTTTCTATTGAATATCATTGTGGTCATTTAGTAGCAGTTATACATTCAATACTTATCTTTAATTGCATAACGGGATCTTGTTTGACTCCATAAGGCACTGGTTCTAACATAATCAATCTGTGAAGTCTCGTTAATTTTATCAAGTATTTGGTGTTTTAGCTGTGTCTTATGGATTCTTGTCCTTCATTTTTGATAGGGTCTACCACCCTTAGCTTGCAAGGAGACAACTTAAATAGAGAGATTGGGGATCAGGGTGACAGCCCCCGATCTGAGCCGTTATCGCGATGCCTAGACAATCTGTGCGACAACAGGTTGAGGAAGACACATCTTTAGGAGGATTGGAGACTTTCTTCCTTGGCTTTTCCATTTGTGTTCTAATGATCAACCTTCAAGCTGTTAGGCTTTGAGTGAAGGTATTGGCTCTGATACCAATTGTTGGAAGTACTGAGAGGGGGTGAATCAGTATTTCTTTTCAATTGTTAATTTTACCAGTTAGATCACTTATATTTAGAACACAAAATGAACAATGATGGAGTAGATAGTTTTATTAATTTCTTCTTTACAATAAGTAAAGTACAATAATGATATAGGGATCCAACCCTAGATGAAGACTCCAATCTTCCAGGCTCCAACTTGTGTTGTGCCAAGCACCAACTTGGTTTTTCCAAGGCTCCAACCTTGTCAATTTGAGGCACCAACCTCTAGGGCTCCAACCCTATCTTCCAAGGCACCAACCTTGTCTCTATGAGGCTCCGACCCCTTGCTTCATTTCATCAAGATATATTTGGTTATACGTCACGACTCCCAATGTCTTCTTCGAAGAGCCCTGACAATCTTCAGCTATCCCTTCACTTAGTCTCCACGCTACTTCATCAATGACAACCTTGTTCTTGACATGAAGGTGTCTCCACTGCTCTTCATGTCACCCAAACACTTGTTTCTTCAACGTTACATCATTATCAGCAATGCATCATGGAATCCAATAATGTCTCCAACAGGCTCCTAGATGACTCTCCAAGGTATGCTCAAGAAGGACCTCAAGGTACTCTCCAAACAAGTCTTCAAACTCTTCAAAGTGACATCAGAGAGTGTTTCAACTTGGCCCTATTCTGTTCACAAGAGAAGACTCCAGCAAGTTCTGTCTATCCAAGCCTAACAAGGCTGCCCAACTTGCAATAAATCTGCCCTATCAAGTCCCACAAATCTGCCCAATCAAGAATGTCTTGACACAATTCAGAATTGCATACAGGGGTTCTTTAGTAGGCTGCTTCAAGGTCTTTCAAAGTGTCTTCAATAAGAAATCTTCAAGCCTGCTACTTCAAAATGACTCCAAGACTTCTTGCTTCAAAGCTTATTCAATTCTGCCCCAACACCAAATCTGCTTCAACAAATTTCTGCAAGAATGCTTCTAAAAAAATTCTATTAGATGCTTAAAAACATGTGCTCCAAGGTCTGCAATAATTTTTGTTTATAAGGATATCACCACAAATGACTGTCAAAAATCCTATGAAATATATGCTCCTTAATGCTGCTTTCTAGGAGAGTTTCCAGCCTTCCCTATGTGTTATGGCACCCTTCCAAACAGTGATATAGGGCCCAACCCTTCTTCAAGACAAGGTATAAGCTGTGGCACCCTTGTTTTCTGCTCCAAACAGCCCTTACACCTGTAATAAACCAGACCCTGCGCTGTACAAAACAGAGCCTTCCCACACATTACAACACCATAAAACAGACCTAAAATAACCTCACACCTTGTGTCCTCCTGCAATAATTTGGGCCTGCAATGAGACAAAAACAAAACATAAAACAACCTTCCAAAACTGCTCAGATTTCCTTCATTGCCTGCGGTTGTCTTTCTGTGGTGGCCCAACCCTTTTGTGGATGCAACCTCACCCCAACAGTCCCTATCCGAGGTTCTCCAACAATTCTTAGGTGACTGTTCCAATTAGCACCAAGAGCTTGAGGCAGCTACAGGTGACTGTAATTTTCACTGATTCAATTCACCACAAGTGGGTCTGCAATCCGAGCTGAGGATAATACAAGAATTTTTCCAAACAATAACTCAACATCCTCCTCAACTTTCTGTTTTACTTCTGTACCTCATATGTGAATAGATCACCGAAATTTTTGGTGCTAAAATGAGGTGTCCGAACTCATATTAATACTGATTTGACGTTAGAATGAATGGACACATCTTTCTAGATGTAAGCCGACATGAAGGAGCTAGGACAAGTCGGCTCAAAAAAATATAATTATTGCACAACTTCAAAAATCAATATCTTTCTAACCACGGGGAGTTTTGGGGCATATGAGGGCTCGTTGGAAAGAGGAAGGAGTCCTCTTTAAGATGGACAAGGGCTCATTTTGATATCCTTCCTTCAAGGTCCCCAAAAAAAAACATTTTTCTTGCTGACTGTCCTTGTATTCCTGTGCATAAAAATGATGGACAGTTTGCCTTCATTTAGATAGATCTTCTTAAGTATTTTCTTGGTGACTGTCCTTGTATTTCTTGTGCATGAAGGGATGAACAGTAGGCTGAATAATGAGCTCCTTAATTGTATATGGATAGCTTCATCAAGTATATATATTTCCATCACTGATATTTCCATGAATGCCAATTAAGTGATCTTCAAGTCACTTCATGTCATGTCACCAATCATTGTCCATGTCATCAAATAGTCCTCCATGCCAACATATAGACTCCAACCATGTCATCAAGACCTTCATCAAGTGTCATCACGTATAATATCATTAAGTGTAGTCTTCTAGGTTACCAAGTTACATCACTGACACTTGGCACCTTAGGAATATTCGCCATGTTGACAGCATGTTGGTTCTAGGCTTCTTCATCAAGAGTAAGCACATCATCATTAATGACATCCTAAATAACCAAGAGGGACTTGTCATTATGAGCAAGGACATCTTTATACGAGGTCTGCATGATGTGGGTTATTAGGACTATACAAGAATATTGATCCCCATATTGACATCAATGACAACCTTAGACCAACAGCTGCCACTAGGCTGCTCCCTACTGCGTGATGCTAGCCGCCATGTGTCCCACTTCAGCTTTAATCTTTGCCTTAGTGACTTTATGAAAGCGATTTAATCTCTGATTTCTTTGTGGGTCACCTTTACCCACTTTATTTTCCTGCTAACTTTGTAAAAAGGCAAAATTGTCAAAAATTAATATTCCAATTAGCTGACTGCTAATTTGGAATATTATAGGGTGATAACCTGTTATAGGGGTGAGCTCCATGTGCACCAGCTGAAACAACTCCTTCTAGAATCCCCCATGATGTAATATTCCTTTTTAGGGATATTTCTAAAACACAGTCAACTCTAAACTAGAGATGGACTGGAGGGGCATTTACCAGATATTTCACCTCTGAAAGAGGATGAGATTTGGAGGCTACCTGGCCCTCACCAGACTCTGTCTATAGAGTAAGGGCAAAACACAACAGATGGTACAGCGACTGGAGTATCTCCAAGGGAAAATAACCAGTGATGCAGATCATACAACCGTACATAAAATGCTAGAAACAGTATATGCAATAGACACACATAAAATAGAGAGAATGCTGAGCCATTTTATTATGCTGAGAATTATAAGAAAATGCAATAGGTGCTCTGGTGATAGAACCCAAACTCGCACAGGGAAAATCAAGAGATATTCTCAGAATAACAGAGGAGCAGCGATTCTCCGATCTGCGTTCAAGTGGCTGAGAATACTGCTGTATAGTTGCTATCGTGTTGCGGCTGAATGGGATCCCCTAAGGTACTATCACAATTCTGCCCACGCCCTCAATAGGTACGGGCTGGCCTCTTGCACCACCTCCAGACCCGAAACCTCCAAAATGATAACGACACAGAGCCCTCACGAGATGAACTGCGGCCTTCTCCCTCAAGACTGCGCAGCCACTAATGGCACTGCTCCGCAACAAGCTCCAAACCCGATCCTCTTGTAAAACAAAGATAGGACTGCCTCACCCGAGCAGGCACTCGAAGTCCCTCGGGGCTGAGGGTGAGATCTCCGCACGGAGACACTCAGTGCACTAAACAGTGCTGCAGACAGGCTAAACAGCCGATGTGCTCAAAGTTGTAGCGACTAGTTCAATATGCATAAACTCCAATAAATCAGAATGAGGAAACTATCTTCTTTATATAGCATTGGCTGTACCCGAAACCTACGGCTGCCTCCACCCACGATACCACGGTAATATCCCTTGGCTGTGTGCGCCTCCACCCACGATACCATGGTAATACCCCTTTGCTGCGTGCCCAATTAACCCCCCCCCCCCTCTTGATTACAACGTTATATCTCCTTAGTGACTTTAGGGAGTGCGTTTTATCCTAAGTGGGTTATATTCTCCTTTTCACCCACTTTATTTATATTTTAACTTTATAAAGGCAAAATTAGTCGAAATTAATATTTCCAATTAGCTGCTGCTAATTGGGAATATTACAGTCCTCCCCTCCCAAATGTTGCTTGTCCTCAAGCAACTGGAAGGCCTCCACTCAAGGCATGGAGTCTGAAATATATTGAGGAACATCTCCCTCATGTAGATCTTCCATCCCCAAGCAATCATCCAAACAAAATGAGCAACCTCCCAACAAGGCAACTCCTGAAAATCTTCTTCCACCTCAAGCTCTGGAAATGAAGGTGGGCTGAAAATCTGAACATGGCAAGCATTGTAGCCTACCTCAAGCTGTCCTCCTCTCCACTTATGATAAGTGTAGAGTATGTGTTGATCCTGGGCTTCAAAATTATTGCCCTCAAATGGCAAGGTGAAGAGCAATCCTCAAAAGAATTCTCCTCCAACAATGAAGAACGTGCTGGCCCAAAACAATCCATCCATGATGAATAGGACAAGATCATCATAGAGTGTCCTAATGAGAAATTTGCTGCAAGTTATACATGATAGTGCATGATACAAACAATATCTCAATAGGATGCAACGCAGTTTCACCCACTGCAACTTCAGAAAATTACATGGCAAGCAATGTACAAGATTCATCACATCTACTAAAAGATAGTAAATGGCTGAATGTAACAACAATACATCATCAAGCACTTGCCCATGGCTGTACATTGGATGAATATCAACCTCATGGCCCACCTCAAAAGGAAACAAACATGTGGCTGTGGTGGCCATATCTATTCCCATGCTCCCATTAGAACATGTAGTGCAGAAAATGTGAGAATTTTTCCCACTTAAAGACACATCCAACTCATGTGTCTCCATCATAATCATGCTTCTCATGCAAATCTGATCTATATCAGGAAATGAAGTCATGATCAGCAATAGAATGAAGAGAATGTTGAAGGTTTCAGGTGGTGCAAGAAGGTACCAACAGCTTCCCAAACAAGTACATCGCAGTTTTACAAGTTGCTGCTTAAGGAAAGTACAAGGAAAAATGTTTCTTCTTACATGGTTAATCATGCATGCCCCCATATGATACATGTTAGAGTGCATAAACTGAACATACAAGTGATGATAAAACATTTGCCCATGGCTACAAAAGAGATGGCTGCCTCCATCATGTATATTGGCCCAATACAACTCATGGAGCAATGTGACAAGCTTGCCCTCTTGTGAAGCAATGCACTGCATAAGAATGGTAAGAGTGTGCAAATCAATGAATGTATATACAAACTTCTCACCATATGCTCGAAGTAAGATGGTACATGGGTCCATACATGAGTCCTCCATAGTGTTTTGGCATGCTATGAATAAGAATGAACCATGTGCTGTGAGAAGATAATCCTCCTCATGCTTGGAAACCCAAGTCAAGAAGAATATGCCATAGTGATAGATGTCTCTATCCTCATTACCTCCTCCTTTATCATCAAGTGCAATAAATATGAAATGATCCTGGAACCTGTGGGTTATGGATCCTCCATACTTCTGCTGTGCACATTTCATCCATAAGTCTCTGCTCCAAAGTGACAGCGCTGTGAGCTCATGCAAATAAGCTCCTGTCAATACAAAGCTCTGTTCTTTGACATGCTACTTGTCAAAGAGTCCTCTAATAATGCTACAAAAAATATGGAATTCTCCCCAAGATGGAAGAGCTCCCAAATCATCAAAGATCAAAGAGATAATGGCATCTCCTCTTCTTGCAACATCACGCAAAGTGTGAGAGCAAATCTGCTCTTGCTCTCCCAAAAACAAGCAAAGCAACAAGACATTTTGCTGCCTCCCCATACCTCCATCATACTGATCATGTGATGAAGACATGATGAATAATATGAGTATCATATCGACACTATGCATCCATACTCTATGCTGCTCAATGATGTAAGTATCCATTCTCTTACTCTTAGGAAGAGTGTTTGCCAAGTGATGGCCAAACTCTTTCAAGAGTAACCAGCGCATCCAAGCCTCCTGCTGCCCATTATCATAGATCTGCAAGTAGCCTCCTAGCTCCTTGCTCATCAACCAAATCCACTCAATCGCTTGTGGATGCCTCCTTCTTCTCCTCATCTTGGTACTCCTCCCATAAGGGCTACCATCCTCCCAAATCAAATTCCTGTCTTTGGACTTCATGGGATTTTGAAATGTAAGCTTCTCAAGGATCAATGAGACCCTATCAAGACTCAAATAGGTGGTAGGCAAAAACCTCCTATCATGATGTGTATGGCTCAGGGAATGTCCAACACAAGCATGAGAGATGTTATCCATCCTAAGATGTCCTCCATCTTCTATCTGCTCTTGTGAGAAAGGAAGAAAATCATTGCACTCCATGGTGTGTTGAAGTGCACTTCTAATGAGATCTCTCCTTGAGACCTCCCTCTCATCCATAGTCTTCCAAAACCAATGAGGTCTTGGATCTGAAAGTAGAAGTTCCTCTTTGAGTTGAGAGGAGCTCATTGAGAAAGTGTCATCTTGAAGGGAAAAAGGGTTTCTTACTCCAAGATGTCTACCATCAATCTTCAAGGCTTCAAACCCCAACCTCCAATGTGATGTACAATCCAACAATGGCTCATGAGAATGATGGTTTGATTCCTTCTTGAGTGTTTCCATGTTGCACAGCGCAGTGCAACCAAGCTGCTCTATAGTAGCAATGGGATTTGACCCTTGGTCATGCAAAAGTAAATCTCCACATTGATCAAAAGAATTTGCTGCAACAATGGAATGTGGAAATCTTTTCATACCTTGATGTGCATTTGGTACTTCTTGCAGGGCTGCAAGAGTCTCTTCCTCAACAGTGTTGGCTGCCCCAACTGTTGATGCATGTGACTGCTCCTCCATGAGTGTGACAGCATTATCACAAGCCTCCTCAAGAGGTGATGTGACCTTTTCTTTCTTTGCTCTTTCTTCATCAAAGGTTTGGATCAACCTTTGAGTGAACTCTGCAAAAGTCTTCACCCTTGCATGGCTCAAGTGGCTACACCACCAGTCATAGGCTTCACCCTCCAGGTGTAGCGCTGAGATTTCAACAGCTTATTTCCCTGCTACAGGATGTAGTAGGAAAAAGGCCTCCAACTTTCTCACCCAAGTTTTTGCATTAGATGACCCATCAAAGGTAGACAACAGAAATCTATTGCCTTTGATTTCTTTTCTGCTACATGGTCTCTTCTCTTCCTTTAGCTGGATGAAATGAGGAAAATCTAGAGTCTCCCTGAAGGCTCTAGGTTGAGATCTATACTCAACAAGGTAATCACTGAGAATTTGATGATCCAAGTATCTTCCATGCTCAATATCTTATTCTTAATGAGAATAGGAAGCGCATGGTACTTCCTCTTCTTTTTTTGCGATCTTCTTGACCTCCTCAAAGGTGGATGCATCTCCTCTAGATCTGAAAATAGATGAGAATAAACTCATCTTTTTCAACGTTCTGATCTTCTTGGGCTTAGACTCACTGGGTGTATCCACATGCTCCCCATGATCCTGTGTGCCCTCATCCTCCAAGTGCGAGGTAGCCATTTTGATGGCTTCCCCTTCTGTTATTCGGTCAAGCTGGAAAGAGGTATCCAACCTTTCCACCCGATCTCAAACCGTGAAATCAGTGGATCCGTCATATGTGGGAAAAGGTGTCCTCCTAGTGGTACGCTACAACTCTAAACTCTGCGTGCTAGACCCCCCACTATTCCTTCCTCCTTCATCCTTCCTGAGCTGACAATAATCTCTGAAGGGCAAAGCCGCTCTGAAGTTTTTCCCCATGGACTGCCATTCGCGGAAATAATCTCCATCATGATAATGTCGATGTCCTCTGTGATGGTCGCAGGGTCTGCTGTCTCGCTTGATCTAAACAAAGTCTTTGAATAAAGTGGCATCCCTGAACTCCTGCCCAGTTGCATGGTACTCAGCAAAATAATCACCTATGCAGTCAGACTCTAATTCCTCCTGTGCTCCCGCCCCAGTATCTGCACTCAGAAAAGTGGGCATAGTAGCACGAGTGGGAGCGGCAACCTTCTCCTGCAAATGGTGGGATGTGCCCGACCCCTCACCAACCTAGAAACCCTTTGGGATTTCACGCTGTCTAGCTTCCACAGCCGTGAATCTCTGGCCCATCACCTCTATCTGCCTCGCCAGATCCTACATTGATCTGAGGAGTGCTTCCCCAAACTGTTTTGCATCGCTATCCTCCGCCATCAGCTCTCCCTGCTCTGCTTCTACCGCAAGCTCCTCCTGTTTTGCGTCCACCACTCGAACGCAGTCTCCCTCTCCGTAGGTGTTCTACGCTCAATATCTCTGTACTTCATACCTCTGTGGCAGATGTAGGGTTTTTCTTTCAATGACATAAACTACTAGCTCCACAGGCTAAGCCAGATCTATGCTCTAATACCATTGTAATATTCCTTTTTAGGGATATTTCTAAAACACAGTCAACCCTAAACCAGAGATGGACTGGAGGGGTGTTTACCAGATATTTCACCTCTGAAATAGGATGAGATCTGGAGGCTACCTGGCCCTTACCAGACTCTGTCTATAGACTAAGGGCAAAACACAACAGATGGTACAGCGACTGGAGTATCTCCAAGGGAAAATAACTAGTGATGCAAATCATACAACCATACATAAAATGCTAGAAACAGTATATGCAACAAACACACATAAAATAGAGAGAATGCTGAGCCATTTTATTATGCTGAGAATTATAAGAAAATACAATATGTGCTTTGGTGATAGCACCCAAACTCACACAGGGCAAATCAAGAGATATTCTCAGAATAACAAAGGAGCAACGATTCTCCGATCTGCGTTCAAGCGGCTGGGAATACTGCCGTATAGCTACTATCGTGCTACGGCTGAATGGGATCCCCTAAGGTACTATCACAATTCTGCCCACGCCCTCAATAGTTACGGGCTGGCCTCTTGCACCATCTCCGGACCCGAAACCTCCAAAATGATAACGACATAGAGCCCTCACGAGATGAACTACAACCTTCTCGCTCAAGACTGTGTAGCCACTAATGGCACTGCTCCGCAACAAGCTCCAAACCCGATCCTCCTGTAAAACAAAGATAGGACTACCTCACCTGAGCAGGCACTCGAAGTCCCCTGGAGCTGAGGGTGAGATCTCCGCACGGAGACACTCAGCGCACTAAACAGTGCTGCAGACAGGCTAAACAGTCGGCGTGCTCAAAGTCGTAGCGACCAATTCAATATGCATAAACTCCAATAAATCAGAATGAGGGAACTATCTTCTTTATATAGCGTTGGCCGTTCTTGAAACCTACGGCCGCCTCCACCCACGATACCACAGTAATATCCCTTGGCTGTGTGCGCCTCCACCCACGATACCATGGTAATACCCCTTTGCTGCGTGCCCAATTCGCCCCCCCCCCCCTCGCCCCCCCCCTTGATTACAACATTATATCTCCTTAGTGACTTTAGGAAGTGCGTTTTATCCTAAGTGGGTTATATTCTCCTTTTCACCCACTTTATTTATATTTTAACTTTATAAAGGAAAAATTAGTCAAAATTAATATTTCCAATTAGCTGCTGCTAATTGGGAATATTACAGCTAATTGGGAATATTACACATGAAATGGCTGTTCTGGTTACTGACTATTGTCTTCGGGAGACCATGTAGCCGAAACATATCCCTGAAGAACAATTCGGCCACTTGTGAGGCCGTGTACCGGGCTGAGATGGTGAAGAACTGTGCAAACTTCGTCAAACGATCCACCACCACGTAGATGCAGTCCTTGCCCTGTATTGTGGGCATCCAAGTAATAAAGTCCATAGAGATGCTCTCCCACTTCCCCTCAGGAATAGGAAGAGGTTGCAATAAGCCCGTTTGGTGTGATTGCTCACCCTTGTTCTGCTGGTATGTCTCACACTCTTTGATATGCCACAGAACATTGTCCTTGAGGCCCTTCCACACAAACCGCTCCCGAATGGCCATGTATGTCTTGGTGTACCCTAGATGACCTGCTAGCGATGATTCATGGGCAACTTGCAGTATCTTCTCTAGCAGTTGGGAGTTGGCCACCAAGTAGATCCGGTCCCTGTAATAGATCGCCTCGTTCATCACCCGGTATCTATCATCTATCACCACCCCATCAAGGACCTCAAGTGCAAACCAGTCCTTGGAATACTCTACCAATAGTTGGCCCTCCAATCCGGAGCAATGCTCATCAAAGAAAGGGAAGTTGGCCTCTTAGACAACACATCTGACACCATGTTGTGCTTCCCTTTGACATACTCTATGTCAAAATCATATGCTTGGAGCTTGCTCACACACTGCCATTGTCTCCCTTGTAATTGCTTTTGCTCCAAAAAGAACCTGAGGTTGTTGTGATCAGTCCTCACTCGAAACTCGTTCCCCACCAAATACTGCTTGAACTTAGCTAGCGCATGCATAATGGCTAGCATCTCCTTGTCATAAATGGGGTACAAACTCTCGTGGGGCAATAGCTTTCGACTCTCGAAAGCTATGGGGTGCCCTCCCTGCATCAACACAACCCCCACTCCCTCTCTAGATGCATCACACTCCAATATGAAGGGCTAAGTGAAATCGAGAAGTGCTACCATGGGGAAACTCCTCATAACCTGTTTGAGGCGTTGAAAGGCCTTATGTGTTGTAGTGGTCCATGCAAATGCTCCTTTATTTGTCAGGTATGTAGTTTTCCATGCAAATGCCCCATTATTTGTCAGGTATGTAAGGGGCGCTGCGAATTGTGAGAAGCCCTTTACGAACTTCCTGTAATAAGTACAGATGCCCATGAACCTCCTCAACTCTGTCACGTTCTTGGGCTCTGGCCAATCCTGGATGGCCCTGATCTTCTCCCCATGCACAGACACTCCATCAACCTCGATGATGTGCCCTAAATAAAGCATCTCAGTCAACTAAACTCACACTTAAACAACCTTGCATAAAATTGCTGCTCCTCCAAGATACACAACACTGCCTCCACATGCTGTAAGTGCTCCTCCCAAGTCCGACTATATATTAATATGTCATCGAAAAATACTAGCACGAACTTCCTGTACTGCCCACGAAATACGTGGTTCATGCATGACTGAAATGTGGCTGGTGCGTTGGTTAGCCCGAAGGGCATAACCAAGAACTCAAAGTCCCCATAATGGCACCGAAAAGTTGTCTTGGGGACATCCTTGTCCCTCACCCGAATCTGGTGGTACCTTGACTGTAGATCAATCTTCGAGAATCTTGGAATACACCTAAGGGTGTAATTGAAAAATGTAATTTTGAATCATTTTTAAAGTGAATGAAAATTACGGTTGTCTCTGTGGAAAAAAAAAAATTGATAATATCTTTTAGAAGACTTTATAACGAAATAATAAATGTTATGTTTTTCTTAAGTATGAGCTTAGATTGTACGTAACGGTAGTATCTAATTTCTTTTATGTGACTAAGGCTAAATGCTACTAGAAACTATATGACCTCACTCGAGGTAGCCTTAATGATGACTGTAAGGGATATTGGCTTTTTTCCAAACACTATTTAGGCTAAAATCATCTTTTGGTCAGGAAGTAAGATCTAACACTATTTATCATTGGATAAAATCTTGTCTTTCTTAGATATAAGGAAATAACAAGGTCCGCAGGAATTTGGAAAGAGTGAAAGTATGTTTTGAATTTAAAAATTGTTAATTATTAATATTGAGCATTTTTTGAGATATATTTCAATTATAAATTTAAATTATAATTCCCAAGCATCATATCGATATCTAAAAGTATTATCTTATATAATTAGCCACAAAAATATGTAATCTTGTTTTTGTATTTTATTTTACATTGTGATTACTGATTTGAAATATAAATTTGAGGAAAACAAATATGGTACATTCATTTTTAAAAAAATAAAATTTCTTTTAATAAATTTATAACGGGCTGAAAAGTTTTTTATTCGGTGAAAAGCCTTTCTGTTTCCACTTTTGAGAAAGGAAAAAAATACATAAACCTTGCATTCTAAAATGAAATGTTTTTCTGTTTAGGCTTTTCCCAAAGAGCAAAAAATTCATGGTCAATGTTTTTTTTGGTTTCCACTTTTCAGAAAGGGAAAAGAATACATAAACCTTATTTTAAAATGAAATGTTTTTTTGTTTCCACTTTTTCCAAAGAGAAAAAAATACATACTCTTTCCTTTAACAGTTCTTTTTTCAAGTGTGAGAATTAGTCCTTAGTTGAGCAATAATAATTTCGGCTCTTCAAGAAATATTTCCTCCTATTTTTTGTTGATAAGTATGAGTGAGATTAAGTAACTAAAATCATCTTACTTCTTGAGTGACTAAAGTCAATTTGTATGATCTCGGGAGTTGCAAGGATGCTTCTTATCAAGAGTGTGAATGTCTAGTACGCATTTCCATATTTACACCTTGCAAATGCAGACTTCAAATGCCATTAGAGGACGCTGACCTTTGGAGTTTTGTGGTGTTATGTAAATTTTATTAATTGTTAATTAGATTTAGTTATCTTAGGTTATTAATGTGGAAGGGCATGATCAAAGGTCATGCCTCTTCGCCAAGGGACACCTTGAGGCTATATTTAAAGCCTAGGCGATCCCTCATTGTAATCATCTTTTATCTATCATCATTAATAATATATATTTATCAAGTTTACCAGAGTTTTTACACTCCATTGGTATCGGAGCCATCGCTCTTCCGGGATCTCGTGTGATCACCCGAGAATTACTGAAAATTCCGAATTGCGATTTTTTTTAAAACAAGCCATTTCAGAAATTTAAATTCTGCAATTGAAGACGCCAGCAGTGACACAAATCTAATTTTAAGTTCTGAGGTTACCAAGTGCTTGTGGACAGCAACCTTGGTTTAAAAAATAAAAATAAAAATTTTGCAGATTTTTTTCCCTCCCAACACTCTCACGCTCATTCCCTCTTCCCCCCCACAGCATTTGTTTTAAAAAATAAAAAAATAAATAAATTTACAATTTTTTCCCACCCTCACTTCCTCTGCCATCGCACAAGTCCCCAGCCTCTCCAATGTCTTTCCCCTTATCACTCCCCACGTCCAGCCGACACCCCTCTCCTGCGGCCAACCCACCTTCGGCTCCTGCCACCCGCTTCCGCCGCTCATTCCGCCCACTTACTCCCGCCACCCATTCCACTGTCATTACCATACTTCCGCCCGACTCAGTTTTTCCACCTCCTATTATCTGCCTCCCCTTTCGCCCTTCCTTCCACCCGCCTGCACTCAACCCGCGTCCACAGCCCGCCTTCCGTTGCTTCCGCCCCCCCTGTCAGCGATCTTCCGCCATCTATTCCTATTCCGCCTGTCCGCCATTTTTGCCAGAAAACACGTTTAATTCGTGTCAGCAAAAAAAAAAAAAAATTACGTTTTAAAAAAAATCGAGAAACAGTGTATGATGGTTGGTAACAGGTATTAAAAATCGATATATAATAACCGCATATAATAACCCGCCCGACCAAACAGGCTCTGAGCGTGGAATTTGCGTTTAAAAAAAAATTCGTGAAACAGTGTGTCGTTTTAAAACGGAACGGCACGTTTTTTTAAAAAAAACACGATTTTTTTAATTATATATAAAATATATATTATATAATTTAATTGATAATTATATATATATATATATATATATATATTTATATATATATATATATATATTATAATTATATAATTAATTTTATTATATTATATAATTCCCATTTAATAATTATATATATATATATATATATATATATATATAATAATTATATAGTTTAAAAAAAAATTATTATTAATTAATTAATTCAAAAAAAAAATATTAATTAATTAATTAATTCAAAAAAAAATTAATTAATTAAATATTAATTAATTAATTTTAAAGAAAAAAAAGTGGAGAAACTGGCAGAAAGATATTCCCCACCTCATACACGTTCGATGTCTTCGTCAATGTCGATGGCGGAATTCCAGAAAAAATTGGGAGATCTTGAGAAGTAAATCAATAACAATTCCGAAGAATTCGGAAAAAGATTAGTCAATCTGGAAGGTACAGCTTCAGGGCACTCCAACGACATCAAAAAAATCCATGATACAACAAATCGCATAGAAAGACAAATGTGGTTGAATCATCACGAGACCATAGAAGCAATGAACAATATGACAGAACTCTTCAATAAGCTAAATGATAAAATAGATAAGTTGAGTCAGACACAATCCCCAATATCTCCTAACAGGGAACAAAATCAACAAAACAATTTCGCAGATTCAGGGAACTCAGAAGAGCATCAGGAAAAAGTTGATTCCCCATATCAGCATGAAGATAGTAATGCGATTTTTCAAATAGCGGCTCTGGAATGCATTCGCTAATCAATATCTCCTTCTTGTTCCACCATTAGCATATCAGCGCAAAGCCAAGATCGACCTACCCAAATTTGATGGTAATGAAAAAAATAGTGTTGCATGGCTTAATAAAGCAGAAGAATATTTTGAGATTTATGACATTACTAGTGATGACGAAAAAATTAAGCATGCTTCCATGAAAATGGAAGGAGAAGCATATAATTGGTATATGTGGTGGAAAAAAACAACGCTCGCTATCAGTTGGAGGAAATTTAAGGATGCGTTCTTCAAAAGGTTTCAAGGTATAAAAGAAGAAAAATTATTTTCAATGTTTATCAAATTACGCCAAAAAGGAGATGTGGATGAGTACACTCGAGAATGGGAGACCTTGGCAACACGAGTACCAGGATTGTCGGAATCTCGTCTAATCCAGTCTTACATCTCAGGACTTAAAATCCACATACAGGAAGAGCTAGAACTACATGAAATTACGTCCGTAGAAGTAGCAAGGCAAAAAGCAAAAGTTGCTGAAAAGAAATTTGAAAGATTATCAAAACCAGAAAAAGTATATTCGAGACGACGGTTTCCTCAATCTGAAAATGTAGATGACACAAAATATGTCCCTGTCCATCTTCGTGAAGAAGAAAAATCTAGTTTGGAAAAACAAAGAATGCGAGAGGGCAAGTGCAAACGTTGCGGTGAAAACTGGGACCCTAAGCACATATGTGCTAATGGAAAAGCGAAGAATCTATACAGTTGTGAAGCAACTAACGATGCTAACAGTACTGATTCATGTATAGAAGGATTAGAAGACAACTTAGAGTTCTCTCCAGAAGTGGATGGCGAAATTATTCCACAAGTGTCATTATCAGCGATGACAGGCATATCACAACCTCAAACCCTAAGGTTAAGGGGACATATTAAGAAAAACAATGTAATGGTTCTCATAGACACAGGCAGCACGCACAATTTTCTAGATTCAACCATGGCCAAAAGACTCAACCTCTTTACTTTTCCCATGCCTAATATGAAGGTAATTGTGGCCGATGGTAAGAAGATTGAACAAGTAGGAAAATGCCATAAAGTCAAATTGCAGATTAAAGACTTTCATTTAGAATCTCCATTCTACACCGTTCCATTACGAGGAGTAGATGTGGTCTTAGGAATTCAATGGCTATGAACTCTAGGTACTTATTCTGCGAACCATCAGAAGCAGTTTATAAGTTTTAAGTGGAAAGGGCAGAAATACAAGTTGTATGGATTTCAAGCCCCAGAAAATCAAGTCGTATCTTCCTCTCTGATGACGAAGATGATTCAAATAGGAGCGCCAACATCTATAGTACAATGTCATCAGTTAGAAATGTTATCTTCAAAAGGGAGCCACGAAGAGTCACCAGAAGTCAAGACAGGATCCGACCCTGTCGATGTCAGATATTTTCACTATCCAGATCAACAAAAAATTGAACTCGAGAATATGCTCCACGATCTTTTTAAAATGTGGGAAGCAAGAGCCCGCCACTCAAGAAACCCAGGCGTTCGTCAACATTGTCCATCGTTACATATGCTTTGAGGACAAAGCATCTTTAAGAGAGGGGCAATGTTATGTAAATTTTATTAATTGTTAATTAGATTTAGTTATCTTAGGTTATTAATGTGGAAGGGCATGATCAAAGATCATGCCTCTTCGCCAAGGGACACCTTGAGGCTATATTTAAAGCCTAGGCGATCCCTCATTGTAATCATCTTTTATCTATCATCATTAATAATATATATTTATCAAGTTTACTAGAGTTTTTACACTCCATGTGGAGACAAAGGTTGCATATCTTAATAATGTTTCTCTTTTGTTGGAACACCATAAGAAGATGGCCAACTAGAATTGACTCATCTCTCATTTGGTGAAGGACCATTTGATTTCTTGCATTGCAAAGAAGAAGTCAGTAACAGAGATGTATGATGCCTGGATCCCTCTATACCAGAGTGTGAACATCTGTCACAAGATGCTATTGAAGAACAAGCTCATGGATATTTTTGCTGTAGTGTGGAAGGAAGTGTTACACCACCATTTAGCCAGAGGTAAACACTTAACCCATTGTGTTTGTTTATCAGATACAAAGCAACGAAGATATCCTTCCAAACAATTTTTCACTATCTCATTTTTCTCATCAGATTGAGGATGATAAGATGAGCTATGAGCTAGTTGAGTACCTAGAAAAGAAAATAAATTCGTCCAAAACATTCCAGTGAAAATGGGATCTATGTCGCTTACAATAATCTTTGGGTTCCCATGTAGCTTTTGAATTGTTTCCATAAATGCAGTAGCAATTGTATTAAAAAATTGAATTTAAAAATAGGAAGAAAGATTGTATTTGTATCATTTAGGTCTTTGGCCATGAGCTTGTTCTTCAATAGCATCTTGTGAGAGATATTCACACTTTGGTATAGAGGGATCCAGGCATCATACATCTCCGTTACTGACTTCTTCTTTGCAATGCAAGAAATCAAATGGTCCTTCACCAAATGAGAGATGAATCAATTCTAGTTTGGCCATCTTTTTATGGTGTTCCAACAAAAGAGAAACATTATTAAGATATGCAACCTTTGTCTCCACAAAACTCCAAAGGTCAGCCTCCTCTAATGGCATTTGAAGTCTGCATTTGCAAGGTGTAAATATGGAAATGTGTACTAGACATTCACACTCTTGATAAGATTGAGACTAAGTATCCTTGCAACTCCCAAGATCATACAAATTGACTTTAGTTACTTCTTGAGTGACTATTTTTTGTTGATATTTCCTCCTATTTCACTAAAATCATCTTTTTGTCGGGAAGTAAGATCTAACACTACTTATCATTGGATAAAATCTTGTCTTTCTTAGATATAAGGATATAACAAGGTTCGCAGGAATTTGGAAAGAGTGAAAGTATGTTTTCAATTTAAAAATTGTTAATTATTATTATTGAGCATGTTTTGAGATATATTTCAATTATAAATTCAAATTATAATTCCCAAGCATCATATCGATATCTAAAAGTATTATCTTATATAATTAGCCACAAAAATATGTAATCTTGTTTTTGTAATTTATTTTACATTGTGATTACTGATTTGAAATATAAATTTGAGGAAAACAAATATGGTACATTCATTTTAAAAAAAAAAAAACTTCTTTTAATACATTTATAATGGGCTGAAGAGTTTTTTATTCGGTGAATAGCCTTTCTGTTTCCACTTTTGAGAAAGGAAAAAAATACACAAACCTTGCATTCTAAAATGAAATGTTTTTCTGTTTAGGCTTTTCCCAAAGAGCAAAAAATACATGGTCAATGTTTTTTTTGGTTTCCACTTTTCAGAAAGGGAAAAAAATACATAAAACTTATTTCAAAATGAAATGCTTTTCTGTTTCCACTTTTTCCAGAAAGAAAAAAATACACACTCTTTCCTCTAATAGTTCTTTTTTCAAGTGTGGCTGACCCTGCGGTATATCTCCAAACACTACAGGGTACCTGTCAAGGATGGCCTGAATCTTTGGATTTGGTGGCTTGGCCACACCCTTAGCCTCTGAAATCCTCAACTCTATAGCCCACTCAACATTTCTGTGCCTTAAGTCAGTCTCCATTCTGTGGGCCGAGATTCTTTGTGGTGGGTAGGAGAGCGTACCCCTCAACAACACATGCTTTCCAGCTGGGTCTACAAACTTCATCTCCAACTTCTGCCAGTCAGGAGTGACTTTTCCAAGTGAATAGAGCCACTGGACTCCCAACACTATGTTGGTGTCTAGTACATCCACTAGAAAGAAATTTTCTGTCATGGAGTAGTTCCCCATGGTCATAGTCAAGGCGAGAACATAGCGTGTGCACTACATGGTCCCATCACCCGACACAAGAACTGAAAAGTCGTCAAACTTCTTCATGGTGATGCCCCTCCTCTGGAACATTTGGGCATCGATGAAGTTGTGGTTGGCCCCACTGTTTACTAATACTGATACATGCTGCCCCTAAACTATCCCCCTGATCCTCATAGTCAGAAACTTGGGTACCCCATGCAGTGATGCGAGGACCCCTCCAGAAGGTACAAAAGAAGCTCCCCCTGGTGGTGGTGGTGACCTTCGTTCTTGAAGTGTTGTGATTTCATCTCCTCCCATCTCAAAGTATGTCTCTTCGTCTCCATCACTGTCCGAGAAGGCCTCTATGTAATGGGCCTTGCCTGCTGCACACCTATGGCTTGGTACCCACGACTCTTGACAAGTGAAGCGTAGCTTCTTCCTCCGAAGGTCTCTTTGTGTGTCCTCATCTAGCTGCCCATGTCCTTGGTTGGGTCTCGGTGGTGGGACCCTCATATCTCTCCCCCTCTGCTAGAAACCTGGTTTGTTTGCCTGAGGTGCCCTAGCTCTGGGTAGGGCATCCTGTAGATCGCAGGCTCTCCCCACTACATCCTGCAGCGTAGTGGGTCTGTTGGACCTCACTAGCTCCTGTAATGGCTCTATCAATTCCTTTATGGACATGTAAATCTTCCTGGACTCCGATAAGTCTGGCACCATCACAGATAGTCTCAGAAACTCTAAGATGTATACTTCTACACTCTCAAACTACTTGAGCCTAGTCAGCTCCCCAAAATACTCCTGAAGGTCCTTCCTCTCGAACCACTCTAGCACCCTCCTGGTAAACTCATCATACGCTGTGACCCTTGTGTGCCTCAGTGTGGTTAGCCCATGGAACCACCAGCCATGATTTTCCCCTTCCATATGCAACATGGCAATCTTGATTGCCTCTCCCTCAGTCATCTGGTTCAGCTGGAAATAGACATCCAAATTCTCGACCAATGCCTTGGCCGAGCTCTTGGAAGAGCCATCAAAAGTAGGGAGAAACTATTTCCTCATTGTACATTGTAAATCTGTCCCCTGCATGAAGCCTCTACCACTCTGTCCCCTAGGCTTGTTGCTGCCCTTTAGCTGATAGAAATCTTTGATAGTAATGGCCCTCCCAAACTCCAGGCCATATTACTGGTACTCCAGGAAGTACTCCCCACAATGTGCTTCCTCCTACTCCTGTTGTCTTCCTGCTCCTGAAACTAGGAACGTGGGAATGGTAGACCGTGGGGGTGCGTATGATATAGTAGGCATATTGCGGTTGAGTGATGCTTGGTGCTGTGAAGTGTGAGATCCTTCTCCCACCTGGAAATCCCCTTGGATTCCCTTACCCTTGCTGCTAGTGTTATTACGATGGCCCATCTCCTCAATGTTCTTCAAAAGGTCACGCACTGCCTTTAGTAGGAGGTGAGAAAACTCCTCATCCTTGCCTCTTTTCTCCCCCTCAATGTCCCCCATTCTTGTTTCCACAACCTTCGGTTCAACGGTCACAGGGTCTGGAGTGATTTCCAACTCCCTTTCCCTACTCTTGTACCTCTGCCTCCAGTATGTCACATTCTACTTGTCTTTTGGTGTCATAGACTGCGTTGTTCCCACAATTTGAGCCAAGTCTATGAGCTCTGATACCACTGTAATATCCCTAAGGAGAATTTACAGTAAATAACATGCACACATAGACATAGAAAATGCATAGAAATAAGCACACACATCAGAACACCATTTAACAATAAAAAATATTGATGCTAAGCCATTTTATTAATATGAAGAGGTGTACAAAATAGTTGATGGAAGGAATGCAACTGGGTTTGCTCATGGCAAGCTAGAGAAGCCCAAAAAAATAATTTCGGACACACTCTGTTTCTGTGCTCTACGTTGTTGTAGCTCTGCGCTGGAAATGCCCAGAAATGGTGTTGCTTCCTGGAATGATCTATTGCTAGGGCTTGCTACGCTATTCAGAAAATTATGGGAAATTAATCCCAACCTATACTAAATAAGCCCAGATAACCCACAAAGGGTTTGGTCAAATCTTGACCCCAAAAATTGGCCCTCTTGGGCATTAATGGATCTGCTGCTAGGAAATTCGATCCTGTTTAATAATCTACTGTTGAATGCCACCAAAATGCCTGCAATCCCTGTTAGAAGGCTTCCCAAGCCTTCCCTCCAAGTTTCCTCCAAAAACTCCCCTCACTCCTTCACCTCTCAGAGTGACTCCTTCAATGACTACATAGCCTTTGCTTTGTTGTAGCTACCTCTACGTTGTTGTAGCTTTTTCTGCACTGTGGTGTGGCCTCCCTATTGCTGAATTGAACTAGAACAAGATCGAACTCCCTCCTTAGGATGGCACTCGAAGTCCACTGAAGCAAGGGTTTGGATCTCCGCTTGGAAACCCCCGTTTGTTGAACAACACATGCATACTTGGCTCACTGCTCAAGCGTGCTATGTCAAGAGACAATTTTCTGAAATGATAAGTGAATGACCAAAATGAGCCTCCCATGCTCCTTTTGCCCAAGTCCCTCCAACGTTCCTGTAATATCCCAAATGGAAATAAACAGTAATATAAAGCACACAAACAAGGTACACAGCAACTAAAGACAAATCATGAGACAAATACATAATATGGAGAACGCTGAGCCATTTTATTAATACTGAGAAATAAGGAAAGTACAAAGGTGATCAGAATGATGGCACCTCGACTTGCTTAGGGCAAGTGTAGAAATACTCTCAGAACAATGTATGGAATGGCTGCTCCCTCTATCAACTGCGTAATCTCCAAGCTGCTGGAAAATGTTGTCGTGCTGCTGCAACTGCTGAATGAAATGAGCCTTTGGGGCTGCTCCCCAACTCGGAAAATGCTAAAACTCTGGGAATGGCCTCCTCTCCCAATACCCAGAAAAGCCCAGAGAGCTTTTCGAGAATGGCCGACTCCAGAAAATACCTCCTTTGAGGCACTACGCTATCCCTCAAGGGAAAACGCTGACCCTGAAGGCAATACTGCAAAATATGGCCTCTCCCTCTGCAAAATGTCTCCAATAGGTAAGGGTTGATCCCTTCCCTAATCCTCCAGTCTGAATCCACCCAAATCACCTCAATCCGGAACTCCCCCCAACAAGCACTGTGTCCTCCCTCTGCAAAACTGAGTTGTCCCTCCAAGGAATGCTCCTCAATGACTGAAGCTCTGATCTCTCCCAAATATCTCCAATAGGCAAGGGTTGGCCCCTTGCTCACTTCTCCGGCCCGAATCCTCCAAGATCGCACCAATCCGAAGCTCTCCCAAAATGAACTGTGTCCTCCCTCTCAAGACTGCGCAGTCCCTAGATGCTCTGCTCCACAATGAAGGAAACCACAAATCCTCCTGCAAAAATGATGGTAGAATACCTCACCTGAGCAAGCACTCGAAGTCTCTTGGGGCTGAGGGTGGGATCTCCGCACGGAGACACCCAGTGTACTGAACAATACGTGCAGACTAGCTAAACAGCAAGCGTGCTCAATGTCTAGAGACAATCTCCAAAATGCATAATCATCAATCGTCCGATAAATGAGGTAGCCTCTCCTCTATTTATCTTGGGTGAGCCTCCCTCTCTCCTTGGCCCCACCATGCTACGTTGTCCCTCTTTGGCCCACGCTGCCAACTCATCTGCGCTGGCTGGGCCCACGCTGTCCAAGTGTGTCCCCCTCCCTACGTTGTCTCTTGGCCCCCCTTGGCCCACCTTGCCTGACCACATGTTGTATCTGTTGAAAGGACTTAAGGAGTGTGCTTTATCCTTTTGGGTGAGGTCATACCTCACTTATTTATATTTTAATTATGGAGGAAAGTGTACTGATCAATTAATATTTCCAATTAGCTGCTGCTAATTGGGAATATTACAGTCCTCCCCGCCAAAAATTTCTTGTCCTCAAGCAATGCCTGAACAAACCTCCTCTCTAGCTGATGCTCCCCACCATCACTGTAAAATGTGCCTGGGTCCCATATGCACCACTGAATCTTCCCTGTCCTCTATATCACCCTGATATGGAGGGATCTCTCAATGACAGGATCCCAAGCCATCCTGTCCAAAATGAAGCTCCACCTACTCCACCCGCCATCTTGCCATGCTAATGAAGTCCCCCACTTCATCAGTGGCTCGCTAAAGCTTGATGGAAGATATAGATAATCTCCCCAGGTAGTATACAGCTCACCCATAGAGGTTATCAAGCTATGTAGAGCTGTAATGCTCAAGTCCCCTGCTAATCTCGAAGAGGCACCACCATGTTGATGCTGTGCTACTCTGATCATAAGATACTCCCCGTCATGCATAGACTGTATCCCCCTCTCCTGAGACCTAGTGGCAAGAGATCTGTGAGGGAAAATCTCATCCGACCCAGGCATCGCCATGATGCCAATACCTACCCCTCCGAATGCAGCTCCAAATCCATTCAACAATAGAGAAAGTCTGCCTTGCCATGCGATGAAGGCCTTTGTGTATCCCCATGTGCCAACCCAACAACGAACTTGATCACTCTTTGTCCTGACTCCGACCATCATGAGACAGAATGGGCTATCAATCAACTAAATTTCTGCATCCCATAGTCGGACCTGCTGCACCATAGCTCTGACAACTGCGGGAATCCCTCCGTGCCTCATCTCTAGTCCCTGCTCGTGACCAATATAGAGGGTCCATATATCATGGGAAAATATGATGCACGCTAACCTGCCCTTTGTTGGCCACTGTGTAGTACCGTTGACCGCTGGAAGCCATATGTGACAAATAGCCACCCCCTGAATGCAATCAATAGATAGATATCTAATACTCGCAATAGACTCAAGGTATGTGGATCCCTCCTGTCCCTGCCAACCATCTCCCCTGGATCTGCCATCCATCCTCTCGATAATGTATCGATACATTGTCTGGAGCCCAGACACATACTGGGATGCTACCTCTGCTATACCCAGTATCCTCTACTCACGCATGGTCTCAACATGCGTTGAGGGAAGAGTGACGCATGTCTCCCTCATGACCTGCTCCCTAAGCGTAGGCTCAGCGATGACTGATGTGCCACCCCTGCAGAGGATCATCCCATCCCCTAACCTGTGGCTGTCAACTAGCGCACCGACCCAGTGCCACTGCTGAGAAGTCTCTCCTCTAGTGTGTTGAGTGTCATCCAAATATCTTGGGTGAGCCTCACGTACCCTGCTGCTCATGCCCAAGGTGCCAAAGGATAACAACAAAATCGCCTATGCCCGTGAGTGAGTCCCCTCAGATACCGTCAAGTATCGCTCATCTGTGTCCCCATCGACCTTGGGTGAACTACCCCCAAAGGTAAGCCCGGTGTCCCTATCTGTGAGTCTCCCTGGAGGCAATACTCTAATACCTTACTGTGCAACAACGTACGCCCTCGCATACCACCGATCATCCATGTACTCCAGGACATGCCACTGCCCACTGAGGCATATCCCTGTACACTACTAGATACCCCCTACTACTGCTGTACCACCCTATACCGTCTCGTGCCTTGTCTGTGTCAAGGCATCAGTCACTCCTCGTGTGTTCTCAATGTGATGCAGGACACTCCTACTCCACAATGTAGTCCCACACAGTACAGTACACTAGCATGCGACTCCATGTCCACTGGTAGTCCACTACTCAATGCTAGAGGCTCCCACACATCCTTGGATGTGATGACCTAGAGTTGTGTCTCCACATGTTGGACCACCCCCAATCAGTATCATCACCTCCACTGTCGCATCGCTATAGCCGCCGACGAATGGATCATCACTCCAAACCCTCCTCGAGAGGTCCGAGAAGTGAATCTCCCTATGTGTCAGTAGTGATACCACCACTGCTCAGCTCTGCTGTGACCTCTGTGCCCCACAAAAACGTGAAGAATCCTTGGCTCCATACAAGGCACCATCTGGTGGCCTGCCAATGCCACCTCCTCCGATAAGCTCTTGCCAAGGTGGTATGTTGATCACCCTGTGACCCCGCATGTAAGTGTCATACCAAGACAACCTAGGGAGTCTGCCCATAAACTGGTGGACCGCTGGAGCTGATCGAAACTCCCCTAGCAAATGCGCATGCTCAACTGCTAGGCCAACTGTACCCTCCAAGACATAGTCAACCGACCTACCTGGGAAACGACAGGTAGTCTCGCCTAGATCCCAATGCCAGTTTGGGGATCTTGTATTCCCAGCACCTAGAAACTCCTGCTGAACTATACCCAGGTCCACCACTATGTCCATAACCCACTCCACCGAGTACCAACTCAAATTCTCTCGCCATCCAACCTCAACATGTGGATGCTGCACCTTGTGCAACTCCGATTGTCTCATCCCGCTAACCAAGTCAATGTATGAGATCTGACTAAGTGGCTCTGCCTCTCTCTCTCCAATGGAAAGAAGTGACCCAACAACGCTGCTAGCCCCGTCTATGCATGCCTGAAGGGGGCTGCTCTGACACTCCAATGTGCCCTCTAGCTGTACCATTAGGGAATCCAGTCGTTCCTCAATGTGGGCTAACTTGGCCGCTGACTTGGCACAAACTACTCTCATGCCCTCTAGCTCCTCGTTCTGTAACAAAATAGCCTCTCATACTGATGTGGCCTTCCCTTTCAAAACTAGAAGGTCGGCTCGAAGCTGATGACACCATTGTGTGCGACCATCGTCCAATACCTCTGTATCTCCTAGTGCCTCATCAAAGGTGGATACATCCCCTGGCACCTCACCCATCTTCCGCACGCTGCTACCACTCGAAGACTCAGACACTACCCCTGTCATCACCTCAATGGATGGCACTACTAGGGTAATCTCTACTCTCTCTACTAAGATGTCAACCGATATGGTCAAAGAAGTCTCCAACATCGGTGACCCCTGCATCATACGAGGTGTATCCACATGCTCCCCATGATCATGTGTGCCCTCATCCTCCAAGTGCGAGGTAGCCATTTTGATGGCTTCCCCCTCCGTATCTATCTTTTCCACCCGATCCCGAACCGTGCAATCAGTGGATCCATAATGTATGGGAAAAAGTGTCCTCCCAATGGTACGCTGCAACTCTGAATTCTGCGTGCTAGATCCCCCACTGTTACTTCCTTCTTCATCCCGCCTGAGATGACAGTAATCTCTGAAGGGCAAAGCTGCTCTGAAGTTTTCCCCCATGGACTGCCATTCGCGGAAATAGTCTCCCAAGGGTATATGATCATGCCTCCTACCTTTCTCACTCGGTACTGGAGGTAAGAATGTAGGCATTGTGATCCTGGTTGGCCTATTGAAGGCTGGTAAATGTTGATCATACTGTTGTGAGACCCCCATATTTTCCACCTCTACTGCTTTTGGTGGGTAAGATTCTGCCTACCCTCTTTGTTCATAGGAAAAGATCCCCACGGCTGAGCCAAGAATGAGGCTCTGATACCACTGTAATATCCCAAATCGAAATAAACAGTAATATAAAGCACACAAACAAGGTACACAGCAACTAAAGACAAATCATGAGACAAATACACAATATGGAGAACGCTGAGCCATTTTATTAATGCTGAGAAATAAGGAAAGTACAAAGGTGATCAGAATGATGGCACCTCAACTTGCTCAGGGCAAGTGTAGAAATACTCTCAGAACAATGTATGGAATGGCTGCTCCCTCTATCAATTGCGTAATATCGAAGCTGCTAGAAAATGTTGCCATGTTGCTGCAACTGTTGAAATGAAATGAGTCTTTGGGGCTGCTCCCCAACTCGGAAAATGCTGAAACTCTGGGAATGGCCTCCTCTCCCAATACCCAGAAAAGCCTAGAGAGCTTTTCAAGAATGGCTGAATCCGAAAAATACCTCCTTTGAGGCACGACGCTATCCCTCAAGGGAAAACGCTGACCCTGAAGGCAATACTGCAAAATATGGCCTCTCCCTCTGCAAAATGTCTCTAATAGGTAAGGGTTGATCCCTTCCCTAATCCTTCGGTCTGAATCCACCCAAATCACCTCAATCCAGAACTCCCCCCAACAAAAACTGTGTCCTCCCTCTGCAAAACTGTGCTGTCCCTCCAAGGAATGCTCCTCAATGACTAAAGCTCTAATCTCTCCCAAATATCTCCAATAGGCAAGGGTTGGCCCCTTACTCACGTCTCCGGCCCAAATCCTCCAAAATGGCACCAATCTGGAGCTCTCCCAAAATGAACTGCGTCCTCCCTCTCAAGACTGCACAGTCCCTAGATGCTCTGCTCCACAACGAACGCAACCACAAATCCTCCTACAAAAATGATGGTAGAATACCTCACCCGAGCAAGCACTCGAAGTCTCCCGGCGCTGAGAGTGGGATCTCCGCACGGAGACACCCGGTGCACTGAACAGTACGTGCAGACTAGCTAAACAGCAAGCGTGCTCAATGTTTAGAGACAATCTCCAGAATGCATAATCATCAATCGTCCGAGAAATGAGGTAGCCTCTCCTCTATTTATCTTGGGTGAGCCTCCCTCTCTCCTTGGCCCAACCATGCTACGCTGTCCCTCTTTGGCCCACGCTGCCAACTCATTTGCGCTGGCTGGGCCCACGTTGTCCAAGTGTGTCCCCCTCCCTACGTTGTCTCTTGGCCCCCCTTGGCCCACCTTGACCACACGTTGTATTTCTTAGGGGACTTTAAGGAGTGTGCTTTATCCTAAGTGAGTCACACTCCCACTTTATTTATATTTTAATTATATAAAGCAAAATTGGTCAAAATTAATATTTCCAATTAGCTGCTGCTAATTGGGAATATTACAGTTCCTGTGGGCCCCATTTGTACCTCCAGCCTCTGTTCCGCTCCAATGATTGCGTGGGGTCTATGTGGGCCGCAATTTCCTCCAAGTGGGCCCCATTCTCCACTAGAGCCACAATTATTGACCCCAAGCTAATGTTTTGGGGTGTGTAGATGCCTAAGTCTAATTTGGGGTCTCCAAACCCACTCCTCCTAAGTAAAAAATCATAATAGTGGCAAAATGGAAAAAATTAATATTTCTACTTAGCATAATTGCTAAGCAAGAATATTACATAGGATCATAAAGAGACAACCAAACACAAAAGAGATTTTTTTTTTCCTTGGGAAACCCAAATTCGAGAGAAAACACAACAATCGTTTCTATGAGAAATTGTTCAATTCAATAAAGTACAATATGATATTTCAAGTCAAACTTGGTCAACTCAAACCAACAATCCAGGACAGGTCAAACTTGGTCAAATAGGCCGAAATTCAGCCCTCCTGCAATTGGCCATAAACCTAGTCAAATTTTGTAAAATAGGCCGAAATTCAGCCTTTACAACTGCCTAGAAACTTGGTCAAACTAGGTCAAAAAAGTTGAAATTCGTCCTCCTACAACTTCCCAGAAACTAGGTCGACTCTGCTAAAAAAATCTTGGTCAACACAAGTCAAATTGACCTTAGAAAAATCAGTCAAAGCTGGTCAACATTGGTCAAACTTCTAGATAAACTTCGATCTTCTTCTCTCTCCTTCGCACGTGTGAATAGAAGAACATATGATTTTGTTGATGATCAAAATTGTGTATCCAAATGATGGAGGCCGAGTTTGTATTTATAGTGGTCTTGTGGTGCCCAAAGGGCACATCTCCTTGTTGGGCTTACTTAATCTTGAGGGGTTGACTTGGGCAATAAAATTCTAATTTCCCTCATTTTTCATGGGCCGACTTGTAGCTGGGGAATATTTCTTGCAACTACCCAAAAATCAACATCTACAAGTATAGACATTGCAAAAATGAACAAGTAGACCAATGCCAATATGTAAAGTGCTTGTAAAACAAATGATCCTAGTAAAAGAGATCACTTTGAAAAACTTGGACAATGCTCATGAGATATATGCCCAAAATGTAAATGCCTCAAAAGTAAATGAGCAAGTACAAGAATGCGCAATATGAAGTTCTTAGAAATGTAAATACTTGGAACAAGATGCTTTGTAAATAAAATGCATGTACTTGAAATAATGACAATTGCCTCAAAAAAGATAGACAAGTTTTCTAAAATAAGAAAGCAGATGAGATAAAACTCCAAGTAACAATGTTGCAAGATGGATGTAATGAAATGCATTCTTGGTTTATTTTAAGTTAAGTTAGTTTTCCAGTTAATTAGTTGCAAGATTGAACAAGTTTCAATTCAATTCTTTCCCTAGGCTTTATCCCTGCCAGGGCCCTGATCTCATAATAAGAAGTCTTAGGGGAAGGAAGGTCCTTAAGTTACTACTTCAACCAACATGCTGGAGTTAAATTAATTATTTCAAAAAGGAAAGCCTAATTATAGAAATTTGAAAAAACAGATCTAATCTAGAGAATTGCTTGAAATGCAAAGTCTAGAAGATAAGGGTGATAGAGTAGCTTTCATTGATGGAAAAGTTGTGATATGGAGTAAAAACTCAAGCATAGAGAATGCTAGAGTAACTGATATCCGAGAAGGAAGAGTGTACAAGCTGATATCTCCTCTAGATCAAGCTTTGGTTCACATTGGAATTAGCCCATGTGTACTCTGGCATAGAAGATTTGGTCATCGACATTTCAAAATCCTTTCGACTTTAAGTTCCTTAGTAGATGGAATACCCGAACTGAGAGAAGATCATGAAGGAGTATGTAAGGGATGTGCATTGGGTAAGAATACCAAGAGACCATTTGGAATCAGTGCTTCACGGTCAAAATAAATCTTGGATCTCATTCACTCCGATGTATGTGGCCCTATGACTCCTAAATCACTTGGAGGTCATCTATATTATGTCACATTTATAGATGATCATTCAAGAAAGACCTGGGTTTACTTAATGAAAACCAAGGACGAAGTATTTACAAAATTTCAAGAATTCAAAGCTGAAGTGGAGAACCTTACAGAAAGAAGAATTAAGATACTAAGATCCGATAATGGAGGAGAGTATACATCCAAGGATATTATAGCATTCTGTAAGTAGTCTAGGATTAAGAGGGAGTTGATAGTCCCATGTAACTCCAAACAAGTTGCATAACGAAAGATCTGATCCATTGAAGAAAGTGTAAAGGCAATGTTACATGATCAAGATCTACCAAAATTTTTGTGGGGAGAAGCTACGAAGACAACAATATATTCAAAATCGAAGTCCCCATAGGTCACTGGGCAACAAGACTCCCGAAGAAGTTTTCACTGGGAAGAAACCAACTGTAGACCATCTCTGTATTTTTGCTTGTCCCGTATATATTCATATACGAAAGGAAAAAAGAAAGAAGTTGGATTCATCAGGCATGAGATGAACATTTGTTGGTTACAAAAATCCCTCTAAGGCCTATAGAATATATATAAAGGAAGGACACCATATAGAATAAGTCGAGATGTCATATTGACGAGAGTATCACATTCAAGAAATCTAAGGACTTCCCATGGACTCTGATGACGAAGAACTTCCAGTATTTGAATAAGAAGTTAACAAGGAAGAAGAAGAATCTCATCATGAAGATGAGGGTTCTAGTGAACCCATTCAACCTGTGGTCCTCCTCGAATCAAGAAAGAGACCAAACTGGTTGAAATCTACACTACTTGATGTAGTAGGTCATGGGGCAGCGAAAGGCTCATTTAGAGAAAGCAAAAAACCCAAGAGATATTCTAGGTATGCTATATACATGGCAAAACTAATAGAAGCAGAACCATCAACTTTTGAAGAGGCTATCAATCATCAGGAATGGAAAGATGCCATGAATGAAGAGTATCAATATATAATGAAGAATGGAGTTTGGGAGATCATACCAAGGCCTCAAGACAAATCTGTGATAACTTCCAAATGGATCTACAAGATCAAACATGTGACATATGGAAGTATCGATAAATATAAGGCAAGATTTGTGGCTAGGGGTTTCTCTCAACAAGAAGGCATCGACTATGAAGAGACATTTGCTCCGACAACAAGGTATAGAACAATTCGTTCATTGGTCTCTCTGGCAGCATCGATGGGATGGAACATCCATAAAATGGTTGTCAAGACTGTGTTTCTGAATGACACAATCGATGAGGAAGTCTATATAGAACAACCCTTGGGATTTGAAGTTAAAGATAGGAAGACATATGTTTGTAGATTGAAGAAAGTATTATATGGCCTCAAACAAGCACTAGGGCATGGTATGCCAGAATGGATGCACACCTTCAAAGAATAGGCTTCACAAAAAGTTCTGCTGATCCGAACCTTTATATCATGGTTGTAGATGTAGAACCTGTAATCATTCTTCTAAATGTAGATGATCTTCTCTTAACAGGTGTATAAGGTTGAATTGAAGAATGTAAGAAGCAACTAGCAACAAAATTTGACAAGAAGGATCTAGCGCTGATGCATTACTATTTGGAACTAGAAGTCCGACAAGGACTTATAAAATTTATCTGGGTTAAGGAAAGTACGCGATCAAGATGTTGAAGAGGTTTGACATGATGGATTGCAAACCTATGACCACTCCGATGATCACAAACTTGAATAGACTAAGGAGTTCCAAATTGAGCCTTGTGGATCCTTCCAAATATAAACAACTGATTGGCTCACTGATGTACTTGGTGAATACTCGACTGAACATGTTTTGCAATAAACATTATTAGTCAATTGCAAGTGGAGCCAAAGCATGATCATTGGATAGTAGCAAAAAAAATATTGAGATATCTGCGAGGAAATATCCACTACTACCTGAAATATGATAGGAGGAATGATGTCCACTTGATTGGATATACAAATTTCGAATGGGGAGGCAGCGAGCAGGATGGAAGAAGCATTACAGGAGGATGTCTCAATTTGGTAACCTCCATGATCTCATGGATGAGCAAAAGGAAAGACATAGTTGCTTTGAGTAGTGCTGAGGCTGAGTATGTTGCGGCCAGTGAAGTAAGCAAGCGGTATGGTTAATGAAGCTGCTATCCGACCAATTCGAAGGACCGATAGACCCTACAATGATACATTGTGACAACACCAGTTGCATACGATTGTCTGAGGAACTAGTATTTCATGGAAACACAAAGCATATAAACAACAAGTATCACTATATTCGGGAGCTAGTACAAAATGGTGTACTGCAGCTACAATATATCTCCACTAATGAGCAAGTAGCTGACATATTGACAAAATCTCTTCCTAACAAGAAGCTTGTGTACTTGAGAGACAAGCTTGGCTTGGTTGATATATCCTCCCTAGTTAAGAGGGAGAGATAGACACATCATTCTTGTCTTCACTTGGGAAGACATAATGGAGGATTGGGTAACCATTTGGCATTCGATACTCCTTGAGGATGAGGTAGGGCATCCAAGATAAGAGTAGTCGTGGACCGATATTCTTTGAGGACTAGCTATCTAAGATAAGAATAGTCCAAAGAAGGTCATACTCCGTGAACACTCGAGTGGAGTATGTAACTTGAGAGACAATGATGATGGTGTCTATAAATCATTGGTCTCGCTAACATTGTGCTTTGATCTTGTGGAGGGACAGAGTTGTTAGTCAAGGCTTTGCTATATGACAATGGTGGTTGATATTGTTGATTTGGGTAGCATCGGATGTGTTGTACGTCTCAAAATTCGCAGGGAGGCTTAAGAACATATATTTCAAAGAACCCAGAAATCGTTTGTGAAAATTCCTCTCAGATTGTGAATCTTCTAGAGAAGACGAAGATCAAGTCAAAAGTTAATCTTAGCTGTTGATTATCGATTTAATCTTGGTCGTTGAAGTCTCAACGAGAAGATTACAAGGACTTGAAGAGTCATTTGGAAAATACACCGAAGGATCAAGAGATCGAAATTCTTTAGTTAGCAGTGCTGAGAGAGAAGATTGATTGAGAAGGTTCTTGCAGAGAGGGACAAAGATAATTTATGGTTGGAAGATTTCTTGAGCCGAAGAATACAGAACATAGAAGACACAGCAGTACGGAGAGAGACAACGTAGCAGCTACGCAGAGCCTGCGTAGAGCCAACAACGCATGCGCAAAGCCAACAGAGCCAACACAATAGCCCAGAGGAAGTCTGTGATTCAACTGAGGATCAGTCAGATCCAATGCCGGAAAGCCGGGGTGTGAGACCGGAAGGGGCCAGAGGGTCAGATCCAACCAGCAGAACAAGCATAATGCAAAAGTCATGTAGTCCCCACGCAGAGTGATGCAGAGACTACGTAGAGGCAATGGAGGGCTTGCCAGTTTGAGGTTTTTGGCCAGTTGGGCTTCTAGTGTCAGTGTGTGAAGTAATCTCACAAGCTCTTTGTCAGTTAGATTCTCTGTGAGGATATCCAACAAGGCATCCAGTTTGTATTCAGAAAAATTACTGCATAATATATAAACCCTCAGCTGCTGCACCTGTTTTCTCGCATTGGGTTTTTCCATGGACATTGGTCCAAAAACAACGGTGTCAAATGTGTCTATGATTTACTCTTGTTTAGATTTTGTTTCTGTACTTATATTTTTTTCGCAGTTAATTGTGAAAGTTGTAGTGTATGAAATTTCGATATTTACAGTAGAAAACCGTAAATAATTTGTTAAAAGGAATTAACAAATACGATATTTCTCATTACTGTTGCAGTAGGATTCTGGGTAATACGATTTTTCACATGGTATCAAAGTTTGTTTAAGGTGAGTGCAGGAGGAGAAAAAGAACAAATCCAGTAGATCCAGTGTTGGAGAAGCCGGGGATCAAAGTGCTGCGTAAGCAGCAGATTGATCTCCCAGGTGATTGCGCAATCCAAGCTAGGAGGGCTAGTTGCTGTAAGGAATCTCTCTCTGAGTGAGCTGACAAAGAGGTAGGATTTTCCAAATTGGAGTTTTTCCGAGGCAGAGGAAGTAATGCAACAGTTTCAATGCAGATCAATAGCTGGAGGGATGCAATTTTTTGTAAAGCAATGATTGTTGGTGCAGAAAGTGTCAGGAGAGAGTAACTAATGAAATTTTGGGGATTTCTGACCTTAGAGAGTTTCATGCCCAAGAAACTCTGATTTCCAGTGTAGAAGCAACAGAGTTCATGAATTATTTGGCTTGCTCCAACAGGGAGTTCGTAGTGCCAGCTATGCAGAGGGTTAGAGGCAACAGATCAACAAAATGTGGGGGATTTCCTTCCTCAGAGAATTCCTAGCCTGGGAATTCTAGTTCTAGATAGTTGAGCAGTAGTATTGTGTGGCAGATCTACTATCTCTCGCAGGGAGTGTGTAGGCCAGACTAGTAGATGCGCAGAGGAGAGAGAGGGAGCTAGTTCTATTTATTTTTCAGTTGGCAGAGATGGAAGCAAGTTGGCTGAGAGATCAAGATCAGTTGGAGGGAGCCTCCAACTATGTGATATGGCAGGCAAGGATCATATGCTTGCTGGATGAACATGATCTCAAAGCCTTCATCGATGGTGTGGTAGCTGTACCTGTAGATGCAAATCCATTAAAAGAATACAAGAAATATATGGCAAAGGCAAAGCGCTTGATCCTCGACAGAGTGAGGGATCATGTCGTGTGTCACATCGCTAACAAGGGGACTGCTAGAGAAATGTGGCCGGCCTCGGAGAAGATATATCAGGGATCTTCCGAGCATCAGAGGATGTTCTTGGAGGAGAAATTGTGGACTACAAGGATGCAGAAGGGTGAGCACATTGATTCATTCCTGGTTAGACTTCAAGAGGACCTAGATCAGATGGCAACTGTAGGAGCAGCTCCTCAGGCCACAGAGATGGTCAAATTGGCCCTCAACTCAGTGTTCGAAGACTATCAAGCTTTTGTTGAGAGCATCCTGGGCAAAGAGAATTTGTCGGACTGGGAGACAATGTGGGCAGCTCTTCAACAGGAAGAGATGAGGAGGGACTTACTCAAGTGCCAACTTGAGGGCAGTAGCAGTAGTGGGAAGAAGCCGAAGGATGAGGAGGAGAATGTAGCCCTTGCATCAAACAGCCAACAGGAGCTGCGGAGACGTAAGAAAGATGTCTCAAAGATCAAGTGCTTCCGGTGTGGCGAGATGGGACATTACACTACACAGTGTCCTTTCAAGAAGAGAGACAAAGACGAGAAGCATGATCTGCAAGTTGCATCTGCAACGA
The DNA here is from genome assembly GCA_034641835.2 of Pinus albicaulis. Taxonomy (NCBI): domain Eukaryota; kingdom Viridiplantae; phylum Streptophyta; class Pinopsida; order Pinales; family Pinaceae; genus Pinus; species Pinus albicaulis. The sequence continues at coordinate 396,583,354 of CM076581.1, forward strand.
TCAATGAGGAGGAGTTTTCCATGATCACTCACATATTGCCAGGGGAGCGTTGGGGTGATCTAGAGCTGTAGCTCAGCGGAGTTGCAACTGGGTAGGATTCTTGAGGAGTCCACCTTTTAGATCATTACCTTGCTACAGGAGCCCAAATCAGATGTAGCAGGATGGACGAGTGCCAGTTGGTGCAGAGGAGTGCAGAAGTTACAGTGCAATGGTTAGTGAGCGCCAGAGTCTAAGCAACGTAGAGAAGAGTTGGCAGTAGTGTAGGGAGGCACAACATAGAGTTAGCAACAACGCAACAACTTCAAAGGGACAGTGCAGAGACTACCAGTAGTCAGATCTTCAGTACGAGATGCATCATACTGAACACTTAGTTCAATACTTGGATGTTTTTCTGTTGCAATAAGCAACAGAGTTGCAGTGCAGTAGCAGTTGGCAGCAGCACGGATGCAACAACGCGGTGTTGGTGGGAAACAGTGTCTGAGATTAGCGACGCAGAGGGAGATGTTGCAGAATCTGAGCAATACTCAGCAGGGTGTATTGCTAGTGCACATTCCTCTCTAAGAGGTAGTGTTGATTTGGGTAGCATCGAATGTGCTCTAAGTCTCAAAATTTGCAAGGAGGTTTAAGCACATATATTTCAAAGAACGCAGAAATCGTTTGTGAAAATTCCACTCGCAGTGTGTTTTATTAAAATAATTAATTATATTTAAAGGGACCCTAAGTCTAAACTTAGGAAAATAAAATAATTAAAGGGTATTAACAAAACACAGTGTGAATCTTCTAGAGAAAACGAAGATCAAGTCAAAAGTTAATTGTAGTCGTTGATTAACGATTTAATCTCGGTCGTTGAAATATCAACGAAAAAATTATAAGGACTTGAAGGATCATTTGGAAAATACGCTGAAGGATTAAGAGATTGAAATTCTTTAGTGAGCAGTGCTGAGAGAGAAGATCAATCGAGAAGATTTTTGGAGAAAGGGGAAAAGATAATTTCTTGTTGGAAGATTGCTTGAGCCAGAGAATACGAAACAGAGGAGACAAAGAGTAGTACGCAGAGAGGCTGTGTAGCAGCTATGCAAAGCCTGCGTAGAGCCAGCGCAGTAGGCTAGAGGAAGTCGTGATTCAGCTGAGGATCAGTTAGATCTAGTGCTAGAAAGTTGGGGTGTGAGACCGGAAGGGGCCAAAGGGTCAGATCCAGCCAATAGAACAGCCAGAACGCAGAGGCCACACAATCCCCACGCAGAGTGACGCATAGACTACGCAGAGGCAGTGGAGGGCTTGCCAGTCCTGGGTTTTTGGCCAGTTGGGCTTCTAGTGTCAGTGTGTGAAGTAATATCACGAGCTCTTTGTCAGTCAGATTCTCTATGAGGATAGCCAACAAGGCATCCAATTTGTATTCAGAAAAATTACTGCACAATATATAAACCCTAAGCTGCTGAACCGATTTTCTCACATTGGGTTTTTCTGTGGACATTGGTCCAAAAACAACGGTGCCAAATGTGTCTATGATTTACTCTTGTTCAGATTTTGTTTTCGCACTTGTATTTTTTCTGCAGTTAATTGTGATGGCTGTAGTGTATGAGATTTCGTTGTTTACAGTAGAAAACTGTAAATAATTTGTTTAAAGGAATTAACAAATAGGAGATTTCTCATCAGTGCTATAATAGGATTCTGGGTAATACGAATTTTCACAGGTCTGATGCTAGATAGATGGTTTACCTATCTGACTCTTCTTATGATATCTCTTCAGATTGAGAATGTCTGTGTACCTCTTATGAATACCTCCCTAGTTAAGAGGGAGTGTTGAATATTGTGTAACTTGGTTTGGTCTTCATAAGCATGAAATGTATTTTTGATTCTTGTAAATTAGAAAATGAAAGAAAAACTATTATTATTATTTTAGAGCATGGGTTTCATGCTCAAGGTCTTTTACTTTATAGGTCAAGCATCCATTGAGTGCTTCTAGGGTTTGTCCTAGGTCAAGAAGTCAAAAGAGTCATTGTCATAAGTTGAAGACCCCACTGGGCACATTGTAACTCGTAAAGAAAATTATTTTTGTGTTTAAAAGTGTCGGAATACCCTTCAAGACCAAGTCAGCCTAAAGGAAGGGTCACATCCACCCTTGAAGAGCCTATAAATAGAAGAGAACTCGTCCTAGTTGAAGCACACACACTCACCACTCATTCTAGCAAAGGAAGAGGAAGGAAAAGGTAGCGAAGAAGGAGGACGAAGGAGACTTATGTTTGGGGTAATTTTCTCTCACACGTGCTAAAGAGGACTAGGGTTTCTACAACAGATCTAGGGCTTCCATCTACAAGTTCGATCTTGGAAAAAAGGAGGCAAAGAGGTCAAGCGAAGGTCACCATGTAATATCCTTAGAAATAATTTACAGCAATAAACAGGCATACATAGAGAAAAACACGCACAACAAAATAAACACACAATTTAGAACACCATGGAACCAAAAAAACTGCGTTGAGCCATTTTATTAATTATGAGGAAGTGTACAAAACTAGGTGCTGGAATGAGTGCACCTAGGCTTGCTCAAGGAAAGCTAGAGTAGCCCTCAAAAGTATTGTTGAACACCCTTAAATTTTGTTCTCTACGTGGTTGTGGCTCTACGCTGGAAACTGCCCAGAAATGTTGCTGTTGCTTCGAATGATTTGCTGCTAGGGCCTGTTGTACTGCTCAGAAAATTTTGGTAATTTAACCCTAGACTCTACTCATAAACCCAGAAAAACCCACAAAGGGTTTGACCAAAACTTGACCCCGGAAATTGGCCCTCTTGGGCCAGGCTCGCTAAACTGTTGGGCAATTTAGACCTCCTTGTAATTCTGTTGCTCAATGTGACTGAAATGCTTGGAAAATCCCTGTTAGAAGGCTCCAAGCCTTCCCACCAAATCTCCTGCAAAAACTCCTCTCACTCCCCGGTTCCCGGAGTGATTCCTTCAAGGCACTGTGCAACCTTTTCACTGTTGATGGAGTGATTGCGCTGTAGGAGAGGCTCTCTACTGCCAAACTGATTGGACTATGGTGAAACACCTTCCTTGGGATGGCATTGAAAGTCCACCGAAGCAAAGGCTGGGATCTCTGTACGAAGACACCTGTGTGCTGAACAACACATGCAGACTTGGCTCACTGCTCAAGCGTGCTCTATCAATAGACAATTTCGAAATAGATGAATGAATGTCAAAATGAGCCTCATGCTTCCTTTTTGTCCAACTCTTACCAACGTTCCCTTGGGCCCCACCTTGTGCCTCAAGCCTCCACTACACACCAATGACTGTGCTGCCTCCATGTGGGTTGTAGTTCCTTATCGTTGGGCCCCATTCTCCACTATATCCGCAATATTTAGTCTCAATCTAATGTTTAGAGGCCTATAGTTGCCTAAGTCTAATTGTGGGCCCCCAACCACATATCTCCTAAGTCAAAATTGTGATAATATCAAAATTGGCCAAAAATTAATATTCCAGTTAGCAGAATTTCTAAGTAGGAATATTATAGTCCTCCCTGCCAAGATGTTGCTTGTCCTCAAGCAACTCCAGTGATGGATGCTCGAGGATCTGCTCCCCTTCCCAAGTTGCATCCTCATCAGGAAGATTCCTCCATCTGATTAAGAATTCCTTGATCACCTTGTTCCTCAAGTGCCTCTCTCTAGCAGTGTTTTAAAAACCGATCGATCTGGCTCGGAATCAACCGAGATGACCAAGCTGACGCCCTGGCCGGATCGACTCGGTAGAGAAACCGTTCCGGGGGCTGGTTTGTGACCGAACCAGCAATGCCAATCACCGACTCAGCCGGTTCAATCACAAACCGGTCAGCTCTGCCGAACTCGAGTTAGATCGGCCGAGCCAGTCCCAACCGGCCGCAGACCCCACTTTTGCCCAAAAATGAACTCCAAAATAAACTTTTGTTTGCTATTAGGGTTTTAGCAAGTTCTCTAACCCCTCCCTATCCTATTAAAGCTACCCAAGCCCTTTCATTTTCTCATAGCTATATTATTGCATTTGAGTGAGCATTTGTGAAGAATTTGTGAAGAGTTGTGGAGTTGGTTTTTGGAGCAGCATTGAGGAGTCTCTTGGGCAAGCTTTGGAGCAACAGTGAGGAGCTTCTTTGGCAAGCTTTGGAGTAGCATTGAGGATTTGGTTTGTTGGAGTAGCGTTGAGAAGGCTAGAGCCTAGAGGTATTTTTTTTTCCCTTCAAAAATTTGCCTTCGGTTGTTTTTTTTTTTGCAAATTTGAAGATGGAAAACATAGATTTTTGTGAAAGAAATGAACATAGAATGAGTAGATTTTTTTTTGTTTTCATTTTTAGATTTAAACCTTTCATTTCCAAGTCAAAAAATCAGTCCAAAATGGCCCCTAGAATGAAAGACCTTGCTTGGGCATATGTTGAAATGGTTGATGATCAATGCATTGCAAATTTTGTAAGAGAAAAATTAAGGGGGGTGGAGGGGGCATTCATAGGCTGAAACTACACTTGGCTGGTCTTAGAGGCCAAATTACTCCATGTGAAGCACCAATAGAAGAAATTGGGGAAATTAGGAAAGAGTTGAGAGATCAATTTCAAAATTTTGAGGAAGACAGAGCTAGGCAAAAAGAAACATTGCAAATTTTGGAAAAGAAAAATTAAGGGGGGTGGAGGGGGCATTCATAGGCTAAAACTACACTTGGCTGGTCTTAGAGGCCAAATTACTCCATGTGAAGCACCGATAGAAGAAATTGGAGAAATTAGGAAGGAGTTGAGAGATCAATTTCAAAATTTTGAGGAAGACAAAGCTAGGCAAAATGAAATAGAGGCTGAAATTGGGAGGAAGAGGAATATAAAACACATGATGGCTGCCAACCCCAATTTTGATTAGGAGGGTTCTTCATCTATCCCTTGCACTGATGCATCAAACCCCTTTCGCTATGTTCCTCCCTCTTTGGATTCTATTCAAGAAAAGGGTAAGGGTGCAATGAAGAATAAGGGTACTATCAAACGTTTTTTCACACCCTCTTCTCCCTCTGATAGTGCACATGGTCCTACAACTACTAGAGGTCAAGTGAAACCCACTTTAGATTAGCATTGGAAGAAAGAATTGAGAGAAACTGCTTGTGATTACATCGCTAGATGGTGGTATGATGTTGATATTCCCTTCAATGCTTCTCGTTCACCATATTATGAACCTATGTTTGATGCCATATATGCTGCTGGAAAGGGCTTCAAAGGCCCTACTATGCATGAGTTAAGAGGATCTCTTTTGCAAAAAGAGATTGTGTCCATTGGTGAATATTTGAAAGAAATTCAAAAGCTCATGGGCACAAACAGGATGTATCATCATGTCAGATGGATGGACTGATCAAAGGAATCGTACCATCATAAACTTTCTTGTCTTTTGCCCACGGGGAACCATGTTTCTAAGATCAGTTGATGCATCTAATAGGGTGAAAGATGCACACTTGTTGTTTCAGCTTTTGGATGAGTTTGTTGAAGAAGTGGGGGTGCAAAATGTTGTTCAAATCATCATAGATAATGCAACTATTTTTTTGCTGGTAAATTGTTAGAGGAAAAACACAAAACCATCTCTTGGACCCCATGTGCTGCACATTGCATAGACCTTATGCTTGAGGTATTGTTAAAATAGATTGGATCAAGAACACTGTAGAGCATGGCAAAAGTATCACAAAATATATTTACAACTAGTCATGGATTCTGAACCTGATGAGGAAACACACAAGGGGCAAGGATATTATTAAGCCTGCCATCAGTAGATTTGCAACACATTTTTAGACATTGCAATCTATGCTTTCCCAACATAGAAACTTGCAAAAGTTGTTTTCCAGTGATGAATGGAATGAATGTCAACGGGCTCTCAAATAGGATGGCAAAGATATAAAAAAGAAAGTTAATGAAGAAATATTTTGGAAAAAAGCAGCAAAGATTGTAAAGGTTGCTGAGGCACTAGTTAAGGTGTTGCGGTTGGTGGATGGGGAAAGATTGGCTATGGGCTTCATTTATGAGGCTATGGATCAAGCAAAGGAGCAAATAAAGGCAACATGCATGGACAAAGTTGGTAAGTATGGGCCCATTTGGGAAATCATTGATCAAGAACAATCAACTCCATCGCCCTATACATGCAGCTGGATATTTTCTGAACTCAAGGTATCATTATAAAGCTCAGGAAGCAGGAGCTTTGACTAGGGAGGTTAAAGATGGATTGATTGAGTGCATTGATCGCATGATCCCTAAGGAGAGTGGCCAGTTGCTGATACAGAATCAGATCACTGTGTTCAACAAAGCCACAGGTACATTTAGCAAGAACCTTGCAAGGATTACAAGGGAATCAGATGAACCAGGTAAACAAAGAATTTCAATTTTCAAATTCATATTTTATTAATTTGTATAATTGTTTATAATTTCAAAGTTGGATAAAATTTTTTGAGGTAACTGAAACTCATTACACAACTATGTTTTTTGCAGCACAATGGTGGGAGGCATTCGGTAGCCATTGTCCTTAGTTGCAGAGGTTTGCAATCCGCATTTTGAGTCAAACTTGCAGTGCTTCTGGGTGTGAGCACAATTGGTCTGTCTTTGAGAGGATTCACACGAAGAAGAGAAATCGTTTGGAGCAAAAATGGTTAAATGATCTAGTCTATGTCCAGTACAACATTCGACTAAGATGCAACCAATTGCTGAACAAAAGACCTTATTCAGATCCCATCGTGTTGGAGGATATTGATCCAACATCAGATTGGGTAGTGGAGACTTGTCCACCAGAGTTTGACACTGATGAGGATATTGGTGTGGGGATGGACTTCGATTCACAGGTAGAGGCTTAGCTAAATGTAGATCCACTAGTAGCAGGCCCAGGCCCAAGTCCTCCAGTTGCAGTCGCAGACACTTCCTCTAGTTAGCCACAACGGAAGCGCATAACTCATCTATCTCAGGCTCAATGTGCTACAGTTCCAGTTGAGGATGTTGATGAGGAGGAGGAGCGAGGGGTTTACCCCTCTGATTCAGAGTTGAGACATAGGATATTGCCTTATCAGATGTCTAGCAGTAGTGACTGGTCATGTTTTGTTGTAGAGGCCATTTAGAGCCTCCTTGGTTATGTTTTTTGTTTTGATCTCTATATCATCATCATGTATGTAATATACTACTATGTATTGGACAGTGTAGTGGGTTCAATTTTGATATAATGGATGCATTCATGAGCCTACTTTTGATCATATGTTGTCTTTTGTCTATATTGTAATGCTGTGTTTGGAAACATGAACGAAAATCTTTTAAATTATGTTTTTTTATAAAAAAATTAATATTTAATGTATTTTTTACAAAGACAGAGTCATTGAAACCGAACAGGCCGAGTCGATACCGAGTCGGAGTCGGAGCGGAGTCGACCCTCGGCTGGTTCCGAACCCGAGTCGAAGTTTTAAAACACTGCTCTCTGGAATCCAAAATGGCCTCTAGTTGTAGTACCAAGTGCCCCTCATCATCCATAGGGGGTAACTCATTGGCTGTTGTTACCTACTGTCCCAAGGCCTTCTTCAGGCATGATACATGGAAAATGTTGTGCACTCGACTCCTCGGGGGTAGCTCCAACTTGTAAGCCACCTCCCCCACCTTCCAAGTGACAAGGTACGATCCATAAAAGCAAGGCTTGAGCTTCTCGACCCCCATCTGCTTGAGCAAACGCTGCCTGTAAGGTTGAAGTCTGAGGAAAACCAAGTCCCCAACTTCAAATTTTCTCTCAAGTCGCCCTTGTCTGCATAAATCTTCTTCTATTTTTGGGCTATCCTCATGTTATCCCGAGAGCCCTCAAGATGTCCTGAATCTCCTAGATCCAATCTTTGGCCCTCGGGGCCTTGTTGTCTCCAAACATGACATCAACAAAAGATAAAGAATCATATCCATACAATGCACAAAAATGAGACATACCTATGGACATGTGGTAGGTGGTGTTGTAATAGTACTCCCCCATGTGTAGCCACCATATCCATGCCCGCTACTACCCTGTCACATAGTTATGCAAGTATCCCTCCATCTGCTTGTTAATTATCTCGGTTTGACCATCCCTTTGAGGATGGTAGCTCGTGCTAGGGGTGAGGTCCATGCCCACCAACCGGAACAACTCCTGCCAAAATCCTCCCATAAAGTAGTTGTCTCGATCACTAACAATGGTCTTGGGGAGACCATGCAGGCGAAAAACCTCCCCGAAGAACAATTTTGCGACTTGTGAGGTTGTGTACCGAGCTGAGATGGCAAAGAAGTGTGCAAACTTCGTCAAGCGATTTGCCACTACATAGATGCAGTCCTTGCCCTGCATTGTGGGCAACCCGGTAATGAAGTCCATAGATATACTCTTCTACTTCCCCTAATAGGAAGAGACTACAATAAATCTGCTGGGTGTGACTCCTCACCCTTGTTCCACTAGCATGTCTCACACTCCCTGATATGTTGTAGAACGTCATCCTTGAGGCCCTTCCACACAAACCTCTCTCGGATGGTTCTGTAGGTCTTGGTTTACCCCCAATGTCCTACTAATGATGAGTCATGGGTAACCTGTAGTATCTTCTCCCGCAGCTATGAGTTGGCTACTAGGTAGATCCGATCCCTGTATGCGAGGCTCTAATTTCTCAAAATTAGCAATTTTTAACAAAATTTTGTACTCAGAATCTAGAGTGAAATTTTGAAGCAGAATTTGTCAATTCTCTATTGAGTACTAGAGTACTTACTGGGAACTTTATGTTTGAAGATGTTTCTGACCTGTCGTGGCTTTCGCTCCCATTACCAAATGACCTTTTTCCTCCCAGCCTATCTGGGGTCTACCTATACGGTCCCCAGATCCAGAAGACAAGTCTTCTGGCCCTCGTGCTCAAAACTCCAAGAACAATCAAGCGTCATGTTTGTGACCTTGTTAGAACTTCTTGCTCTGTCTCCTACAATTAGAAATCGTGCCTTCCTTCAATGCTTACCCCCCTTTTATACGCAAGATTTGTCTGTCCCCTTCAAAATTTCTCCACTGCCCTTCCATAAGAATCTTCTCCACCCTTCTCAACTATCTACCACCTGCAACTTTTTATTTTTAGCCGGTTTGTTCTCATTGTTTTATAACCTTTATACATAAAACGATTTGTAACTTTATAAAATGACTTATAACTTTAATTGTTTTATAATGTTTATTATATGACTTTTAATTCCTACGTATTAATTTATTTAATGAAAACTTTGAATTTAATAGTTACACATCAAATCCGTTTATTGACTTAAATTTTGATTAAAGTTTGTTACCTTATATATAGTAAATTTATTTTTTATATATTTTCTAAAACAATTAATAATTAATTAATTAATTTTCTTCTTTTAGTTAATATGTATAATTTCTCCTAGTTAATATACTAAATAATATATATATATATATATATATATATATATATATATAGATAATAAAATTCTCTTTTATTTGCATAAGCCAATGCTTTTACTTTCCTTAGAACAATATACTAGTTGTATTATGATACTGGTATGTATAACTTTTACTTCACAATACGCTCATTATATTCTGGTGAGTTAGGTATTTATTCAATACTTCAATAATTAACTCATTACCCTACACTCGGGCTTTTCATAATTGATTAGTGCATATAATAGTGCAGTACATGTGATACATGCATATGTAGCTATCATATGCATGCTAATATTTCTATGTTCCCTATAACTCGAGTTGGGTCATTACTGTGTAATATATCACGTCATTCATCACCCGGTATCTGTCATTAGTCACCATCCCCTCAAGGATCTCACATGCAAACCAATAGCTGGGCCCTCCAGTCTGGAGCAATACTCATCAACGAAAGGGAACCTGGCCTCCTAGACAACGCATTTGCCACCACGTTGTGCTTCCCCTTAACATACTCTATGTCAAAGTCATATGCCTGGAGCTTGCTCACCCATTTCTGTTGCCTCTCTTATAGCTGCTTTTGCTCCAAAAAAAATCTGAGACTGTTGTGATCAGTCCTCACCCGAAACCTATTCCCCACCAAGTACTACCCGAACATAGCTAACGCATGCATGATGGCCAACATCTCTTTATCGTAAATGGGGTACAACCTCTCGTGAGGCAATAGCTACTAACTCTCGAAAGCTATGTAGTGCCCTCCCTGCATCAATACGAAGCCCACTCCTTCTCTGGATGCATTGCACTCCAATATGAAGGGCTGAGTAAATTCAGGAAGTGTTAGCACGAGGTAGTTGCTCATCACCGGTTTTAGGTGCTCAAAAGCCTCTTGTGCTGTAGTTTTCCATGCAAATGCCCCTTTCTTTGTGAGATTGGTAAGGGGTGATGGCAATTGTGAAAAACCCTTCACGAACTTCCGATAGTTAGTGCAAATTCCTACGAACCCCCTCAACTCTGTCACGTTCCTGGGCTCCGACCAATCCTTAATGGACCGAATCTTTTCATCATGCACACACACTCCATCAACCCCAATGATGTGCCCCAAATACAACATCTCGGTCAGCCCAAACTCACACTTAGACAATTTGGCATAGAACTGTTGCTCCTCCAAGATATGTAGCACTGCCTCAATATGCTGTAAGTGCTCCTCCCAAGTCCAGATATAGATCAGAATGTCATCAAAGAACACTAGCACGAACTTCCTCAACTATCCACGAAATACGTGGTTCATACACAACTGAAAGCTGGCTGGTGCATTGGTTAGTCCAAAGGGCATAACTAGGAACTCAAAGTGCCCATAGTGGCACCGAAAAGTTGTCTTAGGGACATCCTTGTCCCTCACTCGAATTTGGTGGTACCCTGACCGTAGATCAATCTTTGAGAAGAACTTGGCTCCCCTCAACTTATCCATCAACTCATCAATGCGTGGGATGGGGTTATGGTCCTTCATGGTCTTATTGTTGAGGGCCCTGTAATCGATGCACATACGCAGGGTCCAGTCCTTCTTCTTCACCAGAACAATTGATGAAGCAAATGGGCTAGAGCTGGGCCTAATGTGCCCCAATGCCAAGAGCTCATGGGTGGGTCTCTCTATCTCATCTCGGTAGGCCTTAGGATGCCTGTAGGGAGTAGTGATCACTGTCTATACTCCGAGCTCCAACTCTATAGTATGCTCGAATCCTCGGCCAGGTGGTTGGCCGGGTGGTATATCTCCAAATACTATAGGGTACCTGTCAAGGATTGCCTGAATCTCTGGATGTGGTAGCTTGGCCACGCCCATAGCCTCGGAAATCCTCAACTCTACAGCCCACTCAACATGTCCATGCCTCAAGTCAGCCTCCATCCTGTCGGTCAAGACCATCTGTGGGGGGTAGGAGTGCATACCCCTTAGCAACACTAGCTTGCCAGCGGGATCCAAGAACTCCATCTCCAACTTCCGCTAGTCAGTGGTGACTCTGCCAAGTGCATAGAGCCACTAGACTCCCAACACTACATTGGTGCGCAGAATATCAACCACAAAGAAATGGTCTATCGTGGAGTAGTTCCCCATGGTCACATTCAAAGCAAGGACATAACATGTGCACTGCATAGTCCTGTCACCCAGCACAAGAACTGAAAACCCTTCAAACTCCTCTGTGGTAATGCCTCTCTTCCGGATCATCTGGGCATCAATAAAGTTGTGAGTGGCCCCACAGTCCACATACACTAATACACGTTGCCCTTGAACTGTCCTCTCGATCCTGATAGTCAGAAACTTGGGTACCCCACGCAGTGATGCAAGGACCCCTCCAGAAGGTGCAAATGCAGCTCCCCCTGATGCTGGTGGGGGTGGTGGTGGTGGTCCTCTCTCTTGAGGTGCTGCGCTGTCATCTCCTTCCATCTCAAAATATGTCTCCTCCTCTGCATGTCTGAGAAGACCTTTATGTAGTGGGCCTTCCCTGCTACACACCTATGCCCTCGTGCCCATGGCTCCTGGAAACTGAAGCATAGCTTCTTCCTCCGAAGGTCTCTCCAAGTATCATTATACAACTATCCCCGTCCCTGGTTGGCTCTATGTGGTGGGACTCTCATGTCTCTTCCCCTCTGTTGGAAACCAGTTTTGTTTGGCAGAGGTTCCCTAGCTCTGGGTAGGGCATCCTGTAAGTCCCTAGCTCTCCCCACTGCGTCCTGTAGCGTATTGGGTCTATTGGACCTCACTAGCCCCCACAATGGCTTTGCCAATCCCTCTATGAACATGTAAATCCTCTTGGATTCTGACAGGTTTGGTACCATCACAGATAGTCTCAAAAACTCCAAGATGTACACCTCTGCATTCTCAGACTACTTGGGCCTAGTCAGCTCCCCAAAATACTACTCCAAGTCCTTCCTCTTGAACTGCTCTAGTACCCTCCTAGTAAACTCATCATATGATGTGATCCCTGCGTGTCCCAGCATGGTCAGCCCATGGAACTACCAGTCATGAGCTTCCCCTTCTAGACGCAGCATGGAAATCTTGATTGCCTCTCCCTTGGTCATCTGGTTCAGCTAGAAGTAAACATCCAACTTCTCGACCCATGCCTTGGTTGAGCTCTTAAAGGAGCCATCAAAAGTTGGGAGAAACAACCTCCCCATGGTACAATGTAAATCATTCCCCTGCATGTAGCTTCCTCCACTCTATCCTCTGAGTTTGTTGCTGCCCTTCAGTTGGCAGAAATCTTTAAAAGTAATGGTCCTCCTGAACTTCAGGCCATAGGACTACTTTAGGAAGTACTCTCCATCGTGTGCTTCCTCTTGCTCCTGTTGTCCTCCCACTCTTGAAGCTAGGAACGTAGGAATGGTAGACTGTGGGGGTGTATATGGTACGACAGGCATATTGGGGTTATGTGATGCCTAGTGCTGTGAGGTGTTGGATCCTTCTCCCACCTAGAAATCCCCTTGGATTCTGATACCTTTGCTACCATTATTGTTTTGGTGACCCATCTCCTCAATGTTCTTTGTGAGGTCCTGCACTACCTTCAATAGAAGGTGAGCAATTTCCTCCTCCTTGCTCTTCTTCTCCTCTTCTGCGTCCCCCATTCTTGTCTTCACAACCTCCGTTTCACTGGTCACAGGGTTTGTAGTGATTTCTAACTCTCTTTCTCTGCTCCTGTACCTTTGCCTCTGATATGTCACGTTCTACTTGTCTTCCAGTGTCATAGACTGCGCTGCTCCCACAAGTTGAGCCAAGTGAGCTCTAATACCACTGTAATATCCCTAGAGATAATTTACAACAATAAACAAGCATAAATAGACAAAAACACACACAACAACATAAACACACAATTTAGAACACCACGGGTCCCGAAATCATAAAAACTGCGCTGAGCCATTTTATTAATTATGAGGAAGTGTACAAAATTAGGTATTGGAATTAGTGCACCCAGGCTTGCTCAAGGCAAGCTAGAGTAGCCCTCAAAATTATTGTTGAACACCCTCAAATTCTGTCTTCTACATGGTTGTAGCTCTGCGCTGGAAACTACCCAGAAATGTTGCTTGCTGCTCCAAATGATCTGCTGCTAGGGCCTGTTATACTGCTTAGAAAATTACGGGAATTTAACCCTAGACTCTACTCAATAAACCCAGAATAACCCACGAAGGGTTTGTCCAAAGCTTGACCCCAGAAATTGGCCCTCTTGGGCTTGGCTCCCTAAACTGTTGGGCAATTCGGACCTCCTGGTAATTGTGCTGCTCAATGCCACCAAAATGCCTGGAAAATCCCTGTTAGAATGCTCCAGGCCTTCCCACCAAATCTCCTGCAAAAACTCCTCTCACTCCCCGGCTCCTAGAATGATTCCCTCAAGGGACTGCACAGCCTCTGTGCTGCTAATGATGCCTTTGCGTTGTTGATGGAGTGATTTCGCAGGAGAGGCTCTCTACTGCTCAACTGATCGGACTGTGGTGAAACACCTTGCCTGGGTTGGCACTCGAAGTCCATCGAAGTGAAGATTTCGATCCCTGCTCGAAGGCACCTATGTGCAGAACAACACATGCAAACTTGGCTCACTGCTCAAGCGTGCTCTGTCAATAGACAATTTTGAAATAGATGAATGAATTCCAAAATGATCCTCATGCTTCCTTTTTGTCCAAGTCTTGCCAACATTCCCTTGGGCCCCACCTCGTGCCTCTAGCCTCCAGTATGCACAAATGATTGCGTTGCCTCCATGTGGGTTGCAGTTCCTTCTCATTAGGCCCCATTCTTCACTATAGCTACACTATTTGGCCTTAGTCTAATGTTCAGAGGCCTATAGTTGCCTAAGTCTATTTGTGGGTCCCCAAACCCACATCTCCTAAGTCAAAACTGTGACAATGTCAAAATTGTCCAATAGTATTCTAGTTAGCAGAATTGTTAAGCAGGAATATTACACACCAAGGGTCACTCTCAAGCTCCAGAAGTCAGAGAAAGACAAGAGAAGTTCAGAGGAAGGCTCTAGAAGAAGATCGAAGTTCCCACGTGTGGTAACAACAACTGCAGGGAGGCCGAAATTTCAGATTTGCAGTAGGAGGCCGAAAACCTTGCAATAGAAGGTTCAAAGGTGCTAATGGAAGAGATTTGTCTGGGTCTGACTATTTCGAAGTTGGCACGTCATCCAAAGAGATTGGTCTTGGTTTTGGAGGGTATTGGTCTCAGTCTTAAGGTCATGGAATTCATCAATTGAAAAATCTACAAGGAAGTGAAGAGATTCACAGATTTTCCTCTCAAGAGGAGAGGTTTTGGCCCTATCTTGCAACCTATATAATGTGTCATTGTTCTTCTTGTTTTGGTAGTTGTTTGATGCTTCACACATATAATAATAAGGAACAAGGCTAATACGTAAAAAGGAATCGCAAGTAGTTATCAAGTAAAGAGAATTAATCATAATCATTGCCTTATTGAATTCTCAACATTCTTGAGGGTTGACTTGGTACTTGGAGGAGGACTTGATCTAGGGTGTTGGGTCTTGGTTTTCTCATTTGAAGCAAATTATATAAGAAGAGAACAAAATTTTTGGGTTTTCCCCTTGGAGGGGTTTTGCCTTGGCTTGAAACCTAATTTATGTGTCCATTGTCTTTAATGTTTTCATTTTTGATAATTGTTTGATGAAAAGATCTAATAAAGAAACAAAAGAAGATAACTAAAATTCACAATGCAATTTTAAGGTTAAGGAAAATTTGAACTAATAGCTGCCCTACTCTTTTTTCCATCAGAAATGGTATTCTTTCCGCTGCTCCAATCCTCAAAGATGAGCACAACAAATCAGTTTCCACCCCTTGTGCTTCTACGGGCCTCTGAAACAAATCAGCAAACCATGCAAACTGAAAGATGCCAAAAACAACTTTGGACATCCGCAATAGTCAGTAGAAGGATTAATCCAAAAATATCTAAATAAAATCTTGATAAAATAAATGAAAATCCTATTATAGAACAACCAAGAAGAGCTGGGTTTAATCAACTTAAAAACCCTTAGTTTGCTAGATATTCAATAAAGATCTTGAAATAAAGACCAAGAATGATAATAGAGTTTTCATTCGAAAAAAGAGAGGGAGAGGTTCTTTGAAGGCCCTTTTGAAGCCCTTTGAGAGTTCTTGCAAGTGGGACTAATGTTGCTTAGGACGCTTGAAAGTGGACGGTTCAACTAAGAATTGTAGAAATTTCTGAATCTTGATTCTTATGCAGAAATTATTTCTGTTAATCTGATTAAGCTTCTCCTACTTATACAAGTTATCAACTGAATAAATTCAAGTTAACATCAAAGCAAAACACATAACAGATCTCTACCAATTCGACACTCATAGCATGGCTATGCCACAGACAAAGTGATGTTTACTGACAACCGTCTCTTAAAACCCAATGTGGGAAAACCGGTCTCTGGCTATTGGAGGGCTCTATTATTAAGAATATTTCTGAATACACAACTCTGGGTTCCAGATCTGGAAAACCCTACAAAGAAAACTCTAGATCTGCAGCACTTGGATGATTTAAGACGAACAATACTGACTGATCCACACCCTCAAACAAGATTTACAGAACTCAGCCAGATCTAGGCCTAGAAACCCTAGATCTGCCCCTGAAAGACACTGCGTCAGCCTTTGAAGGCCTGCAAATGCTCAGCGTTGTCAATGGAAGGGACTGTGTTACCCCAGACTGGGTGACGCAGTCACTACGCTGCCCTTAAGGGTCTCTGCGTAACCCATGAAGGGTTTCCTGAAAATCACGTTGTCCTTGTTGCTGTTGTTGCTACTGCTACTGTCGTCTTCTGCTGCTGCCTTCCTCTACGCTGCCTTTCCTGATCTCTTCTCTGCTTCTTGTGTATTCTAGACCCCGAGATCAGATCATCCCCTTGGTCTAAATTCCTCTCTCTGCAACTGAAACACTTGAGAATTCTTAGCAACCCTGCCCTAGAATCTCAGCTTAGCTTCAATGCTTTGCCTCTGTGTGTCTTACAAATGACTCCAAGCCTTTCCTTTATACTTTTCTCGTTGACAAATCAACAGCCAAGATTAAATCTTTAATCAATGGCTAAGATTAAAAGAAAGCTTGATCCATGTGACTTAAGACAATTTCATCACATGTTTAATTAAATTCACTTTAATTATTTTATTTTCCTAAGTTTTAACTTAGGAAATACATTAAAATAATTAAGTAATTTAATATCTCCTAAACTAGATGAAATTTCCCAAATCCATTTCTGGGTCTTGTAGATCAGGTGAACTCTAGTCCTTCCTCAAAATTTGGGACCTAGAGCACCACTGATGCTACCCCAAATACACAAAATCTCAACACTCCCTCTTAGCATCAAGGGTGTGCTCTAGCAATACATCACATTTATGCATTACATGATTTTGGGCACTGGTTCTGTGCTGCTGAAGTTTGGCCTCCTGCCACTCAACTTTGCACTGTTGCTGCCATTCTATACTGCTGCCCATGACTCTGCCACTGCCACTACAACCACTGTACTGCAGCTCCCTCTCAATATGTTGCATCTGTGCTGCTGATCTGCTGCACTGCAACTTTAGTTTTTGAGAGAAACAACTAAATCTCCTACCCAATCTTTGACAGACAAGTCAGATGGGCTGCATCCTTATCACTGAAGCTCCATAGGCTACAGATCTGTGCTGGCATCTAAAGAACGATGCACAACTACAACTCTGCCTGCGTAATCAGACTCCCTCTGCACTACTGAAGTCACATCAGCTCCTTGTGCTGAAATCTATCACGCTATTGTTGCATTGCGCTGTCCCTCTGAAGCTCTTTGCGCTGTTGCAGCTTTGCTCTGCGTAAGCAGTAATGCACTGCACTGCTGAAGTCACATCAGCCTTTGCGCTTCTACTGCTTCTACGCTGCTGCTGCTATGCTCTGCGTTGCTCCTCCTAGCCTCCAGATTTGCCTCTGCTTATGCCTCATCTGTGATCTATGCACCCACTGCTCCACTTGTCTTGCTACTGTCGTAAGGCTGTCGTAGCTCGCTTGTGATCCAAGAGATGAGCTGCTCAAGGATCTCGCCTTACATTATGTCGATCCTCTACAGATCCATGTCACCCCACTTTCGTGGTTCATGAGTGCTCATGGCTACATCATCTCCCGACCCATCATCTGCCATCGCTGCTTTGGAAGAAGATGCTTCCTTGTCCTTCTTATTTTCTAGACAATGGTTGGCAAAATGTCCTATTTCGCCACACTAGAAGCACTTGATCTTAGAAATATCCTTCTTCTTCTTCGGCTGCTTCTTTGATGCCAAGGCTGCATCTTCCTCCTCTTCCTTCTTAACCTTACTCAACGCAGGGTCGTGCTGCTTCTTGGTGAACCTTCGTAGTTCTTCTTGCCATAGGATCAACCACAAGCTATTCCAATCTGGGAGGTTTTCTCTACCCAAAATACTTTGGACAAAGGTTTCCCACTCATCCGTGACTGCATTGAGGGCAGTCTTGACTATCACTGCATCATCTACGGTTGTACCCGTTGCAGTCAGTTGATCCTTGATTGACTGCAATCTGAAGAGGAAATGCTCGATGTCTTCTCCCTTGGTCATCATGAATGACCTCATTTGGGCCTCCAACAGCATCTTTCTTTGGACTGATTTTCCCTCATATAGGGAAGTCAAGGCCTTCCACATCTCATTCGCTGTCCTCTTCTCAGCTATGTGTGGTACAATATGGTCCTTGATACTGTCCATTATCAGCCGCTTAGCATGCCCAACAGCTTCTCTATGCTTCCGTAGGAGATCCGCATCTGTCGGTGTGGCTAGGGTCTGCTCTGCATGGTCTCTTAGACCGTATGCCTCACGGACAATCAGGATTCTTGCTTTCCACACCGAAAAGTTTGAGAGGCCCTCTAACCTATCCTGATCACGCAGTCCATGAGGAGCAATCTGCTCAGAATGTGTCGAAGCTCCTCTTCTCTATGATAGAGATCTTGGATCTAGGGTCCTTTACGAACTGGGCACCCTCTGCTCCCTCTGACACTTGATTCCTCTCCTTAGAAATCTACCAAATCAACTATGATTCAACTTCTTCTTTGATCCTCTGATCAAACTGCAAGTTTCCTTTGGCAAGAAACTCTCTAAGAAGCTGA
Organism: Pinus albicaulis; assembly: GCA_034641835.2. Lineage (NCBI taxonomy): Eukaryota > Viridiplantae > Streptophyta > Pinopsida > Pinales > Pinaceae > Pinus > Pinus albicaulis. The sequence goes on from CM076581.1 coordinate 396,601,860, forward strand.
TCTCTTCCCAACCTTTGTCACTTGTGCTAAGGCTAAAAATTTGAAAACTTTAGAAATTTAACCCCTCCAGCTCTTTTGAATTTTCTACAACTTTTCTACAGACCTTTTCCCGGATCTGACAGATTCAGATTTGAATCACACTGGCTGGTTTCAGACCCAACCAACACTGTTTCTGAGCTGCCTCTGCGCAGTAATTATGTGGGCTTGGTAGGACACATCGCTGGAGAGCGTCACCCTTCCCTCTGTGTGAGTCTTCTCCTAAAAACTATGTTTTCCCTTCAGATCTTCTTTTCTGCTGCCTTTCTAGCTGCTTTCTACAGCTAGATACTTCAGATTCTTCAACTAGTGACCCTTCTAGATCTGCAATTGCTCTGATACCATGTAGAAATTTATGAATCTTGATTCTTATGCATAAATTATTTCTATTAATCCGGTTAAGCTTCTCCTACTTATACAAGTTGTCAACTGAATAAATTCAAGTTAACATCAAAGCTACTGGAAAACGTGTCTTTGGCTGCTGGAGGGCTCTATTATTAAGAATATTTCTGAATACACAACTCTGGGTTCCAGATCTGGAAAACCCTACAGAGAAAACTCTAGTTCTGCAGCACCTGGCTGATCTAAGACTAACAATACTGACTGATCCACACCCTCCAACGAGATTTACAGAACTTATCCAGATCTAGGCATAGAAACCCCAGATCTGCCCCTGAAAGACACTGCGTCAGCCTCTGAAGGCCTCCAAATGCTCAACGCTGTCACTGGAAGGGACTGCATTACCCCAGACTGGGTGATGTTGTCACTACGCTGCCCCTAAGGGTCTTTGTGTAACCCCTGAAGGGTTTCCTGAAAATCACGCTGTCTTTGCTGTTGTTGCTACCGTCTGCTGTTGCTACTGTTGTCGTCTGTTGCTGTTATTGCTACCTTCCTCCTCGTTGTCTTTCTTGATCTCTTCTCTGCTTCTTGTGTATTCTAGACCCCAGGATCAGATCATCTCCTTGGTCTAAATTCCCCACAACTGAAACACTTGAGAATTCTTAGCAACCTCGCCCTAGAATCTCAGCTTAGCTTCAGTGCTCTGCCTTTATGTGTCTTACAAATGACCCCAAGTCTTTCCTTTATACTTTTCTCGTTGACAAATCAACGACCAAGATTAAATCTTTAATCAATGGCTAAGATTAAATGAAAGCTTGATCCGTGTGACTTAAGACAATTTCATCACATGTTTAATTAAATTCACTTTAATTATTTTATTTTCCTAAGTTTTAACTTGGGAAATACATTAAAATAATTAATTAATTCAATATCTCCTAAACCAGATGAAATTTCCCAAATCCATTTCTGGGTCTTGTAGATCAAGTGAACTCTAGTCCTTCCTCAAAATTTGGGACCTAGAGCACAAACGATGCTACCCCAAATACACAAAATCTCAACAAGAACTTACCCATTTCAAGCTTGAGGTACCTGTAAACAACACTTGAGATTTTGCCCACAATATTGGTAACGTAGATGAAATTTGTACAATGATAAAATAAACATGTTATTCAACCTAGAAACACATGTAATAATTAAATATAGAATGCAAAAATTCAAGAGAATAGCAAGCAATTGCTACTCTCTTCCTTGGACAACAATGTCCTTATCAAGGCCTAGATTACCAACTTGAAACAAATAGCATAAAAATCAATAAGTTACATCAACTTAAGCATGTGGAAAACCACACAAAGCAAGGGACAATGTAGCAAAATTACGACAGAGTTTACCCAAGCTCTCAAGCTTCAATCCCCCAAGAATGAGAGCCAAAGTGTAATATCCCAAAAGGGAAAATAACAGTAATAATAGGCTAAAAGATATTAAGGAGGCGACAAAACAAAAACTGATATCAATACACCATTGGAGCCATAAAATATTGATGAGCCAATTTATTAATATCGATAAAATGTGTACAATGGAGGTGCTGGAATGAAGGCACCTGAGCTTGCTCAAGGCAAGCTGAAGATAGTCTCGGAACAAGCCTGAAATCTCCCCCAGAAATGTACAGTGCGTGGTTGTAGCTCTGCGTTGCTTTGCCCAATCACTCGCCAGAAACACTGTTGCTCCGGCTCTGTGTTGCTACTCCTGCTTTGCGCTACTACTCCTACTCTGCGTTGTTACTCCTGCTCTACGCTGCTACTCCTGCTCTATGCTGCTACTCATGCTCTGCGCTGTCAATGGCCAGAGATGTTGTTTTTGCTCCGAATGAAATGCTGCTAGGGCCTACCACGTTGCTCAGAAAATTCTAGGATTTTAACCACGAACTCTGCTCAAGTAACCCACAATGACCTGTGAAGGAATTGGCCAAATACTGACCTTATAATTTTAGCCCAATTTTCCCCTAGCTCCTCTAGCTACTGGCTGAGTTGGGATCCTTCTTTGGCCTTCTAATTCTACCCTTAAAATTTTTCCAAATTAATCTTGGCCCCTCAATAAATCCAGAAAGGGTTTGTCCTAGTTTTGACCTCGGAAATTGGCCCTCTTGGGCTTGGCTCACCCAAATGCTAGGCAATTTGGTCCTCCTAGAAATTCTGCTACTGAAGGCCACCAAAATGCCTGAAATACACCTGCTAGGAAGCTCTAAGCCTCCCCACCAAGTGTCCTCCCAAATCTCCATTCACTCCCCTAGCCCCCAAAGTGATCACTTCACTGACCGCACAGGCTCTGCGCTGCTGTAGATGCCACTGCACTGTTGAAGAGCTAACTACGTTGTGGATGAAGCCCCTACTTCTGAAATGATCTTCCAAAATGATAAGACTCCTCTCCTGAGCAGGCGCTCGAAGTCCCCCAAGGCAGAGGTTGAGATATTTTCCTGAAAATCTTGTGTGCTAAACAACACTACAGACTTGGTACCCGGCACAAGCATGCTCTCTTTCAAAGACAAAGTCAAAATGGATGATTGAATGAATGACCAAAATGAACAGCTTGCTTCGTTTTAACTAAGCCTGCCCAATGTTCCCTTGGGCCCCACCTCAAAATTGCGCTGCCTCTAGCTCGTACCAATGCACTGTGCTGCCACATGTGGGACGCAGTCTCTCCTCATTGGGCCCCCATCGTCCACTACAGCCGCAATATTTGCCTTGGCCTAATGTTTTGATCTCTATAGTTTCCTAAGTCTAATTGTGGCCCCCAAACCCACATCCTCATAGTCAAAACGTAATAGTTATCAAAATATCAAAAATTAATATTCTAATTAGTGGAATTGCTAATTAGGAATATTACCCAAAGGGGTTTTATTTATACAAGGTTGGGAGAAGCTCCCATGAAAAGTTCAACAAGTGGCATAGAGGAAAGGAGATCCCAATGCAAAAATGAATTACAAGTGGCTGAGCCAATCATTGTGCCAAAATTGAGCTCATCTGAATGTTCGAGTGGACTGTTGTCGACTTCTGTCAAGTGCTGTAGGTGGCAGTGCACTAGCTGTAGTAGAGACAATGCAAATCCTCAAGAAAAGTTGCACATTTCCTTCACAATACAAGTGTGCAAGAGTGGGTATTGAGAGGAGACAACTCCCCTAAAACCTGAGATTACTCCTAGCCATTCAACGAGTGACAAACACGTGCCTTTAACAGACCTGCGTGTGGGCTCCAAAGCTGCTAGCATAACTATCTAAGGAGAATGCGTGGGGGCAACCAAGAGACAGGTGGAAAGGAGTGGGAGTTAACCTCCTTTATCTCTGCCACATAACAAATTGAACCAGCAGTAAACTTGGCTGCCTCTTAATGACTGAACTCGGGCCCCTCTTTTGGTTGTGAATGGTCCTATTTAGGTGGCTGTAATATCCCAAAAATGGATTCTTCAGCAGATCATGCCTGAAAAACGCATTCCTCAGGTATGAGGGCTTCAGATATCATATAATATCTTTGAAAATGTTCAGCAACCAAAATAAATAGCAGCAGCAACCTTTACTCAGCTTTTAAGGGCAAAAAGGTGGGGAAAAGTGAGGATTTTGGCCCTAAAATGAGTGAATAAGGAAATCTGAGTATAATGACGGGTCAAGGTTCTGGAATATGTTAGAATAGGTCAAGAGGGACGTCCATGTCGAATTTCAGCTCAAACAAAGGCGTTTTGCTATATTAAACAGATCCTCCTTCCCGAATAGTCAATAAAAACCCTGATTTCCCAAGACTTTGAATATGCAGAAATTTTCTGAAGCAAGGGCAGCGTATTTTCTGAAGGAATATGATTTATAACACTATTAATAATCAGAGAATGAGTTTGAGTACAAGGCATAGGCTTTCAGCAAGGTTAAACAACAATTTTATATAGAAAACCCCTCAAGATAGAGGTGCCGCAAGACAAGAAAATAATCCAGAAACCCTACAGCGTTTTCTGCAGTAGCTGTGAGACAGAAGATGCCTGTATAGCCAATAATAATGTATCGCAGCAAAAGAGAGTACAAATCTTGAGGAAACAACCTCTCAAGAGAAGAAATGCAAGCCTCCACAACACATGTGCATAAACATGAAAAGTACTGCTATTTCTGCACAAACCCAGGCTATGAAAAACGCAGTCTAAGATAAAATGCTGCTCCAGAATAATGTCAACACATGGATATGACAATAGATGGCCCAAATACAATAGGGGAGCAAAGCTCTAACCCTTATAAGCAAAAATATCTCAATCCTCCAAGGGATTGGTTGAAATACACAATACGACAAAAATGTCGGAGTTGCTGGGCAGCTACTGCAACTCCAAACTGAAACCAAATAGAGAAGGCTGAAGATGATGAGAAACTGAAATAGACCTCCTCCAATAGATCTCCAAAGTGGAAGGTTGATCCTTACACTTGAGATCTTCCCCTCAAATCAACCGGCAAACCCTCACTGCAAATACACCATGAAGATAACGCAGAAACTGAGAGGGACTACGCAGTAGTGGAAATAAACACTTTGGCCAAGTGCCAAGATCTGCAAATCAGCTCCAATATCCTCCATCCTGATCCTCCAAAGGAAAGAAAGACTCTCCCTCTGAAAAACAAGAGAAGGAAGTGGTGTCGTAAAGTGACCACGGCAACACCCTACAACACAGTATTACGCTGCTGCAGCAATAACGCTATCCTGGAGGATGATGCTAAGAAAATAACCTTGCCCGAGCAGGCACTCGAAGTCCCCCGGGGCTAAGGTTGAGATCTCCGCACGGAGACACTCGGTGCACTAAACAGTGTAGCAGACGGGCTAAACAGCCAACATGCCAAAGAAAGACAAATGTCTCACTCAATAATCAATAATCCAAGAATCCAAGCATGAATCAAATGAGGAGGCTCCTCCATCTTTTATAGTGTTGGTTTCCCTCCAAAACCCAATGTAGCCTCTCTCTCTCCTCCACATCCTCATCCTTATCCACATTCCCATCCTTATCTGCGCAGAAGCTTGGAGAAACTTCTAGAGTGTACATAGGCCCCCTCCTCCACGTGGTGTTGGGTCCCCCCTTGACTCCCACTTAAGTCACAACGCTGTGCTACTAGGTGGATGTCTTATTTCATTTAAGTGAGTTTAGACCCTCTTTACTCACTTTTTATTTACTTACAAACTATAGGTGGCAAAATAAACAAAATAGAATATTCCAATTTGCTGTCGCAAATTAGGAATATTACAGATTTGGTCCCTTTTACTAGTAGTTGAGAGAGCAACTTGTCCTTCTTATGTGGCAGTCCACTCAGCCTTCTTATGTGGCCTTTAAAGTCAAGTTTGAACTCAATTTTAATTTCCATGTCACCTCTTGATTGATTTGTCTTTGGAACATGCCTTTATTATTTACTCGATTATTAATTTTTTGAATTTCCTTGTCCTTTTCTCCTCACTTTTAAGCAAAAGTGGGTTTTCGTGGGGAAATAATTATTTTTTGACCCCTGGAGTGGGTACTAGGATAATGTTGGTGCTTTGAGCATGAATTTTGAGCATTCACATGCCACCAATATTTCCTAAGGCCACTTGCTTACAATATTACATAGAAAATTAATTAAATATCCCATCACGCGGGAAATATTATTTCTAAAATCCTAGAAAGAGTCAAATTCTGTAAGACTCTGGATATGGCCTAGCATGGTAATATGCATTGACCCTGGACATTAGGACATACTCAAGGCCCAATTATTAAGCTGCACACCAGCTTTGGAGGTATATGAGTGGAAAGACTCAACTAGTTATATATCATTAAAAAGCAAAAATAATTAGTCAAGTGAAAAAACACTTTAAAGTGGACTCATCTAGTAGCTAGGTCCCAAGTTGCTTAAGTCTGTTACATATGTTCATCATGCTAGTGTTCATTTATTACAATCCCCCACGTGAGGATATGGAATTTGAGAGAGAAGAGAGAGAAAAGGGGCAGAGATGTCCTGCTGGACTTCTGATCTTCAAAAATTTGATGAGTGCCTTGTCCATTGAGAAATGGGGTCTTTGTTCCCTGACATGTTCATATGAGCAAGTAACATAAGGGAAACTAAAAATGGTGATATTACATTAAGGTGCTATGCTGTAAGCACATAGATATACCCACTGTCACCACAATACAATCTCCTATCACTTTTGCCCAACTCTTACAATGCCATAGAGGGTATCCCAATATTTATATTGTGTCACCAACAAATTAGTAGACCTTTGCCAGAAACCTTACATATTATGAATGTCGGGAGTTTATTGAACACAAGTGCTAAATCTGATATGTAAGTAAATTAGGAAAAAAATACAACCAACACTTGAGAAAGAAAGAAATACCTCAAATTGATACTGCCTTTAATGTCACAGTTGAGGTAGGGGCTCATACACCAAGTGAGGTAGTTTCTCCTTGAATTCCTCTTGATTGTTTGACCTAAAAGATGACAAGCTTGCTACTGTCCTACCCTTCCAGCACCTGAAAATGATGAAACTCTGCAACACAAGTTTGGTGTGCCTTTCAAGCAACCCAGGAGTGTGCAAACATACTCGGATCAAGTAATGCATGGGTGCTAATTCTAGGGCTATGAAATATGAGTAAAATAAGAACCCATCAACAAATTTATGCAATAAAGTACAATGGTACAACAATCTGAAATAATAATTGCATAAATTAGAGGGCTAATCCCCTTTGGGTCAAGATCAGATTTTCTCCCAATCAAACTATAACACTTTCCATCATTTTGGGAGGATGTGAATACTTCTAATTGAGATGAATATGCAATTAAAAGCAGTGAAAAGTAAAAATAGGGTTTGTAGGGTTATATCTCACCTTATTCTCCTCGTTCCCTAGGCTAGGGTGTTGGGATATTCCGACACATAGGAAATAGTTAAGAATAACTTAGTCTAGTGTAGAGTTAGGTAAAGTGTGTTTCTTTACCATGTACATTTGTAACTTATAATCCGACAGTCACGATTTGTAGTGATCCGACGCTTATCTCTCACCTTGGTATTAACGACACTTGATCCGTGGCTTAGCACCCGATTGGTCCATGATCTCTATTTAAAGACCATGGATGGTCATTTGTCCGGTAACCGTTTATGAGAAAAACATATGTAACTTTTCTTTTTATATTAATAAATTCCCTGAAGTGCCACGTTGGCTCAGGCCATGGACTGTTTCCCTCTTTGAGGGTTTTAACCACGTGATTATATTGGTGTACTAATTTGTGATCTATTTGTGAGCGGTGACCTTTGGTTCTTGATCTACGGAACTTACCCTGCAAATTCCTACATGGTATCAGAGCTATTTTGAGGGTCGCGTCCGTTGTTGATCAAAATCCGAAGCCGGTTTGACTGCATGCGAATGCCATTTTGTAGATCTACTATTTTTGAACATTTTTGGGCTTGGAGAACTGCTCAGTTGTGTTCGAAGCGTATGTTACAATGAGGAATGCCTTTTGTTTCATGCGAAAAGGTTTCCGGCTGCCCAAGTTATGACAGTTTAGATCTGGAGGTATAAAGCATCTGTTTTGCAGTTATATTTGTTAATAGTTCTGCTTATTTTGGTTCCCTCTTTTTATTTTCGGTTTTTAGGTTTTATTTATTTGCCGAATCTAGACCCTCTTCTCTATGTATGCTCTTTGTTGTGCGTTGTGTGTGATCTCGGCAAATCAGAAACAGGAAGAAGGGATTTTTTCGCTACGTATGCTCTTTCCCTGCGTCTTTGTGCGATCTCGGGAAATCAAAAATAGTGAAAAAATTGATAGTTGTCGGTAAGGCTAATCGAAAATCTAACATTCTGCCATATGGCTTTGCATTTCATTTTTTGTTTTGCTCGGTTTTTGTGTTTTTTTGTGCAAGAAAAGGCACGCACACCGAAGAGTTAAAAAAAAAAAAACCCTTCCTCCTTTCAAACAATAACGTGATCTTTTTACTATCTCACTTGGTGAGAAGTTAGTTTATGAGAATAGAGGTCTTGGGTTCAAGTCTCCTTCTCAAGCTTCTTTTGTAAAAAGTTTTTGTTCGAAGGGGCAGAATTTTTTTTTTTAAAACCGCACTATCCCGTTCCCGTAACTATTCGTCATCTTCAACTCGTTTTTTCAAAAAGGCCTAACTTCTTCATCCGGAAGCCGTTTTTCGAGCCGTTTTTTTTTTTAAATGGCCTAATTTTTCGAGATCTTTCCATTGGAGCAGTTAGTTTCAGCTTTTCTCAACTTCATTTTTAAAAAAAATGGAAAGTGCATGCCCGATTATTCTTAACAGCACCAATTATTTTCAATGGCTACCTCACATGGTAGATATACTTAGAAGTAAAGGGCTTTATATAATAGCCACAAGACAAGAAACTAAACCTTCTGATGATGATAAAGTTGCTAAATGAGAAAATAAACAAGATCAAGCACGAGGGTTGATAGGAATGTCCATTGCTCAAGATCTTTGATTTCATATCCTTGACATTGACACCCCTGATGAAGCCCTGGAAAAGCTAAAAACTGTTTTTGGCATTTAAAATCAAATCAGAGCCCACAGCTTGAAAATGAGTTTCTTACTTTGGACCCCAATAATTTCTCCTCCATTGAAGATTTTTTGTCCAAATTCAAGACCATTCGAATTCTTTTAGAAGGTTGTAAGATCAAAAAGGAAGATGGTAGCCTCATTTATTTCATTCTTGCTAAGCTTGGCCCTGCATACTCTGTATTTGTTTCTGCCTTCCATTCCACTAGAAAAGCCATCATTTCTTCAGGAACCGCCTACAAGAACCCCTCTTTTGATGCCTTTTGCAATTCTTTGATAAGAGAACAAAAAAAACTCTTACACCTTGGTCTTATCACTTCTGGAAATGCTTCTAAGAAAGCCTTAGCAGCCCAACGGAAATCATATCAAAAGAATCCCAAGAAGCAATATCCTAAAAAGTATGGTCTGAAACCAAACAAGGGTCCTAAGCAATTTCAGCCGCAAATTGAAAAAGCAACTCACCAAAATGATAAGGCATATAAAAACAAAGGAAAGAAGACAGATAGACATTGCAACTTTTGCAATCGTGATGGCCATATAGAGTCCAAATGTTTTAAGAAGATGGAAGCCTTAGAAGCAACAATGAAGAAGCACAACATCAATTTGGAGCACTCTTCACCTTCATCTTCAGGAATGGCACTTTCTGCTTGTGGTTTTCAAGCATCCAGATCTGGTTATGCATTAAATGTATCTCCTCTTCTTATTCTCATGAGTGGCTCATTGATTCTGGAGCTTCTTATCACATGGCCAAAAATAAAGCCATGTTTCTTCTTTAAATGATTGTAACACCAAACATATTTATGTTGGTGATGATAGATCTCTTAGTGTTGTAGGATCTGGAACCATTCATCTCGATAATGGTCAGTTTAATGATGTACTATGTGTTCCTACCTTGTCATGCAACCTTCTCTCTGTTTATCAGATAACTCATTCAGGTGAAGGGAAAATAGTAGAATTCTCACCGCATGATGTTGTAATCAAGGACCTCAAAGATCCTAAACATATTTTAGCCACTGGCATTGCTAATGATTCCACAAGGTTGTATAAGTTTGACAACTTTGGATCATCATGTCTTCCCTCCGTTTTTGTTGCTCATAATGATGAAGTGAGCAAACTTTGGCATGAGCGATTTGGTCAGTTAAACTATCGCTCTCTTCAAACTCTATGTAAGGAAAATATGGTGATAGGTCTTCCTATGGTATCTTACCGAGATGGTGTTTGCTCCGGATGTGTACTCAGAAAACATCATCGGGATAGTTTTGACAAATGTGTCTCGCAGCACGCTTCAACCCCTTCGCAGCTTGTGCACAGTGATTTATGTGGTCCACTTTCTGTTGTTTCTTTCTCTGGTTGCAAGTACTTCTTAACTTTCATTGATGATTTTTCCAGACGCACTTGGGTATACTTCTTAAAACTCAAGAGTGAATTTTTTAACATGTTCTTGGCCTTTAAGGCCTTTGTTGAGAAACAATCTAGACATCAAATTCTTAAGTTAAGATCAGACAATGGAGGAGAATATGTTAACAACAAATTTATCAACTTCTGCACTGAGCATGGCATTCAAATTGCAACATCTTTGTTCCATATACTCCACAACAAAATGGTATAGGCTGAAAGGAAAGAATCGCACCTTAAAAGAAATGGCTAATTGTATGCTTCAATCTAAAGGACTTGGTCTCAATTTTTGGGCAGAAGCCATTAACTGTGAAAATTACATAGTAAATCACACTCCTACTAAGGTTTTAAAGAATATAACTCCAGAAGAAGCTTGGAGCTCAATCAAACTAGATGTAAGTCACTTTCATGTTTTTGGAAGTGATGCTTGGGCCCATATTCCAGATGTGAAACATAAAGCCTTAGAACCTAAGAGTGAAAAATGTATTTTTGTTGGATATTCTCAAGATGTCAAAGGATATAGAATTCTTCAACCAAAATCCAAAAATATTATCATTAGAAGAGATAAATCCGATGAGAATATATCGTCTGCGAGCCTGATTCAACATATGTGCCACCTCTCTCTCTCTCTTCTATTTTTAATATCATTCCTTCTAGTTCAGATGATGACAGCGACGATGAAAATCCTCCTCCACCTCTTGAAATTGTTCCTTATACTCCACCACTTCCATGATGGGTCCGCTCTACTCGGGATGCAGTAGGCTCTTTTGTAGGTGACCCTGTTGATTGACGACATACATGTTCTTAGTTAAAAATAGCTTCTTATTTACTGGCTCAAGTTCCAGAAAAAATTGATCCAGAAACCTTTCAAGAAGCCTCCGGTCATCCAAATTGGGATGAAGTTATGAATGAAGAGTATCATTCCTTATTGGAAAATGATACTTGGGATTTTTTTTCTCTTCCAAAAGGAAGAAAACTTGTCAGATGCAAATGGGTTTACAAAACCAAGTTTGGACCAGATGGAAAAGTGGATAGACATAAAGCTCGTCTTGTTGCTAAAGGATTTTCACAAGTTGAAGGCATTGACTATACTGAAACCTTCTCCCTTGTTGCCAAAATGAATTCTATCTGCCTTGTTCTTTCCCTTGCTGCCTCTTTTAAATGGGAAGTCCATCAGATGGATGTTAAATATGCCTTCTTACATGGAGATTTACATGAAGAAATCTACATGGAACAACCCCCTAGATTTATCCAAAATGAATCTAGCCTTGTTTTTTGCCTTAGGAAGTCTCTCTACGGTCTCAAAAAAGTTCCTCGGGTTTGCTATGCCAAAATGGATAGATTTCTATTAGATAATGGCTTTTCTAGTTGTCATTCTGACAACACTGTCTACACCAAGAAAGTGGGTAAGTCCTTCACCATCCTTGTTCTTAATGTTGATGATCTTATCTCATTCAGAGTGGATCCAAACCATAGGAACCATGGGAATTGGTCTCAAAAAGTTGAAATGACAGACTTAGATAATTTTGCATTATTTCCTTGGTCTTCAAGTCTTGCAATTCAAGGAAGGCATTACCCTCTCAATCCAAGTATGCCTCATGGATCTTCTACACCACTTTCATGGAAGACTGCTGCCCCCTTCTCCTTTCATCCGTGAGTCAAGCCAAATAATTTCAGATACTCACCCCCGGGTTGATGCTACCTTAAAATTGTCAACTTGTTGCAACTTTAGACTAGAACCAGGCTCGTCTCCGACCTTCCTTGGTCGTTGGTCTTGTTGCTCGGTTTATGCACCAACCTCATGAAAGCCACTGGAAAGCAGCTAAAAGAATACTTCGATATATTCGAGGTACAGTTCAGTTTTGGATTCATTACAGTGTAAGAGCATCTCCAATGTTGATTGGTTTCATTGATTTTGATTGGGCTGGTGACCCTGATGATCGAAAGTCTACTGCAAGATATGTATTCACTCTTGGTTCAGGACCTATTACTTGGTCTTGTAAGAAAAAAAGTGCCATCTCCCTTTCTTTAGCAGAAGCAGAGTATCATGGTGGAGTTGAAGCTAGCAAGGAAGCCATGTGGCTTCGTTAGATCCTGTCTGAATTTGGTCTTCATCAGTAGCATCGAACTACACTTTGGTGTGATAATCAAAGTGCCATTCAACTATGTAAAGATCCAGTTCAGCATTAGCGTATGAAACACATTTAACTCCACATACACTTCATTAGAAAGCTCATTCATGATCGTGTTCTTGAAGTGCAGTATTGTCCAACCAATTATCAGGTAGCCGATATCTTTACAAAGGCTCTCACAGAAGTGAAGTTTACCAAACTTCGATCCATGCTTAGAGTTCAGGAAAGTTTTCATTAAGGGGGGATAGGCTCTAATGCCTCCTCCCTTCTCCTATTGTGTCACTTTTGTAAATCCTTCAATCCTATCCCAATTTGTTCTTAAGGGGGGATGTTAGGATATTTCAACACATAGGAAATAGGCTCCTTTTGTGTCACCTTTTTAAATCCTTCAATCCTATCCCAAGTTGTTCTTAAGGGGGATGTTGGGATATTCCCGACACATAGGAAATAGTTAAGAATAACTTAGTCTAAGGTAGAGTTAGGGTAAAGTGTGTTTCTTTACCATGTACATTTGTAACTATAATCCGACGGTCACGATTTGTAGTGATCTCGACTAAGTATCTCTCACCTCGGTATTAACGACACTTGATCCGTGGCTTAACACTCGATTGGTCCATGATCTCTATTTAAAGAGCATGAAGGGTCATTTGTCCGGTAACCGTTTATGAGAGAAACATATGTAACTTTTCTTTTTATATTAATAAATTGCCTGAAGTGGCCGTGTTGGCTCAGGTCATGGACTGTTTCCCTCTTTGAGGGTTTTAACCACGTGATTATACTAGTGTACTGATTTGTGATCTATTTGTGAGCGGTGACCTTTGGTTCTTGATCTACGAAACTTACCCTATAAATTCCTACATAGGGCTTCATAAATCTTTGTAGAAGATGGCTGCAATTTTTCCAAGATTTGAGAAGACCTTGAAAAACTTTCAACCTATGTTGCACGAAACGGGGAAACGAAAACGAGTTTTCGAAACGGGGTATGGTACGAAACACCACCTCCCCAAATTTTGGAAATGGGGAAACACGATATATATATATATATATATATATATATATATATATATATATATATATAATTTAGGTCATTTAAGAAATGTTATGTGAAATCATAAAACATACATGATAAATTGTAATTTATTACATTCAAATCATAAACTATTACATCACAAAAGACACTTTCAACAATTAAAAAAATAATAAAACACACGCAAACCAAAAAAAATAAAAATACAAACAAGTTAAATCGACGGAAACACAGTCGTATAGCCTGGAAACACGTTTCCGGCCGTACTGGACACGTTTCCGTAACGAGAAACACCTAGTACGGTTGGAAACGTGTTTCCAGGCCATACGGTACGGCGAAACGCGTTTATGTTTCGCTTATGGGCTGAAACGAGGGTTGGATCAACAAATGATGTTAGAACAAAAATAATTCATAAATAAAGAGGGTCGATTTGTCTTAGGCTGTTAGATGTGGCTAGAGAGGCACAAAACCCAAGGCATCCACTTTGTAATTTGTGTTTTTCTATTTTTGTGGGTTTTTCAATAATACAAGTAAATAAAAAGACGAGAACTTGAATTTTGTAAAAAAGTGTTTGGTTGTTGGATTAGGGCTTAAGCGCCTTATCTCCACTACAACAGTTTGGGTCAAGATGAATGTCCCTCTTAAGTTTGTTATTGAATGCTTGTAGATTAGGGAAAGAAGGTAGAATGCTAGAAGTTAAATCACCTTCTTGTCCAATCAAGACAAGTTATGATACCAAGCCCCATTAGAAGGGATCGATCCCTCTGAGGGAAAAACATTCAACCATAAGGTCAACTATAGAATGAAATAAAATCATTTTTTTGTTGAGGAACCTCTAGGGTATGGCACAACAAGGAGAATTAATGCTTACCTCAAACCAACAAGAGAGAAGTGAGATAATTTACCCTAGACATCTCCCTCCAGGTGACAAAGTTGTCCTTTAATGGATCACTCTTGATAGCCTTGTAGTAGCCTTGAATTAACAAAATGTTATCTTTGAATTATGTAGAATAACCAAAAAAAGAGACTTCAAAGTTGATGCCAAAGTTTCATGAAAATATTACGTTATGGAAAAAATGCTCTTAGCAATTCACAACGATTTGGGATGAGAGTGAACTCTCTATATATAGAAGAGGCTCTGAACATCTCATCTCCTTTTTCCTCCTTAGAAAAGTCTAAGAAAAACCTCATTCACATTGCTTAAAACCACCCAATCAAGGTTGATGTCCTACTAGGAGGCTCAACTTGCTCGCTAAGTCAGGCTGATTTGCTTTGGAGGTCCAACTTTCCCTTGAGAAATGGCTTGAATTGACTTGGAATAATTTTTGGAATCTTTGAGACTCAAGAGGCTCAACGTCTCCCTTAAGATTCTCAATGTTGACTTCGAGAACCTTTTCTGATCCCCAACTACTAGATAAAAGGTGGAAAACTCCTTGACTTGGTCCAGATTTAGCTTGCTTTCAGGATTTAAGGCTTTACTTGCTTGCTTTTACTCTTGATCTTGGTCTGTGAGACCTTGATATATCATTTTCTTTTTCTTTTGCATCTCTACATCACTTAAGTGATTGCCACATCATCCCAAAATACCTGACAACTTTCATAATAGAAGTCAGCCCTCTTTTAGAGAGGAAAAATGACTTGAAATGGTACTTTGAAAAAGGCATTCTGGGTGCTTTGGCTTGGAGGTACAATAATGAGATGGGTGTTTCCACCTTCACATATTGTGATCAGCTTTATAGGGCTAATACAAGTGTTCCTTTAAGCTACGTGTCCTAATATATCTCTATGATGCTCAAATACCAAGCCAGGGCATAAGCATGTCCATCAAGGTAGGGAGTTACCATCCGCTGGGGAGCAGTTAGCAAAGCAATAAAACCAGGCACCATGAAGATAAACCTAAGAAGATTGGTCATGACCATCCACCTAGGTGGATCTGCGATATATTTTTACACTTCATCCTACATAGCCTACATTGCCAAAAGATTACACGCATTTGGGCTTACAAATGGTGTGGTCTTTTGAAAAATTTTGGGGTACCCCTGCTGAAAGAGGGGTAACAGGGAAAATTTCAAAATTGACTTGCTTTCATAGGCTTGGTTCTGAGACACATTGCTTCAAACTAATCTTTGATCCTTAAATATTCACAAGCTTATAAGCTCCAAGTTTGATCTTTGACACCATGTAGAAATTTAGGGTGCATGCATTTATACAAATGATGACAACGGTGGAGAGAGAACACGGACTTTTATTATAATGCTAGAGCTAATATATCTCTCTCAAAGCTTTTGTCCCGTCTCATTGCAATTTCTAACACCCCCAAGTGGTTATAGTGATTTAACAGCCTAACCCCTAACCTCAACATTTAAATGTTACGCTGGTCACATGTCACTAAGATAAAGTGACTATTACAGAGAAATTTATAATACCATAACTGAAATTTTATTGGAGTGATAATATTTTATTGGAATCAGTATCATTGCAAGCATGGATTGTGTTGATCATTCAGCAATAGTTGTAACTTTAATCCACAAGAGCTCATAGCAACTTGACGGGCAGACCAATTTATGAACAGACTACTGAAGAATTTTTATTTGAGAAAGATTGGTCAGAGAGTTAGGATATCGTCTAATAATTGGAAAACAATCCAGCACAAGTTCCTGTCACAAATTGTTATGGCATCTATTTAAAATTATTGTACATCCAGGATACTTGGAGGAAATGCTCTCTCCAAAGCATCTGCAACATTCTTCGGAAGATGGAAATCAATTCATATGGAGCTTGTGAGAGGCCATTATCATTCTATTTTGCCGTTCCTTCTCACAACACAGGATGTTATTGAGAAAACTGACCTCCCATAGTGGGGTGAAATTGAGGGGCAATTTTTGCGACTTCCAAAATGTGTATTTTCATGATGAAAACTTGTCAGTGACAATTTGGCAGCCAAACTGATTTGAAGGTCTTCCAGGAAACTTTCAGTTAAGAACATACTGCCTTTTTTTGGAAATAGATTTGACTGCACTTTTATTAGTAGCAGTAGTTGATAACATAGCGTTATTGAGAAGGACTTTGTTCCTTATTCATGCTGTTCTAGTGCTGGTGTATGGATTGTAGCTTTTGACCTTTGTACCTGGGGAATTTTATAACCATCTCAATAAATCAGGTCTTCACAAAATTCTTAATAAATGAAAGGGTTGTCCTGATAAGTCAATAAAGTATCCCTGATTATTGTTATTGATTATTGTGCATGCAGTGATTTCCTTAAGCATTTACATAATAAAGTCCGTCCAGAACCACTAGCTGCTGAGGTGAGGGCTCATTCAATGGAATCTTCTATGTACAATTTTTTTTAATGCAGTTCTTTATGCAACATGATCAGTGAAATCGTACTATCTGCTGCTTCTTGTTTCTGTATTTGAAATTTTGACTATATGCCAGCTTAAATGGTGTTAGAGAGCCACTTTATCGTTCAATTTTAGAGAAAAATTTATGGTTGCATATCTAAAAGTACATAGTAAATTGTTTGTTTGCATGATTGGAAGCACCAGGAACTTCATTGTTGGAGGAGTTCTATTTACCCCTTTTTTAGCGGGAAAGAGCAAATTCATGATGGACTTTCAATAAGTAACAACAGCAATGGTCAGCTTTCAATCAGGTGTCAGCTGCCTGCAGTGATGTTTAGATATTACTTCTATGGAATCTTGATGTTATATTTCAATGCAAATTTAATTGAAAAATGTCTATAGTACTTCAATTTAAACCTCAACACATTTCTCTTTCCTAGGGGTTTCAAATGTCAGGACTATACAGTGTCCCTGGTAGGAGAAAACAAGAGACAACTAAACAAGAGACAACTTCAGCTGAGGATACCATGGGTTCATGCATAAAAGGCCTGGCCAATGAAAAGTAGGAAGTAGAATATGTTGAAAAGATCTCTGCAATCGTGGATGCTCAGGAAGATGATGTTTTCAGGGGATTCAATGATAAATTTGCATCTACTATTAAGGGAATTCGGCATACAGAAATAAATTGGAAGGCAAGCATGGCTGGCAATACCGGGAGCAACGTAGAAAATGTTACAGAGGTTGTTAATGATGACAATGTTCTTGAGGTTGATTTGATGGCCACACAGGATGAGACTTGTGATGATAAGACATCAAATGATACAAACTACGATATTCAGATTTTTTCAGATGGGGAGAAGGAAGACGTAGTAGGAGTTGTGGTGCAAGGAAGTGAGGATATTGATGCAAATACAGGACATGAAAGACAACCAAGGAAAAGAACACGGTATATTGTGAGTGATGAGCATATGGAAAGTGAAGATATTGAAACTAACACAGAAGACATAAATCCAAGGAAAGGAACTTGGTGTTTCAAAAATTGCAAGCAAAGAGGAGGTGATGCTAACAGACTTGAAAGTAGACGTGCCAGGAAAAAACCATGGCGGATTATGAATGATAGACAGAAAGAAATAATGGAAGAAGCCCTCCGTACTGATCCAGATATGCAGAAAAATCGAGATGCATTGCAGTCATGGACAGAAGAATTGAAAAAATATGTAAATTGCTCTACTCTATATCAATACGAATAGATATTTGTCTTTTATGCTAAACGACTGTCGGAAGTTTTAGTTGTTCTAGTATGTATTTCTTGAATTTGCCATTATCTGTTGTCATATTAGTTTCTTTTATGGATATACATATTTGCTCATAGGATGTTGAATTACTGTTTTTCCAGGGACCAGAGTACAAGATATGCCAGCTCAAAAAGTGGTAATTTTAATTTATCATTTTATCGTTACTAGATTTTTGAATTCCTAATTTATCATTATGCGATATCTCATACATTCAGAAAGGATCAGGTATTTCGAGGGATATTTAGTATGTGATGTTTTTTTGTTTGTAATGTTGGCACCACTACATCTTCATCATATTCAATATATCATTTTAATTGGGGCAGAAAATTGAAGCAACCACTTCACATCAAGGAGTGTCTTAACAGTGCACCTAATCTCCATCTATCCAAAATCCCGTGAACTTTAATATGTGTGATGTTACTAACATTACTCTATATATATGGCCAGATGGCCAAGATAACTGATTTGTATGTTGGAAACAGTAATGAATAACAAAACAGCATGCTTGAAACTTGAAATTTAACATGTGACCCATACTTCAAGAAAAATGCATACTTTTTACACAGTTTTTATGAGCTGCAAGTATAGATAATTACATGTTGGAGCTATGCAACCTTAAAATATGTTGCATTCCCATTAGGGAGCACAGTATTTCAATGATTAGAGAGAGTCCTCTGTTGAATATCAAAGTCATGCTAACTACTTAAATTGGAATAAATTCAATTATTATTAACACCCACAAGTGACTAAAAGCGGTGAATGGTACTCCCAAAAATATCTCATTACAATATGTCATGGAAGAGTACCGTGTTAGTTAGTTGCTATAAGAAAAAGAGAACAAGATACTCTTAAGAGAAAGCAATCTTTTATTAAACTTGCTTGTAAAGGTTGTTACATCATCTCATTTTATTATGGGATGAGATACTTTGGGTAGTTGCACACCTAACCCTCGCATAAGTAAGAATGTATAATAACTAATCATAATCAAACCTAAGTGCACGTGCACAATACTACGAAACTAGTATGAGCTTCTGAAACAGAAACACACTAGAAACATGACCCCTAAAAAAATTTGGAAATGGGAAATACATACATACATATATAGTGCTAATTTATAAATAAACATTATATTATTATAGTGAAACTTTGAAAGAAAGCATTATGAAATAATAAGCAAGAAAATTTAAATGACAAGCAATATTCCACCATCATTAGTATCATTCTTTGTCATCTTGTTTAGCATTTTATCTCTACCTTGATCCTCTAGGGACATCTATTAATTTTTGGTAGCATCGGAAGTGCTCTAAGTCTCAAACTTTATGGAGAGGCTTAGGCACATGTATTCCAAAGAACTCAGAAATCGTTTGTGGAAATTCCACTCAAAATATATTTTATTAAAATAATTAATTATTTTAGTAGAGACCCTAAGTCTAAACTTAAGGAAATTAAATAATTAAAGGGTATTAATAAAATAGACTGTGAATCTTCTAGAGAACATGGATCAAGTCAAGTTATGATCTTAGCCGTTGATTAGAGATCTAATCTCGGTTGTTGATATCCCAATGAGAAGACTATAAAGGAAGACTTGAGGGTCATTTGGAAAACACACCAGTGCAGATACTCAATTGTCCAAGTAAAATCATCTAGAGGGAGAGTTGCAGGTGGAGGAGAGACAAAGAGGGTTCAACATCAATCCGGGGTGCATGAGCAGGTGACGCAGTGGCAAGAAGGGACAACTCAGAGATGACGAATATTTGCGCAGTCCTCACACAGAACCAGCGCAGGGGTGACACAGTAGGCCCAGGAGAGTCATTCTGGGGTCATTTCTCATTAGAAAATTTGTGATGAATTTCTCCAGTGTTATCATAGAGAATTTATCTTTGTTATTGTTGATTGTAAATTGTACAAGAAGATTTTGCTAAAGAATAATAGAAACCCTCATCTGCTGCACCGGTTTTTCCGGAGACAATTGTCCAAAATATCGGTGTCATTCTTGTGCTAGTTTTTCCTTTATTGATTTGCTCAGTAATTGTGAACTCTGCATTTGAATTTATTTCGATATTTACTGAAGAGATTTCTGTAAATAACTTATTTCTAAATAATAAGTAGAAGAAATAATATCAGATAATGCAGTAGGATTTCAAGTTGAAATTTTCACAACATCAGTCATCACCATCCAATTTTAATGAAATTGCCTAATCAAAACCTTCAAATATGGTAGAAAAAACTTAACATGCCTAATTAATGATTTTGGCTTCTGTGAAGGATACATTTTTGCTAAGGCCATCATCGAAGAGTTCAACATTTGACACCACCAACATTAGTCTACATAAAGGGCCTAGTGCTCTTGAATAAATGCCAATCCCATATCCTCATACATGTTAGAATCCAATGAAAACACTGCAATCCTATCTATTTTGAAATCCTAAAAACTATTAAGTCTATTAAATTTTGAATGGGATATGATATTCTACTTTCTCCATATGAAGTCCAATGAGGTTGGACCCACTCTCAAACATCTTGAAACAGTTATTAATAACATTTATAGGAAAGGAAAGATAAAGGAAATGTCAACTTTTACCATTACCATTAACATAACCATTACATGCCAGGCTCCAATGTTTTTGGTCAAACCTTGTCAAAATTTAACCTATATTTAATGATTAATTAACCTCCAATTAGGGCTTAATCCCAAATTAGTGGGTCTCAATCAAGGTTGCGTGGAGCAGGAGCATCGGGAGTGTCATTTTCAAAAAATCCTCAAGAGCGAAGCATCTCGGGAGCATATGTGTGTGTGTTGTGTGTGTGTGTGTGCGTGTACACACATTGCATTTATATTCAAAAAAACATCTAGAATGCCAAATTATTTGTAGAATATATGAAAACATGCATATATACACCGGAGGCGTTTTCTTTGTTGGAGTGGGCTGAGCAAACACTGTTCATCCCACCCAATCAAATCATTTTTTCATCGCCCTTCTGTCAAATAAAAAGTTGCCAACTATCACTTCCAAATTCGCCTTCGTCGCTCTCTCTTCTTGTTATTCTCTCGTTCTTTCCAGGTCGGCAGCCTCGAACTAGACGTCATAGCTGCTGCTGCCGCGTCTCGACCCTGGGCGGACAAGCAAGAAAACACTCGCCTATGATTATGTCCACCGAGCGAGATACTGTAACTACTACTAGTGTTGTTGTGACTCGATCCTAGGCGTGCAAGCAAAAACTCCAAACAAACTCGTGAGCTGCCGGAATAAACAAAATTAGAGGCACCTTTGAGTAATCGAATTCTCTAGAAGAACTTCGCAGAACTGTGGCCATTTCCCGTTGTTGCAGAGACCATGAATGGAAATGCCGGAAGCAGAATTTCTTGTGTGATGATAACAGCATCCTCTACGCGTATCAGAGTATGAACCAGGCCATTGATTACCATTAATGTACCCCAGAGCCTTCTTTCAATGTACAGAGATTCACCCAACATCCATTTCATGCGTCAGCGGCGTACTCTTTGACAAGTAAAGAAATGTGGCAAACAACAGGTTTATAGAGAACCACACTGCAAAAACCCTTAAAAACAAAAAAATTAGTAGAAATTTTTTCGGTAATAATCACATGCAAAAGAACGTGGTCAAAGACGTGTTTCGAACCAACCAGTGTGGTTCATCATCAGGACTATGTGAGAGATCAGATCCAGACATTAAGTATAAATAGATGTAGAAATGGCTCAACTAGCCGTTAGGATAACGGCTAGTTTGACTTAGAAAAAATAAATATTCCATTATTTATTTATTTATTTAATTAATTTTTTTTTATTTACTTATTATTATTATTTTAATTTATTTATAAAACCTTTAATATAATTATACAGCTAATTGACCAATTAATTAATATAATGGTAAGTAATTTAACAAATCTTGGTGTATATATGTAAATTTTGATTAAATTATATAATAATCAATTATTATTATTAATAAATATAATTAATTCTTTATTCATGTAATTTAATTAAAACAAACCATCTATCAAATAGTCAAACATAGTCAAAAAATAAATAAATAAAATAAATAAATAAATAAATAAATAAAAATAAAAATAAAAATAAATAAATAAATAAATAAAAACAAAAATAAAATATAAATATAAATTAATAAATAATAAAAAATAAATATTTATATTTTATTTTATTTTAATTAATTAATTAATTTATTATTATTATTATTTTATTTTTTTAATAAATAAACAAATAAATAAAGTATTAAAAAAAAATTTAAATTAAATTAAATTAAAATAAATAAATAAAAATAAAAATAAAAATAAAAAAATAAAAAAAAATAAAAAATGTCAAGAATATAAGGCAGGGATCCAGCACCTGCTGATATTCCAACCGTCATCTCTATTGAGATTAACGGGCCTTTTTTCAATTTCAATAGCCTCT